>VZRF01011428.1:150355-311396 GCA_013396875.1 Vireo altiloquus
CAGTGTCTCAAAGCACCTCTAGGGCTTCCAGTCTGCCATATCCACTTCCCCATCTACACTTTCTTCTTTGGTGTGGGAAGACTACAGTGAAGCTTCTCTCACTGACTTCTGTAATAAACTTGTATTTCTATTTGCAATGAACCCATGATAAATTCTGACCACTAAGAATACAAATATCTTTGTATCTTCATCAAAGTCTCAAGAACTTGAGAACCCTTCTCAAGAACTATGAAATTTTTGATGGTCAAAACTTATATTTTTAAAAGATTGTAATACCAGAATGCCTAATAGTACCTGTTTTATACCCAATAAAATGAGGAAAAGTCTGGGGGCAAGTATTAATTCTGTATTATGTTTATAGTTCTATAGTACTCTGGAGCAATTTTTTGTATTATTCTAGAAGGCTTTTGCAATACAATGTGCTATGAGATCTTCAGCTTTCTTCTTTTTTTCTTTGTAGTAAAATAATGGGTAAAAGGCTCAGATAAAGCAAATTTTCTTCAGTGAGAGAAAAATAGTATGAATGAAAATTGGTGTTACTGAGGTGTATATCCCATAACACTCTGAGGTCCTGTGGCTTCAAATCTCTGTGCTTCATGTTCCATGTGTCTAGGCACCAAAAATGGTGGAAGCAGTCATATTGTAAAGATAAACTTCTATATGAGTGAGTACATAGTCCTGCAGGATTTTACTGTGCAGAAAAGGTAATTCCTCTGTGTAGAAAGGTAACAATAGTGGATAAATTTCTTGACTATTGCTGGCAGTTTGCATTAAATAATTTTGGAGTTCATAGCTATCCATATATAGGGCTATTAAATTTTCAAAAAGAGTTAGGTTAAGAATAACAGCATTTACAAAGCAGTGAAAAGCTACTCACATTCAGTAACTTATTGGACTGCCTGGTTCTGTGTTCAATTAGAACTGTCCTAAATGTCTGGATTTTCATCTTTAAAGCATTTGATGACAAGTGCAGAATTCTGATAGATAAAAATATTTCTATTATTTGGTTCTGTTAATTCAGCCATGCTTACAGTGATATTCTGGTGTCTTCTTGGAGAAATCTGTCATACTAGATGCCTGTAAGGCCATCCTAATTTCACTTTTATCAAGTTTTGTGTACATTTGCTCTCCCTGCTATTTGAAAGATGGACAGTTCTGCATGGGGCTGAGGGATTTTAGTGAACCCCTGCATAATCTTACTGTGTGTATGTGGTATTCAGAGAAGAAATTTTCATGTTTCACAATTATGCTGTGATAATTTAAGTTTTAGATAAATGATCCTTTTGTCTTAAATCATCTTTAGCTAAGGCAACAAGAGAAAGAGAATAAAGATAAGTCTTATGGAAAGTCCTAGCAAAAAGCCCCTGGGATTTTTGGCAAAACTTTTAAAGTGTGTTTTTCTATTACTTTAAAAAGCAAAACAAAACAAAATACAACCTCCCCAGCCACCCACACCAAAAAACTAAGATTTTGGAAAACAGTCTCAACAGCAAATTTGGAAATTGTTGAAATGTGCTAAGTGTTTTCCTGTAATAAAAAAGGTACAAGTGATTATTTGTTACTACAGAACACAAGTGTGGGAGGGGATGGCTGTGTGACTTGAGAGGTTTTATTTTCCCAGCCTGGCTTCTCCTTATCTGGACTAGCTCAAATTGATTATTTCCACTGAAATCTGATCAAAGCCCCAGTCCAACGAGTTCAAAGTGCCTTGATGCAATACTTTCTATGTTATGAAGCCTTTAATTTCTATTTTATTTATATTATAGATAATTTCCCAGAGTCATAGTGGAGATGACCCTGTGGTTTTCTTCCTGTAGGGTAGAAACTAGAACTTTTGGTTCTTTAACATCTGTTGAAGCAGTTTTGTTTTTTTTTTTTTTTTTTTTCAGTTGTGTATGAAGGCATTTTCTCCTTTTTTTTTATTTCTGAAAATTGGGGCCCACACATTTGCTGGTGGAAATTTAGACCTCTTAAATAAGGTTTGCTCAGTTGTTTTGGCCTTGCTAATGCCTCTTCATACTAGCGAATACTGTACACCAATCTTAAACCCCTATGATTTTTATATTGAGATAAACAAATCTTTGACGTTCATCCTAGAATAAGAGCATATTTTTATATTTTAAAGCCCCACAAGCAAGAAAGGAAGACCACAAAATAAGTGGTGATTTGACAGATGACTCAGAGAGCCAGGCACCACTGTGTCAGTGGCCACTTTACCTCTGGGAGCACCCAGGGTTAAGTGACTGGTTGGTCTGAAGCTGCAGACTGCACTTATTGCACACAGAACAGCTTTGGAGAGTGTGATTTCCTTCATTTTTCATTCTTATCTGTACATGCTTTTCACAAGGGCTGTAGGTTTTGCTCATGTGACCATTGCAGCCAGCCATTAGGCATATATAAATTTGTGTTAATTGGCATTTAGTCAGCTTGTAAATGAATATGGGGAGAAAGATTAAGTCCACAATTTTGAAGAGTGAAAACTTTCTGGAAATATATTTTGGCTTGTTTTTTTTTTTTTTTAAAGGTACACATCTTAATAAGAGAAGCTTGCAAGATTTTTATTTCAGTAATTTTGATGACTTTCTTTGTTCCTCCCTCTAGAGAAATGCGGAACTTACACTTCCAGTATGAGACCAGTGTATCCTTCAAAAACCTTTCCCAACCATTACTCCATTGTCACAGTAAGAATTCACGTATACGTTTGCACTACTGTTCATTATCAAGTTTTTTCCCAGGGAATAGTATATTTTGATGCATTATTAAAATAATTTGATTTCCCTTCAGAACAGGAAAAAGTATGTATATATTTATGTAATTTAGGTTAACATGTATTATACAACACTACAGCTAAGTGGCCAGATCTAATGTAAGTAAATCCAGTCCTTCCAAGAGTAGCTGTGAGAGATGTCATGTAGGCAAAAGTTCACATCACTTTACAACTCCTCATTTGTGTAAATATTTCCACTAAATTGCAGTTTCCTCTCTTGGAGTGGGAGCAGCCTGACTTCTTTTAATGTGCCAACTTTATTCCACTTCATTAGGGTTGCCTGGCGTGACAAAAAGAAGGGTATGAAATGAGAGGAAAGATTTGAGGGTCGTGCTGATGTTGACTGTGTGATGGACTGTACCCAAGCCTGCATAGAAATGTCACAAGTCTGATCTTGTAAATTTACCACCTCTTGCATATAGGAGAAAAAGGAAAAATGGAGGTTTTCCAACACAAATTCAGGATTGGAGTCCAGGCCATCCTATTTAATTTCGTTATGCCTCAACTAAAATTCAATCAAATACTAGGGTCTGCACTTTCTTTCTTATCTTGCCAGTTTGCCAGGACATCTGGTAAGTGAGCAGCACAGGTTCAGGAATGAGATGCTTAATTGTGTAATCCTCACAAATCTCCATGACTGAATATGCAGCTAAGAGGCATTAATCATGCCCTGTAGCCATGTGAGATGTGCACTACAGAGCTTTATCTCAGCTCCCCATTCTTGTGAAAAGTAGCAAGGTCCTAATGGTGGTGGTGTTTAATCACTTATAAATGTAAAAAGGAGCTAGTCTGCTTAAAGACAGAGCACAAAGTCTGCTAAAACTACCCGAGAACTGATGCCTGTGCTTCTTTCACTGCTCATGTAATGGTTTTCTAGAGCTAGAGCTTTTGCTCATGTGATGGAGGTCCAGCCCAGGTAATTGCTTTGTCTTTGGTATTCAAGATACAACGAGTGTGTGAACTCATACAGTGTCTTTCAGTTTGATCCCAAAGGAGAGTGTCTAGATTTTTTAAAAATCTCGTTGAGAACCAATTATGAGTTGAAAGGTGAGGCTTGGGAGCAATGGTAGGTGATGCTGCTAAATTTCAGTCCTGAACTACTGGCAGAGTAGTAGTCACCAATATGTATTCAATGGATATATTTGTCTGAAGGGCATGTTTGTGTAGCTGGAAGGTTCTTTATAGCATTGCAACAAGGCATACTCTCAATTACAGGGGCTGTATCCTGAATCTCATGGTATAATTGACAACAAGATGTATGACCCCAAAAGAAATGCATCCTTCACCCTTAGAAGTAAGGAGAAGTTTGATCCACAGTGGTACCAAGGCCAGCCTGTAAGTATTAATACCCTTCTGAGAATGTACATCACCCTGTTGTGTTACTTAATATTGCTTGAATGCATAGTGATGTTGAAAGAGTACAGAGGGTACTTCTGAGTCAGCCGAGAACCCTTACGCAGCACCATTAGGAGTTGCCGTGCTAGAGCTGCAAAATAACAAATGAAACAAAATGTAACAGGTTTTTTTGAACTTAAATGGAATTTTCCCTGAGGAGAATGCTGGCTTAAAATAGCTAATATAGCTACCAGATTTCCGTCTGGTTTTAATATGAGTGGGCTTGCAGTTAACTTCTCTGAGGAAATCAACAGACCAGTGAGTTTGAACAATAAGAGGCAATCATAAGTGTTTATGCTCTGCCCAAATTACTCATAAGTCTAAAGATGTGGTTTTAAAAGAAATCATCTCAGCTCAATCATACACCTGTGGCAAAACTGATGAGACTGCCATGAAAATGAAGTGGTGTGGAAAACTTTGAGCGAGCGCTAGCCTGAAGAATCATCTATTCTACTGATGCAGCTGTTCAGTAATGTGGGGAAGAGAGGTTGGTTTTTCTTTTCCGTTGAGGAAACAGCATACAGGTGTAGACTTTACAGGTCACTGAGAAGAGAGTGATATATGCATCAGTCAGAAAACATGCAGAAGGCATAAATCTGTAAATCATGAAGGCAGCAGTAAAATCAAAAGAACTGACCAAAACGCTGTTTCCATTTGACAAGAGTGTGCAGGACTTAGGTCCTTGGAATATTCCCACCCCTTCTTGTTATTGAATATTGTCCTTGAATATCCCCATTCTGTATTCTTGAGACTTTTCCCCTTCCTGGTGTTCAGCCATGGTTCTATCACTGCATTTCTACTAATGGTTCCTACCTCTGTTCTGGCTCTTCCTGGTGTAGCAGCAGCAGGCATGAGTGTCACAAGGAATCAGGCTACAAGGTACATCAGGGCTGCAGATAGTGATGACAGGCTGGATTGACTGGAGTGCTCCATTTAAATATTAGTTTTTGTTCTTGCTGAAGGGTGCAGAGTTGGTGAGGGTGGCAGTGGGCCTGGAAGTCTCTCAGCTAATTTGGTGATGGGCACTGACGATGGCGAATGTTCTCTGGCAGATTTGGCTCACAGCCATGTACCAAGGGCTGAAAGCAGGGACCTTCTTCTGGCCTGGGTCTGACGTAGCAGTGAATGGAACCTTCCCAAACCTGTATAAAATATACAATGGGTATGTAAACGCCTGTGTCTCGGAGGAATATTTGACTTTAATGACTGCAGTGGGACAGATGCCAGGGAAAGCATAATTTTTCCCCTACTTTTCTAAATAATTTTGAACAATGGGGAAAAAAAGGCTAGGATCCAATTAACTTTGTTTCAGTATAATGTAGAGTCTTTGTTTAATTATCTTTTCGTTCCTCAAGAAATGTTTTTATGGTAAGATATGTAAAAATCAGCTTTAATCATAACCAGCTTTGAAGCTCCAGTGCTTTACTCGTTCTATTTATAAAAACCTTTTGTGGCTGGTGTAGAGTATTTCAATCCAAACTTCTGATACAGTGAATGCATCAGGCTTTGATGTGATATTGTCCATGAAAACTAAAGTTTTACTGTTGACTGTGGTAAGCCGTTCCAATTTCAAATTATTTTTATTGAAAATTATAAAATATTTCACATTAAGGCACTCATAGTTTAGTCAGTGATTTCTCTTCACTGTAATTTAACATTTTCTGCTTAATGAAAATGTTTATCACCATTTATTTAACAATCTCAAATCTTGCCCAAGAAATCAGGCTTCTCATTCCTATCGTAGGATCATTTTCTCTTCTTACACCCTTCATATAGGATGGAATTTTTGATTTTTGATTTGCTACATATATTTTTTTCCGTAGGAACTGATGATACACTGTTACTTGAACTTGTGTTAAATACTGAATACTTATTTTGTGGGTGCCTCATTTTGTTGAAGGTCAATGTGTTTATTGTTGGTCTACTTCAGTAATTGATACAGAAAATCTACTTTGTGACATAGTATGAGAACTTGTATTCGACCTATTTAAATTTAAAATACCCAACCTTACTCCTTAACCAAGACTTTTTCAAAACATAATACAGGAGTGAAAGCCTGCATGTGACTTTGCACCTTGAGGCCAATAATTTGCTTTGTATAATAAGGATAAGCACTACTGGAAGCTTTATTCTAATCATATTACAATCACTGGGGACAGTATTCAAGGGAGATTGAGATTAGGCCATAAACTCCTGTAGCATAGATAAATTTGCATCCTGTTAAATAGCCTGTAATATATTCTTTTTTTTTTTTCTTCCTGCTAAAGTGATTTTTTTGGTAATATATGGCTAAGAGCTTTTAGCTCTTGGAAGTACATGGTTGGTTGATAATGTGTTATTCTAATACAGCTCAATCCCCTTTGAAGAAAGAGTGGTGACCGTCCTTCGCTGGCTGCAGCTACCTGAAGATGAAAGGTAGGTCTACATTTGCAAGTCTGAGTTCCTGTTTCAGTGGTATTGCAATAAATTACTTTGTAAACATGATTTCTGTTTTAAGCAATATCTTATGCTTTATTCTAACAATGTTGAAATATTATTTAATGCAAGCCTGTTTATATGACTGAAAGCTTTTTTAGTTAAGTTGCATTTCTCTGTTTCCCTCTAATGTACTTCTCCTCTGAATGACAGCTTTGTTTCCAATATTTGATCTCCATTGTTGAAATATAATCTCTGCAAACTGTCTCAACATGTATGTAAAATATTACATTTTTGGTACTGTTTGATATAGACCACACTTTTACACTCTGTATTTAGAAGAACCAGATTCCTCTGGCCATAAGTTTGGACCAGTAAGCAGCGGAGTAAGTAGTTTTGTAGTTTCTTAATTTTTTTTTTATTTTTAATTTGAAGCTTTCCTCTGATTCTATAACTTCAGTAATTCATGTTAGGTTAACTGAGATCACGTGACGTATGCTTATTAGGAAAAAAAATTGTGACTAGACAGTCCATCCATGATTAACATTGACATAAAGCATATAATAGACAGCCTATTTAGTAAGCCTAATTTTTATTTTCTTTATTTCAATAACTTTTAAATTACCAATACATGTTTGGGTTCTTTTATCTGCTCTTATTAATGGTTCATGTTGATTTGTGGCAGCAGAGGGGAATGGGGACAGAAAATTTGTATACTTTCAGTTTAGCAAGAACAGAGGTTTGCATAACGTCCAAGTTGTGATGGTTAAGTATTCATGTCACAATTGTCATTTATTTTCCCCAGTCTCTGTGCTAAGGTTAGGTTGATGTTGCTTTTTTCTCCCTGCGGTTATAACCTATGCCTTCTCAGAAAGAGACAGATAAAAGGACCATTGGCCCCATCACAGTCTGTGATTTATTGTATAACTAAGAAGTCTTTGGGACTGCTACTGTAAAAGTACTTGAAAAGTACTAAATAGCTTTACATTTTAACAAACCAAAGTGAAAAATGCAAAGGAAAAAGTTCTTGTAAATTTAGGAACTTTGTAAAATTCTCCAATCTTGAACAGTCGGGGAGTTTGGGCATCATAATTAGGTATTTAACTTCAGCGGTAACAAGAGTAAAAAGCTCTTGCCAGTTTCTCTTGAGCTGTGAGCCATTGCTATTCATGTATGGAAGTAGCAGAGATAATTGAAACTGCAGTACAGGGAACAAGATTAAATTGGTTATCTTCTTCTTTGGTTAATAAGTGGAGCTGAAGTTATTTATGTCAGGAATGCTCTGAAGAGAAAGACTCTAAGGGTTTGTATATATTCTCTGCAGGAGCATCTCATCTTTGTTGATACAAAGCAAGAGAGCATGTACAAGTAGTTTGGTGAGGTGACAGAATTACTTCATCTAAAAGTACTTTTTTTTTAAACTTAGCAAGTATTCAAAAGTAGCTCCAGTGCTGTAGCTCTGTGAGTGAGCTTGGACGCGAGACCCCTGATCACAAGCAGTGCTAGACTGGTAGTTCATTGTTTGGCTTTTTCAGTTTCTTTAAAGTAGTTTGACTGGGTGTTAGAGCACAATTTCAAGGATGAAATGCCAACAGGCATTTTGAGGAAGGCTTGGCTTCCTCTGTTCAATCCAGCACATCAGTGTCTACACACTTTGGCATTCCCTGTTGTCCTCTGTTGTGCCCAAGCACAATACAGCAAGCATCCTCAATTTCACACTTCAAAACCACCCTCACTGGTTATAATCTGTGGGGTGTTTTATTTGTTTCAAGTTTTTGTTTTGGGTTATTTCATTTTTTTTAAAGCATCTGCAACTGAAATAATACATAAAAATGTGTGACTTTGTTGTGGTACAGTATGGGACAGAAAAAAAAACTGGGCTAAGGGCTAGATAGTGTAGATACAGCCAGTCTTCTGTGGGTGTAACTCTGAACAGTGCAGGTGATATGCAGTCTGCAGGCTCTCATTTTTATTTAGCCATATTTAGCAGTATTTTTAACACTTACTTTATATTCCTATTTTTGTCCTGCAGGTCATTATGGCATTACAGAGAGTGGACAAAATAGTAGGGATGCTGATGGATGGTCTAAAGCAAATGAACTTGCATAAATGCCTGAACATTATTTTTGTCTCAGATCATGGTAAATTTGATTTTATAAAATATATCAGAACTTTGAAGAACTGTCTTTATAAAGTAATGTTCTGAAATTATACTTGTATGTTTCTGGCAGGGTTAACAAAGAAGGTAATACTTATAAAATATGTTTTATATTATCAACATGATAAAAAAGATAATCAGTGTAAGACAGAGTCAGACTTATTTTATGAGGGGGTTGTCAGGGTGTGGGCTTCTTTTCCAGACTCTTACTCTCACTTCTCATGAGCTGGGATTGAACAGGAGGCATAGCTTTTTCTTGTTCGGACTAAGTTGTTTATTAGTTCTTGTCTATGTTATAGTTTTAGGAACTGTGAGCTCTGTTAACAAGGTGGAACAAGGCTATAATGGTGTTTTTCTAGTTCTGCAAAGATTTTTCAAGGACAATTTCTCCAATAATGAATTGACACCTAAATTATTATTAACTTAATACTCAAACCTTTAAGTTCAGCAGTGTGGATTTTTTTATTCAATTACAAAACTTCTGCATCTAAACTCATGCAGAAGAAGGAAGAAGAAAGTGAAAGAGAAGTACCAAGTCGACACTTTAAAACTTGTATTTTGACATATGTATAATTATATGTATTACTATATTCTAAAATCTTAAGTTCTTCGCCTTGTGACACTACACTTTTTATTCAAACTACACATGCGTGATTTTCATGTTATCACTCAATTTTGGAAGCCTATTCTAAGGCCTCAGATTAAATATAGTGTTTTCTTGTGGATCAGTGCCCTTCAGCACAAAGAATTTAAAATTCTCAGCTTCCAGGGTTCCAACAGGGGTAAAGAAGTGGAGAATGTAGGGAGGAATTAAATAATTTTCATGTTTTATTTCTAATTCCTTTTGTGCCCATTACCAGATGATGAAAGAAGTAGAATAAAAAATATGAACTATAAAAAATAGATTTCATTTTCTTCCAACTACACTGCACAGCAACAGGTTACAAACTTCTGGAGAACTGAAAATACAAGCCATATCTTCCTTTCAATTATCAGTTCCCTTATATGTTATTAGAAGGCTGTGATTATAAAACTCTGATTTATTTTTCTAGCTTTTCTATATATTTGGAATTATTTCTGTAAGTTATGCATTTAACTTTTTTTCTACTTCTTTTCTTGACAAACAAAATATAAGCACACTTTCATGCAGCACAAAATTTACTTGCAAAACTCATTGCCACAGGGAATGATGCAAGCCAAATATCTATACAGGCTTAACAAAATTTTGAAATTAATGGAGGGTAAACCTGCCAAGTATTATTAAAAGTAAGAGTTCAAATACAATACGCAACTTGAAGTCCCTTTGACTTCTGAAAACTGATAAGGAGCACTGGGAGAAAGACCAGTCAATAATGCTGTGCTTATCAGATATTTCTCTAGATATGTTACTGAACACTATTAGGTAGGATACTGAGATAGATTAATGTTTGGTCTGACCCTTACTGCTGTTCTTAGGCTCATAAGAGTTCTTTTCCCTTCAAAGAAGATAGTTTGTCTGTGTTTATTAAAGTGGAGGGTCTTTCTCAGCTGTGGAAATGGCTGATAGTGTTTATCTGTGTGGTTTTTCATCTTCTACGCATGAGTATTGTGGTCTCCTTGGGTCAGATGCCTTGGGATTCCTGATAAAAGGACCAGAGAAATTAGATTTCTGACTTCTACAATGAAGGTTACATGTCTCCTTAGCAAAGCTACTGTACATTGATATTCCCATTTTAAAAGAAAATGTATTTCCTTCTACAGGGATGGAAGTAGGGAGCTGCAGAAAAACAGCATATCTGAACAGCTATCTGGACAATGTTCAAGATTTCGTAGTTGTACCTGGTCCTGCAGCTCGCCTAAGACCTAATAATGTTCCAGATGAGTATTTCTCTTGTATGTAGTTGCTAAACTAACTTTTGTTATTTGGTTATATGTTTTTGTACTTTAGAAATACACAAACTTAGGATCCACATAGTCTGTTAGAAAACTTGACCGAATGCCAACAAGGGACAACCTGGATAATGATGAACAGGAAATACTGAGTAGTGCATGCACTTGTGTTTTTAGAGACCACTTGACTTTTCAAGTCTGAAAATGTATTTTAATCCCACAGATTTATTTGTATAAATTTGCAATATTTCTGTCTTAGAGGAATGTTGGATTATTACTATCATTTACATATAATTTTGAATATTATGTTTCCTAGTTATAAAAAATTGGCCTACTGGCCTGACAGTAGCTGAGTAAACTGCAAGTACACATAAATAATAAAACTGAGTAAAAATCAATAAATGCTTACAAATTTTAAGTTCTGATTGGTTAAGCAGTCTCATTTTAGGTAAACTTTTAATGCCTGCAATTTTTTGGTAATTTTTAATGTTGAATGCAGGAGTTTTCTTCATGTTTCATAGTATTTTTTGGGTGGGTTGTGGGTTTTTTCTGTCGAGATTATTGTTCTCTGTGCCCTTTAAAACTTGTAGGCCTCAGCCCCAGTGACTTAAAGTCCTGTTTACTTCACTGCTTGATGCTATTCTAAACTTTGTTAAGTGTTTACTTGGAGAACGTGGGAGTCAAATGCAGTTTCAGTTTCTCCCTGGAGAAGGAAGTTCAGGAAGAAAAGTAGTGTATCTCCTCCTTTGGACATGTGCACCGTTACAATGAAGTAGCAGAGCTGTCTTTGTAGCACTGCACATATCTATGTGGGAGTTATGAATTGTTCTCTTTCCAGGGTAATCCTTTATGTTCTTGAGTCAAGTGTTGGATGTCAGAGTCAGGACAGAGTAACTGTGAAATGTAGTGGGCCTGTGTTACACAAAATGTCAAACTGCATGATGTAATGGTCCCTTTTGGCTTGATCTGGGCATCTGAATCTTAGCCAGCTAGTGCTTGGCTTTCTTTCTAAGGATATTTCCTAGGCAATACTGCTGTCCTGGTAGCTGCATTTGTGTCTTTTGTGTCTTTTTCTTTATAAGTTTGTTAGCGAGGAAAAATTCATTTTGATTAACACAGCATTTGGTTGCTTCTTTTGTAAAAACTTACTGCTTGGATTATTTTTCTAACTGTGGCTAATATAGTTTAACATTTAAGTATAGTTTAACTTCTAACTAATATAGTTAAAATTTAGAGCTGTAAATAAGTAATCAAGGGAAAGAGAGGCTGAACTAAAATTTTATAAAAGCAATAGCTTGACAGTTTAGGGATTATCTTGCTCTATATGGTTTTCAATCAGGAAAAAATAGCTTCTTATGCCCAGAAATTTATTGAAACTTATCATTTATGTTACATGATAGGAATGCTTTCATTTTACATCTGATCTTTTTTAACTTAGGTGACTAATACTTACATATGATTCTTCCAGTTAATTACGAAGGCATTGTCAGAAACCTCACAGTAAGTGTTGTCTTATCTGTTGTTCTAGCTTAATTTCTGCTGACATTTACAGGTATTTTATCACACTTAGCTGTTTGCTGGGCTACTTCTGTACTCTGGTTCAGTGACAGGATGAGGGGACATAGTCTTAAACTGCACAGGGGGAGATTTAGGTTGGACAACTGGAAGAATTTTTTCTAGTGGACAAGGTGGTGTTCAGTCATGCTTGTACTTGATGATCTCAGATGTATTTTCCAACCCAGTTGATTCTGTGGGTGACCTTTGGTTACCAGCTACAACAGCAGTTCCATACAGGGGAAAGTGAAAATTGAGTAAGGTGACATCAGTCTGTCTAAGGCATTGTGTTCATGTCTTTTCACTGTACTGTGTTGCTCTTCCAACCAGAGAACTTGTGTATCTGGACCATACTAGCTGAGGGCAGTGTCAGTGTAAAGCTCAGCTCTATTGCCAGGACACACATAGGATTTTCTTGCTCACACCTTTTAGATAAACAGCTTTGAGAGAGCATATTCAATTTTTTTTTTTAATTTGGTCAGTTACAGTTTAATGGATTTGCTTTTTTGCTCTGCTTCTGGCTTCTGTTCTTATCCCTGCACCATAATTTGTTTGCCTCTTGTTTGTGCAGACACTGCTGTTGGTGAGAGCAATACTGTTTGTATAGGTGACTTCACTACTCAAAAATTCCAATATTACAGTAGAGATTTTTGTTTTGGTTTTGTGTTGTGGGTGGTTTTTCTTCTTTTTTAAAAATCATTAATGTATCTTAGTGGGAAAATTTATTTGTCCCTGAGTGACCAATCTAAAACCCTTTAAATGTCTGTCACCTTCTCTATTACAGAGCTGTAGAGTTGTTGCACTGAATAGTCTCCTATCACTTGTGAAATTATCATGATGTTCATGTCTTAGTGTAGTTCTTTATTAATTCTAAGTGGTATCATTTGGTTCTGTACAGTTCTAGGCCGTAAGGAAAAAACCAAGTTTTGTCCATAATCCAATATTAAATATCTTCTAATAACTATTGAATCCAAAGCCAGTCAGTATTTGGGATATAAGTATTCTTTCATATGTCCCAGACCTTATGACTCCAAACCTGGTGGAGTTAAAATGTTCTTGGTGGAAGTTATTGCAGACCATTTGCAATTGATGTGCTTTATAAGAGCTGTGCATGAAAAAAAATACACATTTCACCAAAATTTCCTTATGTTTTAATTTAAATATTTCAGTGCCTAAAACCAAACCAGCCTTTCAAAGCTTATATGAAACAACTGCTACCCAAGCGTTTCCATTATTCCTATAATGACCGGATTGAACCGCTGCACTTTTATTTAGACTCCCAATGGCAGCTTGCTCGGTAAGTTACAGTTCTCAGCACTTGATTGTGCAACTAATAATTTCTTCTTTTCTCACAGCTTTTGTCTTCCAAATTGTTAGAGTTCAGTGGTTGCTGTTAAGAGTGTGATATTCTTGTTTGTCATAGCAAAGGAACAACACCTGCTTTTTTCTGCAGGTTTTGCTGGCCTGGGGAGGCTTAATTCTAAACTGGCAGCTGTAGGTATTCTCCCTGCTGGATATGGAGGTAGTGGCAGGTTAGGCACTAAGGTCCTCACTGTCAGATACTTGAGCACATCTTGTCATGCTGTAGGAATTTCCAAAGTGAGTCCATGAAAGCAAAGCATGGAAATAATTACAAGGTTAAATCAGTCTTTTCAGTCATTGGACTTACTGAGTGCATGATTGTTAGTTACCTTATATGTTTAGATGGAAAAATTTACAAGTCCCAGAATAGTGGTATCTGCTATAAGAGTATTAATTTTGAGCACCTCTGTGATACTTCAGGCCTTTCATCATGGAAGAGCTTTTCAGTGTACCTCTTCAGTAAGTCCTGTTGTGTAACACTGTAGACATGTGCAAATTGTGCAAATTGGGTTTGGGATAATAGAACTGTGTGTTTAAATAGTGTGTATGGACCTAGCGCAGGTTGCATGTTTGTTTTTATTTGACTGTAAGATTCCCGTCTGAATGGTCTAAATTAGATTAGTGTTTTTATTAAAAAAAATATTGAGATTATACTTATGTAAAGAACTGTAAAGTTGTTACCCAAATGGCAGTGAACCAAAAATCTGTTATCCTGAAAACATTCTTTTTTTTCATCTGTCATGTGCTTTGACTTTAAATGACACTAATGGACACATGAAAATTCCAAAGGGATGACATTTCCAGGGAAAATTACCATTCTGATTTTAAAGGCATTCTCTTCCCAAGCATTAAAGACTTCTTATTCCCTATGGACAATCCTCTAAAAATCTTTAAAGAAAAGCAAATAAGTTGTCACTGAATGTATTTTATGCTGATATGATTTGAAAAGTGTGAGTTATATGAACTGTGTATTTTTAATAGAAAACCGCTTGAGATTAAAAGCTGCAAAGGTGGATTCCATGGCTCAGACAATCGCTTCCCTAATATGCAGGTGAGAATTATGTTAGCTCTTATTTTTAGTCCCTTCTATTTCCAAATGTTGAATTTGCTGGGTGTTGAGTTTTTTTTGATTTTTTTGTTTTTAAGGCCTGTGATATTATTCCATCTGCAATTAAAGAAATCAATCATTTATAGGGTTGATATTGTGTTGCGCTGGATAACCTACACAAACAAGGAGAGTCTTGAAATTCTTCTCTTTAATGAGAAATGGGAAGAGATCATAGGGAAACATTAAATCACATCCTTAGTTTCATCTAATTTGGGGAAGCCACTTAACCTATCCTCTGCCTTAGTTTCTGCTATCAATAAAATGAAAGCCAATATTCTTGATTTCAGAAAGTGGTTTTCAGGAGTAAAATCCACAAACAATTGTGAAGTACTTGGAACTATTACAGTGAATGTATGTAAACACACCTACAAAGAGAAATCTGTCTGTTATGTGGACTTTGTAAGTCTTCTCATAAAACTTGTTTTCAATAATTTTCTCTCCTAAAAACCTTATTTTTTTTTCATGTGTTGTAGAATTATATAGTGTTGGCATCAAACTGTTCAAAATGTGTTGATAGTATATCTAGTAATGATTGGTTGCAATCAGCAAGCCATGTGATGCCAAATGCATTCCATCTCTCTCTGCTGCAGTTTGGCTGTGTAAATTTTGTTCAGTAGATTGTCTCTACTCAAACTTTTTTTGCCACACTTGGGATTGACAGTTCATAGCACCCCTAACAGGTCTGAAAAGAGATTAAATTTATCCTTTTTGTGGCTAACATTATAGCACCATTATGGCAGTACATACTCTGTAATTACTGAAAACAACAGAAAGGAGGTAGCGTGTCCCTGCCTCATCTGGCTCAGATTAGGTTTGTTGAGTACATTATTAGCCTGCAGATTTTAGTATCAACAGTTGCAGAATGATGCCCTGTGTTATCCTTTAATCTCAAAAAAAGAAGTTAAGAGTTGAATTTTTAGCCTCTGTTTTTGCCACACAACTATGAAATCTGAGACAATTGCATTGTTTGCAAAGAGCTTGGAGATCTTACCCAGGGAGGTGCTATACAGTGTAAAACATCCACCACTCATTCAGTATCTTGATACCACGGATGTGTGCAATCTGTTTCTCTTCATTAAAAAAAGCTGAATAACTGAGCATAAGTTTCAAAACAATTTTTTTGGCAGCAGTTGAGTTTAAGCATTTGTTGCCCTTCCCTCTTTGTTCTCATTCATGCAGCAAACCTTGCAGTATGCTGGTAAGTTTTGTGTGGCTGCAGTGTCAAGTAGGTTGGGGAATTGAACCAGAGGGAAAAGAGCCAGCAGGAAAAAAAAAGGAAAGGTTTGTGAGCTGGCAGCATTCCTGGATCAGGTCCAGTACAGCTCGGGAAGTGGTGCAAGAAAGAACAGCTGCAAACCAGGCGTGGAAGCCTACGATCCTACCATTGCTTAAACCACTTAAAGCCTTGCTACCAACAGATGTTTTTATAGCCCTAAGTTAAAAGCTTCCAAATTGTTTACAGGATGTGATATGTGATGGTTACTTTGGATCAACATTTCCATTAAATCTTTTAAAACATTTAAGAAAAAACCTTTTAATTTAATTAAAAGCTGAGAAGAGTAAGGGACTTCAAAGATGGCTAAAGGCAACAAGGAGACAGAATAATAAGAGTATTTCCTAATACTCTTCTACTGCTTTTAAAAAAATTATTCTTATACATCTACTTTTTAAAAAAAAAAAAAAAACCACATGCTTTTGACTTGATACATACTATGTTGCTAAAGCAAAGATTAAGTTCTTGGAAGAAAATGCCTTGAGTATGGAGATAATTTTAATTTCAACTTGTCTTAAACAGAATTCCACTCTACTTTTCTCTGTAAATCCTAGGCTATCTTTATTGGTTTTGGACCAGGATTCAAGTTTGGTACTCAAGTTGATCCATTTGAAAACATTGAAGTATATAATTTAATGTGTGGTAAGTACAATGGATGGGGGGTCATTTTTGTTCAGTAAAATATAATATCTTTTGGTCATTGAAAATCTTCTAATAACAGAGTGTTAAGTGTCCTCAGAAACTCACCCTTATGACTTGCTGCTGATTTTCACAAATCAGTGTTTGTTTTTCTGAGAAAGGGCCATCTCTAAATGACTAACAGCAGTTCAGGATCTGCTGGTCAGGCTACTTTTCCGCTGGTCACACTGTGTATTCCTCTGGCTTTTCCAGAGCTGGTGCTTTGACTCACCACTACTAAAAATGGCTATTTCACAATCTCTCTACCATCACAAAGGGAAACCTCCTTTCCCCCCCTTCCTTTCAAACACAATGTCACTGTGACTGCTTGTTCCTTTGTCCCTTCTTCATTCTGTATTTCATGTTTTTTCTAAAAGTCTTTCACTAGATCTACCAGTTTCTGTTCATTTATTCCTCTTGAGATCTTTACCTGTTTTCCATTATTTCCTGCCTACTTCCCTCTCTTGTTAGAACCTATACTGCTTCTGTGAGAAATAAAGTATTACCAAAGAGTTTGACCCAGAAAATACTTATCAGGAGTTCTGCAAATGCTTGAGATCAGTGGTGATATTCAATTATACCGTATTTAAAGCATGTCTTAAATTCTTTGCTGAAATGGGAAACAGGCCATTGTCAGGAAGCATGTCTCTCTCGGCTTTGTGTGCTTTGCTGTCTTCTCCTGTCATGGTTGATGCTGAAATAACTTCTTGTGCCCCCTGAGCTGTTCTGCCTATGCTGCATGGGCGGGGTAGAGAGCTTACTGCCATCTCAGTGAAGTCACTTCGGTGACAGATCAGGTGTTGTAAGTGCAGTCATTGAGATTTATATTTTCTCCATCCTATACAGGATGAATAGGATGCATAAAAGCCAGCGTGTTAACTTCCTGATACAAAATTAATTGAGGCAACTTACTCAAAATTACGAGCAGACTAATACCATACTGAGTCTTAGCTAAGAACATGCGTGGTCCCTTTTGAAGAGGTTGCACTACTTTTCTTTTTTGGTGTTAATAGCAGCAAGCAGTGAAGCTTTGACTCATCCATACTTGTAAGCAAAATATAATCAGCTGTGTATTACAATTTTTCTCCCCCTGTTAATATCACTTGAATTCTTTCATAGATTTGCTTGATTTGAAACCAGCCCCAAACAATGGAACTCATGGACGCCTAAACCATCTATTAAAGCACCCTGTTTACACCCCTCACCATCCCAAAGAAACGAGTCATCCTTCTGAATGCTCTGTGGTGGGAGAAAGAGCCTTTTCAGTGAGCCTTGGCTGCTCCTGCAGGGCAGGGGTAAGTACTGAAATGGTTAAAGTTGTGGAGGCAGAAGTCTGTGTTCTATTCAAAGAGTGAAACTTTGCGTTCTCCAGATAGTTTCACAGTCCCTTACTATTGGTTTCAAAATAAAATCTTGCATGAGGTTAGTGAGTGCTAGCCTGTCTTTGTGTATTAATTTTTTGCAGATTGCTTGTGTTAAGTCACATTCATGTCTGAAGAGCCTGGAAAACGCCACAGAAGCTTGATGGGGAAAGCATTCACTTCTTGCTTGCTTCACTCAATCATGTTGAAATTTCTGTGAATGTTGTGTTTGGGCTGTGGTTTTCAAGCCTGTAGATTTGCTTGTGGCAAAACCAATTGGTTTCTGCAAATTCCCTGTAGCTCCTCTCCAGTACATGTCAGTGAGTTCTGTGTATGTATAACTTGCAAGACAGAAGTTACATTTAAGTGTAGTACTGACTCATAATATGCTTTATAGAGTCTCACTGCTTTTCCTTTATAATTATAGGGCTTGCCAATAAGGGATTTTCATCAGCGTTTAAATCTTACTGAAACAGAAGGTAAGAACATAAGATAATAATATAAAATTAAAAAGCTAACAAAAAAATGTATTAGTCATCAAAAATTCTGTATTTTTAAACTTCTGAGCAACTCACAAGTAAATGATGTAAAAATTCTTTGAAGTACTTTTTGGGACTATAGTCCAGCCTGGAGAGTACCTGGATGCCTCACCCCTGGAAGTGTTCGAGGCCAGGTTGGATGGGGCTTTGAACAACCTGGTCTAGTGGAAGATGTCCCTACTCTTGGCAGGGTTGTTGCACTACATAGTCTTTATGGTCTCTTCCAGCCCATACCATTCTATGATTCTGATGTTTTCGAATACAGTCCTCCTGAACCACTTGTTCTCAAATAAATGTGTATCTTTATACACGTGTCTTATCTGTTACTTTTGACTTCTCTAGTACTGACGTCATGAGCATTCCAGAATGGGAAGCGAAAGTGGTGTATGAGGAAGTACCTGATAAGAAATCAATGCAAATAATGATATCCATAATGGCAGCATACGTTTAACGAGGCATAAGGAGTATTTTACATGTTTGAGTTTTTATGTGGTCTTGAGCTGTTACTTCTTTTACTTGCCCTTTATTTCCAATCATTGGACGTACACATGCCATGTTTAAGCTGCAGTTTGCAAGGCTGTAGACGTGCTCATGACTCATAAAACAAAATAAACTATTTTGAGCATGAAACACGTAAAACAGTAAGTAAATAAGGAAAACTGTAAGTCAAAAAGGAACATAGTCCTAGGTGCTAAGGCCCTAAAAGATAATATCAAGATTAGGCTGTCAGAGACCTATTAGCCTGATAGAGACCTTGCCTTGGGTGTCTGTGTGTGTTCATGAAACCTTGGGTTTCTTATGCAAGTAACCTATATTTGGCAACACCCCAGAATAGCTCACTATTAAGAACTGGATATAAATGCCAGTTGCTTGCAGAGTCCAGTACTTGCTGCTCTTCCAGAACTGATTCAAGGCTTCTGTTGATTTGTGTAGTTTGTCCTGAAACAAAGAGTGGGTAGAGCTTTCTTGAATCTTTTCCACTAATAACAGGTCATAATTTTAAAATGTGTCCCAGAACTCTTTTAAAGTAAGTCTTTCAGTATTGTAATGCTCATGAGAGCAACAAAAACAAATCCAGTTAGAATGATATGATGTGTTTTCCCCAAAGTGTGCGAGGGGTTTTGCTGAAACAGACTCTGCTAAGGATCTCTTTGCTTAACCTGACTTTAAAGAAACTTGACAAGGCCAGGCACAATAACATAGTCCAGTTCTCTTTTGTAGAAATAGGAACTTAAAGCTCTAAATCTACATTTTTGAAGCAGTAGGATTTTGTCTTGAATTATCAGTAAGATACCTGGTATAGCACTGGTCTTAATAGCAGTAATTTCATTATGAATTGTATTAATTAAGCACTAATTAGATATAAAAAGCATTGCACAGATGAAAAAATTCTAGGAACCAGCCTAGAAGCTCCTTAAGACTGTATAGAGTTCATGAGTTACTTCAGTTTGCATATTTTCTCACTGATTGTCATAACTTGACAGTTTGTAGGGACAAAAATTTATAACTGCATTTTTAGTTTTAAGAAAAAAATGTGAATTGTTTTTTCCTCATGGGTGGAGACATAACTGTCATAATCTTGACTTTTTTTGAGCTGTGAAATTACTGTGGAAAAAGCCTGCATGTTAATTTCTCAATTTCTTTCCCCATGTAATACATTTGCCTTAAAATTGTATAATAATTTGTGGATGGTAGGGACCTTTTTAATGGAAAATGATACCTTCTTTATAATTCTAGTCATGTAATGATTGAAAATACTTGAATTTTCAAAGATTAATTTGTGAGTCCTTGCACAGTTGAAATCCAAATCAAATCCAGTACTTCGCTGTATTGTTTATTTAGATCTCTGTATTTCTTGATCTTTTAAATGCATTTTACATATGACTGTGTGGCTTCTACTGAAATAGTAATTTCATATCACCAGAATTGGTTTCTCTCCCATCTAAATGTTACATAGAAGTAGATCCTGCATTTTTAAATTTAAACACAAAGTCAACAAAGACTAACTTTTCAACTTTATCTCTTGTTTTTAATGGTAAAAAATTTTGGTTTAAATATGAGCTTAATTTGTGCAGTATAAGTTTAAACGGTTGCTTTATACTGGCTTAATCACCTCAGTTATTGCTTTAGCATAGAAACTATGCCTTTGATACAATGATTAATTTTTTTATCCCATTAATGTGGCTACTGTTTATTTGGCAGTTGAAAATTAAGGCAGCCTTAGGTGTATAAATGAGGAAGGTACTAACAACTGGTAATAAGTGAAAAGTAATAAGCACTATTTCTGTTGCAGTTAAGAAGACAGAGGAACTTAATTTACCCTATGGACGGCCCAGGGTTCTGCAGAAAAGACATAATTACTGCCTCCTTTACCATTACCGCTACGTGAGCGGGTACAGCAGGGACTACAGGGTGTCTCTGTGGAGCGCCTACACTGTCCACAAGGATGTAAGTGTAAGAAGAAAGGTTAGAAGCAACCTTGAAAAGTAAAAATCTTGAGTGTCAGTAATTCCTGAAGGCTTCTTATATCTGCTCATAATATGAGAGTCACCATGGTAGTGGAGTCACCCTCCATGGAGGTATTTAGGAAAGACCTGGATTTGGCACTTAGTGCCAAAACTTAGTCTAGTTGACAAGGTTATGATCAGTCAAAGACTGAACTCATTGATCTTAGAGGTCTTTTCCTTACTGAAATGAGTCTGTAATATTATCTCCCAGGGAACTAAACTGAACCACGTAAGATATAAAGTGGAATTTTGTGTGAGGTTTACTATGCTCATAAGGATTGGCTTTGACTCTTCCATTTCTCAGAGTGTGAAACAGTTTTGCCTCCAGACTTACCCACCAGGAAGTGAGGAGTCCATTGCCATTGGTATAGAACCCCTAGGAGACTGCACTGGTAGCATAGGTCTGCTACAGCAGTCTGTCCTTAAAAACTAGCCTCAGTGTGGGTTTCATAGTCTTAAAGCAGTTTGTAATGTGGCAGAATGCTTTTGAAAAAGTAATCTCAGGACCATCTTGAGCTATTCATGCCCTGATATGATCCTTCTCTCAGAATATAATCCTGACTCTGGAAAAAAAGAGGTCAGTGAAAATAAATCAGGTCTCTGTGGTGCTAAATCCTATGCTAAAGATATACCTGTTCATGCAGAGCACTGATCTGATGAGGGAAAGTTTTTTCAAGTTGGCCTTTCTCATTTAGAAAAAAATTAGAAGCCAGATCATGCTTGAAAGGAATTAAAATAGTGGAGAATACTTTTAATTTTATTATCTAGGAATCATAGGTTTTAAATAATAACTGTTATAATTAAATTTAGCTAAACTCTGTCGAGATTTGCTTGATCCTGAATATTTTGAGATTAGTGGCATAAAGCAACCAGTTACTGTAACAAGTGGCCTATTGACATCTATCTGTCAGTTATGTGAGTCTGTCTGTCTGTCAGTAAATCAGATTATCTTTAATGGGCGCCTCTAGATTCTCTTTTAGAAGATGTTATAATTGGCTAAAATGTTGCAGTTCTGTTCACTTTATTTCCAAGGTAAATGAAATAGATGGGAGAGTTTCTTTTCCACTGACAGAAGAGGAACATTTCTTGCATCTTATTTAAACCCTTCACACTCTTAAAGGAAGGTGCAGCTAAATATTTAGAGTTCTGGAGTCCCTCATACTGAGACAATTATTTTAGGTCAGCTTTCACAATGATACTTTCTTCTTGTTCAACAGGACAAATGGCTTTCTTCTACAGGAGCTGCCTCCAGCTGTTTACACACAGATGCTCGTATTTCACAGAATTATAACCAGACCTGTTTGTTTTACAACAATCATCCTCACCTAACTTATGGATTTCTTGCTCCTCCAGGTAAGTACTTGGCCTTTATTGTGTAGCATACGTGTTTTACATGATTTGTAATGTAGCAGGTGTAGTTTTTGTAGGTGTTCTTGATAACCAATCAGAATATGAAGCAGTAGCTGCTGAGTTGTTGCAGTTCACTTCAGCATATGAGAAAGGAAAACATTTTTGGTGCTTCAGGTCTTTCAGCATCCAGTGGGTTGTCCAAGGTCACTTAGTGCTTCCCAGAAGTTTTGAAATTTATCAGGTTTCTAAAGTGGCATCTCACAGAAGAAACTGGGAGGAACATGTAGACATTGAGTGAAGTCCATCAAGCTGGTAAATTGCAAATTCACTTTGTATGTGTAGATAAATTGTTTGTGAACTGTAGCTGACCTGATATGGAAGTGTTTTTTATTGACTCTGCTGCATGGATTAACAAGTAGCAGGTTATTTAAACATCCACGTCAAATGTAGTTTGCACAGTTTGAATAGAATCCTATCTTTAAGCTTGCGTTCTGCAGTCATGGAAAGTTTGCCAGACATTCATGAATTTTATTTCTTTCCCCCCCCTTTCTGAACAATTCAGAAGCCTGTTCTGATATTTTTAAATCTCATGAAGTTTGCCAACTGTATATCTGACAAGTGTAATTGCTGCTGCTACTAGGATTATTTATTTTAGATGGAATCCAGCATGTACTGAAGTCAGCACTTACACCCACATAGGTTTTGGAAAATGAAGTTAGGTCAGCTCCATCTCAGTGTTATTACACTGATCACTAAAGGCATGAGAATGCAAGTTTAAAGTAATGAATCCAAATAATTAATTGCCCTTTTTTTGTTTCAGATCTTATGACAGATGCAAGGAAACCTCACTTTGATGCTTTGCTTACCAGCAACATTGCGCCCATGTATCCTGCATTTAAAGGTATTTTATTTGTATGCATATATTATGTCCACAGTTGAATAGAGAAAGACTGCTGGTTTTTTGCTTGCTTCCAAACCATACAAATGACCCCTGGATCCTGGGAGAGAGGGATCATGAGATGTTTGGCTGAGAGAGAATAAGCATGTACCTGGTGAAAAAGAACAATAACTGTGGTACTTGTCCTGGAAAAAAGAGATGTCCTGTTTTGTAATGGAATACTGTTCAATTCTTAATTGTAATTTAAAATATTATATAGGTTAGATACTTACCAGCTCCTAGGTGTGAGTGTACAAGCTAGCCAGGCCAGCTTGATAGTGGAGCAAGACACATGCAGGCATTGTCTTCTCTGGCCTTTCCTCCTCTAACCTCTCCAGGGTTTGGATTCACAGGAAGGAAACCTAAGATCCCAAGGGAACAGCATCACTCTGCCTCAGTCAGGTTTGTGGTTAGGGTGACTGTGAAACCACAGTGTCAAGACACACTGCAGTGAGTGCAGCTGTCCAGTTGGATGCCACCTTTAACAACAGCAAAAGCTTGTAGAATTTATTTTCCTAGCTTACCATATCTGTCAATACTCCACTGAATACTGTGCAGAGTTGTATTAGCAGCTTATAGTGTGAAGGTTGTTTCCTGATTCCATTACTATGTTTCAGTGTTATGGAACTACTTCCATCAACACCTGCTACCTGAATTTGCTGCAGCCAGGAATGGTGTCAATGTAGTCAGTGGTCCTGTGTTTGATTATGACTCTGATGGGCTCTATGATACCCCAGAAAAGTTAAAAAGGTGAGAACCTTTCACATTCTAATCCTTTGTTTCCTTCCTTCATTACTGGTCTGTTAGTAATTATTGTTCAGAAAGTCACGCAAATTGCCCTAAGCAGAAAAGTAGGTTAAGAAAGAAGCAACAAGCACAAAGAGAAAAATGCACCTTCAAAATGTGTCATCCTAAACCCGAAGGTGGAGTATAAGAGGAGCTGTTGCATGTGGAATGATGTCCACCAGCCTGAAAACTTAGGTCATTGCCATTGCCTCTGGTGGCATGGTTGACACTTCCTGAGCTGGTAGTGTTCCACTACAAGTTGCGGGTTACAATAATTAGCAGAATTGGTTCTAGGTAGCAGGCAGATGGTTTTGGGACTCAGGCTGAACTCTTCATCCCCTCTGGAGTTTTACATATTTTTATGATAATGATAATAAATCAGTTTGTTGTTATACATCATCAAACTTGTTACTTAAATCAGCCTTCAAGCCAAACTTGATTTGCAAAAATAGTAATCTGGAATTTTCCTTCCAGACTTAAGCTTTCTTTGGACAAAATAGGTGAATTGCTAAAATTGAATATAGCTGAATGCTGTAATTTGATCTTTGTGCAAGTATGATTGGGTGGATGTAATTTTTTTGTATTTCAGATACCCTGGTAATTCAGAAGTTCCAGTTCCAACCCACTTCTTCATTGTGCTGACTAGCTGCAAAAATACTTCTGAAACTCCTCTGGAGTGTGAAGGGTCTCTAGATGCCTTGTCTTTCATTGTACCTCACAGAGAAGACAACAGTGAAAGCTGTGCAGTAAGTAGTCTGTTTGGTTCCCATAAACATCTGAAGTCAGTCTGGAGCTTGTTTTGTTGGATATCAGTGATTAACTAGTTAAAACTGTAAAAATGGTACAGTCTACATGACTATCTTGAGAGAGAAGACAATATTTTTGCAAATGGAATTATGTCAAAGTCTGTGAATACGATCAAATGGGAAAATAGATCTGTTCAAAGAGCAAAACTTAGAGCTAGCAGAGTGGAATCAGAGTATGCAGAGACCATCAGTGTGAAACATACACAGACTTCTGTAATGCAACTATCAATTCAAAAGCTGAGAAGGATGAAGAGCTTCTAAGAGGAGTCACCCACAACAAAAGGTCAGTGCTAAGGCCAAATGCATTCTCAGAAGGAAAAGACACAAATGTTCCTGAAGAGCATCAGTTGCTTTTAGTTTGGATACTTTGGCATTGTTGTGGGAATGCACATAGCTACACTCCATACACGCCAGAAAAAAAGGGAGGAAAGTGTATATTCTGCAGCAAGGAGTTAGAGTCAGGCACAGCTCTCAGAAATATTTTTGTCATACAAATGGCTGGTAGATGCTGGACCTAACTTGCCATTCCCCATTATCACCAATTGGTGCAGCTGCAGGTTTTGTATGCTTGAGGAGGTAGCGGCAAGTATTAAATTCAGACAAGCTTCTAACTACGTATAATCCTGCACACTCTGTTTGTTAGATGTTTGCCAACAGTTACTGGTTTCTGTCTTTATAAAACACCAAAATGTCTTTTTTTAGTAGATTAAATACATCTCAGGAAAACAAAAGTTTTACAACGCTTTTCTTTTTACCTCCTCCACCCCAATAGGATGGAAAGTCTGAATCCATGTGGGTTGAAGAGAGAATGAAGTTTCATACGGCTCGGATCAGAGATATAGAATTACTTACTGGACTCAGCTTCTATCAAGACAGAAAACAGCCAATATCTGACATTTTACAGTTAAAAACATATTTACCAACTTTTGAGACAGTCTGATTTTTCCTATGGAATGTTGTTACTGATTTCACAACTGATTTGTAAATAGACTTTTTTTAATTAACGAAAACCTTTTTTTTAAAAAATAAGCTGGAACTTTTATTGAGAACTCTTGACCAAAATGCCAGTAGAGAGGAGAGTGGGTGCCATATTTGTATCTCAGGGACTCCTGATGGACTATACTTGTGACACAGGATGGCAGCTCCTGTCATTCCCACTTGGACATGGTAGAAGTGTGTCCATTGTTATGCTAACAGCATTTGGTCATCATAGTCTGAGACACGAACACAAATGTTATCTTTGATATGCACTGGAGAGGGAGAATTTTATAAAGCATGGTTTATGATCAGTATTCTACTTTTAAAATGCAGATAATTAGCAAATACAGTTCTGGGAAAGAACTGCATTCTTGGTGACCATTGAAATCTAAACAACAGCACTCTTCTCACTCCAGTTTTCCTTGAAGTGTGAATTGCACTCTGAGCTTTGGGTCTCATAAAACAATGCAGTGTTATGGTGCAAGAAGCTATACTGAGGTTAGTAGGACTGGTAAGTCAAACTTCCCCCACATGGAAGAGATGCCTGGCTACAGGAGTTCTGTGGGCTGGGAAGCCCTGGCATGTTGCTGCCCTCTGATGGCTCCAACACCAATGAAAAATTATATGCACAGTTAGTATGTTGTTCATGCATCCTATGAATGGGTGGATATAGGATGCATCAAGGAATTATTTTAGGAATGTGTCTGAGCTCCCAGAAGTAATTATCTTCAAACTAAACTTATATTTGATTAAAAGATTTTGCTTTATTGGAGTAAAGATGTTTTTCTGTTTGGTACATCTTTCTGTCAGCTGTGGTTTTGAAATCCCATTTTTGAATGCAGATGCTGTCAGAGATGCAAATTTTGAAGAAGCACGTAATGACGTTTCTTGGAAGCTTTCAGGCTACACAAACAGCTGCTACAGGCACTCAGGAGTGTAGGAACTCCCTCCTTTTCCAGTACACATATTATCACCTTTGTAATTCTCCCGCTCTCTAAAGCTGATGACCCAAAATTGGCTCTGTTATGTATAAAATTCGGCATAGTCAATTTCACATGTATGTTCTTCTCATTTAATAAGGAGAAAATACATCACGCACAAGTATGTCTGAAGAATGAAGAGCCTGTAGCTGAGCAGGGAGGCATTTGACCTTATAGCTTGGTCAGGGCATGTTGAAAACTGGATGCAGAGCCTGCTGAAGTCAGAGGAAGCTTTTCCATTAACTTCAGTTTGAGCGGGCTGAAATTCTGGGACCATTTTTTCCTTTAACCAAGTGTATTTTCTTGATCTTATGTTATGAGCATGATTTTGTTTTTTTCTCAAGTAGTTTCACTGTGTGAATTCTAAATGTGTTGTAGCAACCTCACATTTCAATAGGACTGTGACAGCATTATTCAGTGTAACTGCTTTGTAATGTTGCCTGTGACCAATAAACCCATCAGAAGTACTGTGCTGTTTGTGACCCTTTCTGTACCAACTGTACTGACTGGTGCAGTTGTAGAGCACCATTTCGCATTTTTTGGGGGATGGGGGTTGCTTCAGTATTTGCTCTATGAATTGAAGATAATTCCTCCAACTGTAACATTAGTTACATTAATTATTAGGAGAGGAAGGTAGGAAGAAAGCTGGTCATGGTGTTAATTTTTTTTTTTTTTAAACTTGTACTGTCTCCTGAATGCAAATAGATATGTTGACATCTTAAGGTGATGCCAGTTTCCATTAAGAGGCAGGGCCAGCCTAACTCCTGGATAAAAATGGAACCAGAGAGTCTTCAAGCATGTGACTTCTGGTTTGACCTTTGATTTTGGAATGGAGAGCAGTTGTGAAAGCTATTATGGTCATCAAGAGAGGGCAGGAGCTAAGTGGAGTTTGGGATGTGGCTTTGCCAGAAATTGACAAGTCAAATTGACGATGAAGAGAGTTATTCTCATTTAATGTTAATGTAAATATTTCTGCTGATTTAATTTCTTCTTTGATTTTTAAAGGTATTTGTAATGGTGTGTCAGAACAGTGGAATAAATGCTTGTCCTGGTATCCAGTGGCTGCCAGTACCCCAAGATAACAGGTACTGGGTGGTTTTTTTGAGGCCTGATGGGCCACAGGGAGCATCCTACAGCCAGCATCAAACTCTGCTCTGAAAAAACTCAACAGCTTTGTCCATCCAGATGTAAAATGTTTTCTGTTTCAGCTGGTGTATGTATCCAGGACAGGGTTAATTTGTGCAGTAGCCAGGAGAGGCATGGCCAGGACCATGAGGTTATTCTATTGCACCTCACACCACACAGAGGGAGCGGGAGGTTGGGTTCCTTCCTCTGCTGACTGGTGGTGGGGAGCACTCAGGTGCGAATCACTCTCCTGTCTTATGCACTTTGTTACTAATGTTGTTACTGTTTGCTTTCTTATCTCATTGCTGTTTCCAGTAAATTTACCTTTTTAAATCGTTGCAGTCTTTACCTTTTGTGCCTCTAATTCTTCTCTCCATCCTGCCACAGGGATGAGGGGAGAGGGGAGGGAATGGGGGAGTGAGCCAGTGGCATGTGGTTTGGAATGTTTCAGTGGGAACACTAAATTGCCGAATACCCTTCCTAAACCATGGCAGAGTTCCACTAAGCATTTTCAGTAGGCGAAGCTGAAAGGTGACAGGTGACATGGGTGTCAGTATTACTCAATATAACTGCTTCTTTGCTGTGTAGCGTGGCCTTCTTTCAAGTGAAAAAGGCAGAGGAAGAGCAGACTGCAGGTCACTGATCTGGGTGTGCCTAGCAGTGTCACGTGTCACAAGACAGGTGGAGTTGTGCCTTCAGATGTATTCAGGTGGTACAGACTTATTTCACTGGTTGCTGCTGCCAGTAACTGAGAGGTAATTTGCTTGACTAATATGTTGGGGGTTTATTGCTCTTTCTTAGCTCAGGATCTACCATATTTAAAGAAAATGAAGCAGTATCTGTCTGTATTTCAGGCAGGCCTCTTCTGGCAAATCTCAACACATCCAGAATACACTAAACCACTGTGTCCAGCCCAGTGCACAACAGCCGTCTGCTAAAAGCACCTGCCAGAGGCTGTCCTGTCTCATCTGGCAAGTGGGTGGCCTGGGCTCCTGCCTTTCCTTAGTCTGAGGACTAAATACAAAAAAGTACAAAATTATCCCTTTAAATACAAGGTTATAAACCATACTCAGCATGCTGGAAGGAGCTACCCTCCTGCTGCATGGGAGGGCATCCACTTTTCCGGGAAAATGAGATTCATGCGGACCAGAAGACAAAAAGGAATATAAAAGGAAGCCTCAGTTTTTGACTCTGTGATTAGGGTACTCATTTAGGAGCAAAGATCTCATTTCTGACCTCATGTCTTTCAAAATCTATTACAAAGTTCAAGCTTGTTGCTGAGGAGGTACCTGTGCCAGAAGGAGTTGCCCAACCTACCACCCCAGAGTGGGTGCTCAGGAATAAGAGCACTATGAGGAACTTCTAGTGCTGCAGGGTCACAGGGCAGCTGCTGTAACACTCTGTGCCCACAGCAGCACCACTAATGAGTTTGGGAAACCAGTCCAGGGCTCATGGTGAGCTCTATATTCAGCGCTTTTACTGCTGGGCTGTGGTAAGCTGTTTTTGCCCTTCTGAGGAGTTCAAGGGCCGAGTCAGTACGAGTCCAACAACTTATTAAAGCACAAGTTTCCAAATATTTGTGTTTGTTTGCCAGCAGCAGCAACATCTCCTGCTTACCCTCGCATACCTTGCGGCAATGCCTGGGAGGTGTTGGAGCACCAGTCTGAGGTGGCTTGTGTACCATGAGCAGTACATCTACCATAGCTCAGGAACCTCTATATTACAGGAAACCAGTCCAGGTTTGGCATCCTCTGACTCAGACTCCTTGGAAAGGAGCTGAGTCCCTTGCTGAACCGCTGTGAGTCACCACACTAGCCTCGAGCCTCAGGAAAGGCTGCTATGGAGACCATGGACAAACTTGAAATAATTATGGAAGCCTGGAAACAGATTTTAGAGGGTACCAATGAAAATTATTGTATTCGTCCTCAGCCACAACATGTGTGAAATTTATGTTGCCATTTATTGCATGTTTAGTTCTTTCTATTTTTAATTTACTGAAATAAAATTGTAAACTATTTACAAATACAGTGAGATGGAAGAATTTTGAGTGACCCCAAATCTCCAGACTGATCTGATCAGAAGACAGCAGAATTGCCTTTTGGTCATGTTCATAAGGCACATAGGCATGGCTGACAGTCATAGAATCAGAATCATTCTTGTTGGAAAAGACCTCTAAGATCATCGAGTCCAGCCATTAACCCAGCACTGCCAAGTCCATCATGAAACCATGTCACTAAGTGCCACATCCACATGTCTTCTAAGTGCCTCTGACAATAACTTCTCTGGGCAGCCTGTTCTGACATTTTACAAACCTTTTGGTGAGAAAATTTTTCTAATACCCAAACTAAAATTCCCCTGGTGCAACTTAACATTGTTTTCCTCTCATCTTTCACTTGTTCCTTGGGGGAAAGGCTGACCTCCACCTGGCTACAATCTCCTTTCAGGTAGTTGTAGAGAGCGATAAGGTCACCCTTGAACCTCATTTTCTCCTGGTTAAACAACCCCTGCTCCCTCAGCCACTCCTCGTAGGACTTGTGCTCCAGACCCTTTACCAGCTTTGTCACCCTTCTCTAAACTCACTCCTGCATCTTAACATCATCGTAGTGAGAGGCCCAGAACTGAACACGGGATTCAAGTTGTGGCCTCACCAGTCCTGAGCACAGCAGCTATAATCCCTGCTCCAATTATGCTGGCCACACTGTTGCTGGTACAGGCCAGGACGCCACTGGTCTTCTTGGGTCCCTGGGCAAACTGCTGGCTCATGTTCAGCTGCTGTTGACCAATGCCCTTGGTCCTTTTCCATCAGGCATCTTCCCAGACACTTCCCATCTGCCCTAAATCTGGAGGGTTACACGGGGTTACTGTGACCCAGGTGCCAGACTCAACACTTCACTTTATTAAGCCTCATGTAATTGGCCTTGGCCCATCAATCCAGACTGTTCAGATCCCTCTGCAGAACCCTCCCGCCTTACAGCAGATCAACATTCCCACCTAATTTGGTGTTGTCTGTGAACAGAGGGTGCACTCGAGCCCCTCATGCAAGTTATCAGTGAAGATGCCAAACAGGACTGATCTCAGTCGTCAGTCTTAGGGAAGACCATTGATGACCAGCCACCAGCTGGATGTAAATCCATTCACCACCACTCTCTGGACTCAGCCATCCGCACATTTTTTTACCCAGCGAACTCTGCACCCACCCAAGCTGTGAGCAGCTGGTTTCTCCAGGAGAATGCTGTGGGAAACGGTGTCCAAGGTTTTACTAAAGTTCAGGTAGACAACATCCACAGCCTTTCATAAAAGGAGTTTGGTGAAGCAGGATCTTCCTGTTATAAGCCCATGCTGGCTGTGGTGGTCCCTTGGTTGTCCTGTACATGCCATGTGATTGCACTCAAGAAGATCAGCTCCATGACCTTCCCTGGCACTAAGGTCAGGCTGACAGGCACATAGTTCCCCATAACTCCTTCCAGCCTTTCTTGTAGATGTGTGTTAGATTTATTAACTTCCCATGTAGTTGTTATGAGTCTCAGCACTTGTGGCACTGTGGCAAAGCCACACTTTAGCACCAGCCTTGGTCTGAAACTTGACAGAGAATTTCTTCAGGTCTTTTTAAATGTCTCTGCTGGAGGCCTTACCTTTACCATCCTGTGTCTGTGCCAGAGCTTTGAATTTCTGTGTGGCAGAAAGCACGCTGCTTGAGGGTGATGAATTAGTTTTTGAGTCTTGTGGCTTGGCTTCTAAGTCTTCTGCTGGCTGCAGAAGATGGCACAGTCCACTATAAAAAATTAATTATGCTCTTTGTTACAGTCCTGTAACTAGGTCTAAAGCTGTATTTAGTCTCTTTACATGGAGAAGGAAATGATGTGCCCTTGATTTTGGTGTTCAAAATAAATTGTCTATGGATGCACAGATAGATTATACTTTGAATGAATAGTGAACACATCTGCATTTGCTGGTAGTATCTGGCCCTCTTCTGGCCTGATCTGGAATAACTGGGAAATTATCTGTTCTGCCCAGCGTACATTTCCTAAGGAAACATGGCCTCAGGACAGTAGAAATCCAGGCAAACCTGCAAATAATAGGCTTTCCCAAGCTTCTTATTGTCTTAGGTACTTTCCAATCTTGTAATTACCTAACACATCTAGTAGAATTTTTAGAGATGAGAGCATGGGGAAGCCTGAATTACTGAGGTGCAAAGAATCAAAATTCTGCAGAAGGTTATGCAATCATTTCCTATCACCAAAGAAGTTTTTATTTTCATATAAATGACATTATATACTATTCATGAAACATGCCAGTGGAACCTTCCTGTACAAGTGAGTTAAAATGTGCGTTGTTAACTCCCACTGCTGGCTTCAACAGAGCAGAAGTGCAGTGTGACTCCGCATCAATCATGTAATTACTTTATCTCAATAGTTCTTGTGCTGTTTTGCAGAAATGTATGTCATCTTGGAGATTACACTATATACACAGGATGATCCATATCTTTCTCTCTCAAAAAAAAAACCCAACAAAAAACCCAAGAAGAGTGAAGGATTACCCCAGACTCCCTGCCTCCATATGCTGCAAGCTCAGAACATATTGGCATATGTTCAGATTAAGCACTAGATTTCATGTAGCTCCTTGACATGTAGCTTTCTTAAATACAGAAAATGTGGAGATTCCCACAACATCCACGATGAATCCTTCAAAATGATAATTTGCCAAAGAATCATCCATACCAAAATCAAGCTTCTGAAAGATAAATAATGTTATTATAAAAAACATGATGGTGAACCCAAAATATTACAAGAAAAAGCCATCTGGAATTTAGTATTAGAGTCCACAAAAATTACAGAGTTGTAGTTACTTCAGCAAGAGTGCAAATGCTCCATTACTAAAAGGGCATCAAAAAAGGGCAGTGCTTTGGGTGTTGGAGGGAATAGGACGAGAACAAGTACACAGCTTCCTAAAAGAGATAAAGCAATAACCAAAAGGCTGTTCTGGCCCAAAGGACTTCGATAAACATGTGGCAAATAAATAATTTCCACTGTTAATAAGAGAAATGTTGAGGACTTGGTCAATGGCAAACACTTGCCTAAGGCCTCACGTTTAGAAACAAAATATGTATTGATTTTAGCCCTCTAATTGGAAGATTTTATTTTTCAGAAATATAATATATAGCATATTTTGATGGTATAAGAGGTGACACTTCATGTAGATAATGATTTTGTTGGAGTGTGTGTATGGTAAGCATTTCAAAGCCATCCTGAAAACAGCTACATAGGCTGACTCACAATGCAAAATACATATATGGGGAATATAGCGCTAAGGAGAGAAGTTATGTTCTTAGACCTGTTTGGCTGAGCCACTACCTTTTACATAAAAGAAGAGGCAGAAGATATCTGTGTAAAGCAAACTGTGTAAGCAAATGTTTGCCCAACTTGGATTCTTAAACCAGGAATGTGAGAGCAGTACTTATGCACAGGTAATGGGATGTGGCTCTCGGGAGGGATTTAGAAGCTGAAGAAAGTGGTCAGTTAGGACCAGGCTGATGGTGAGCACAAAGCTGGGCTATCCACATGGCTGCCTCCTTTCCAATAAGAGGGGGTGTCACTAAGAGACTGAAGATATTTTTCTGACACCTGCCTGACAGAGTGATACTGATATCTCAAGGCCTCTGGGTCCTGAGCATTTCCAGACAGGTTAGTTAAAAAAGGCATCGACAAAGGTCTGAAGAAGACCCCTTATTAAAAGTTGTTCACCTGGGGAAGGTGATCTGAGGAAACACGTCTCTAAAAAGCCTCGGTTCATCTTGCAGATGAGGTGCAGAGTGCTGTTAAGGAACAAAGTAAGGAAAGCAAATCTCAGGTGAATCTCTGGTTTTGAGCGACTAAGAATGGCCAGTCCATCATTGCTACTATTGAATAAAGTTGTTATTCAAATGAGTTGTAGAAAACATATTAACTTATGAAGGAAGTATGTAGGCCTTACAAACATACAGCATTTCTTACCACTTTTTTGAGTCTCAGTAGTGCAGCAGTCCATGTGCTAGACTCTGCTCCATAATTTTGTTGGGGAGTTAACAGCTGCAGCAGACAACAAAGCATGACAGCCCTCTGGCCCATTTTTATGTCCAAATCCATTTCACATTGATGGGTCTCAATTAGGGAGCTTGATCAGAGTTTTTTTACAGTAGGTTTGGGTTAGATCCAGAGAGCATCAGAGTCAAAGACCTATTTAGCAGACCAAACCTACACAAAATGGAAGTGACTCATTGTCTATGCATGTTGAAGAAGTCAGGAGGGAATTTGTGCCTTTCAGGAATTTAACTCAAAAGCTTATTGTAACATAAAAATTTTCCAGTCAACTGGATAAAAGGAGGTGTAATTACATAAGATAATTTTAAGGATTTCTCACAGATCCCCAAAGCCTACATGTGAATCTGTATCCACCTAAGGAGGAGGAGCGAGTTCTGCTCATCCTAAAACTTGAAACTTGGAGTGTTGATTAGTTTTTAAGAAGCATTTAAGATAAAAAGGAAGACAATTAAAACATATTCTCCTTTAATACTGTCTTTAATAAATAAACCCCTCTTTCAGAGAATTTTTCCAGGTACTTGCTCGTGAAAATTACTGTGATGTAATGTGACAAATTATTGTGATTTGTTCCTCCAGGGTGGGTGCCACGCAATTTGTGGGTTTAATTTTCTATATCTTTAATACAGATAATGATGTAATGATATCTAAGTAAAGCATGGTGCTCAGGGAGAACTGTGTAGCCATTACTTTAATACACTTCGAGAAAATAAGAAAGATTTCCTACCTTCCAAACAAGTCTGTGCTTAGTTAACATCAACCCTCATAACAAAAAAGGAGGAATTGTTTCAAGTGAATAATCAAATACCTTCCACTAAAAAGCACAATGAGCTTGTTTGGCTTTTTTTTTTTTTTTTTCCTTTTGTCAGGAAAAGGCGGCTGCAGAGCAGCCACACGGTGTCAGTGTGATGCAGAGAAAGAGCCCTTTCTCATTCCCTTGATCCGGCGTGAAGCCTGGCAGAGCCCTGCGCCAACGGGGACCCGGCAGGATCTTTGTAGTAATTTGGTGTTTCAGGAGTTGTTAGTCTGATACGGGCTCAGGTGGGGTATTAAGCACTAGCTAGGATAAATATGAGAATATATTGCTGTATTTCCTACATTATCTATAAATAGCACCATCTACCAGAAATTATATGCTCCAAAATTGTCTCATTGATGAAGCCACTTTTATCTAAATGAACTCATGAAATAAAATTACAGACCAACTTTTGCCTCCACCTTGTTTTGGAAAAGCAGACAGACAAAATACAGGTGCCAGTGTTTCTTTATTTTCTGTCTAAAGGACAGGATGTTTTTGTGCAATCCTACTAGCCCACAGCTTGTCCTGGTGTGGATGTACAGAGCAAAAAAACATTCAAAGACTGGTTTGATGAAGTCTAATAAATACTCATAGAGAGATTTTAGGCTTAACTGTAAACTATTTGGAAGAAGAACCTGCTGCCTCTCACAATCATCCGCCACCATATAGCACAAAGAGATTTTATCATCTAGTTGCTTCTTTGTCTCTGATTTATGTTGAGAGGGCCATTGTATATGTCTGTGTGTGGTTGTTAGCAAATATTCATATTGTTTCTAAATTGTTTTATGATAATATCTGTGAAGAATGCCATGCAGAAGCCAAAGAAAACATTACCTAAATAGTCTCTAATTTGCTTTTCAACTGTATGAAATTAAAGCACTCTCAAGGACAGAAGAGTCTTGCTTTATTTCTGCATAGAGAAACGTACAAAACCCAATTCTTCTCTAACAGCAATTCCTGGTGTCTGTAATCAAATGACTGTAAAATAAAATGGCACTTCTAGAGTGCTCTTTAGTACTCCTGTGGATCATAAGGATAAGCAGCAATGCTGTACCTATAAAACAGCAAGAAAAGCCAAAGGTTGCTCTTGCTTGAAATGCTGATCTGGGGTGACTTCTCACAAGTATTAGCCATGCTGGGATCCATTCAACATCACTGGCTGGGGCTTATTCTTGTCTATGCAGTTCTTTCCAAAGTGACTACTTATTGGCTATGGAGTTGTGGCTGGAAGAATCAATGGAAGGAAAGAAATATTTCATTTCTATGCCATCATGTGAAAATCTTGTGAGTCACGGGTGAAGAAAAACCTGAGCAGATTCCCCCAGATGGGCAACTACAGGTAAGAGGTTGTTGGGGTAACTTGCTGAGAGACACTCCCAGCAGTTCCCAAGATAAAATGAGCTGTTTTTCTTCATTAACTCCTAACACATTTGATTTCAGAAGCTTGATCAACTTCCTGATCTTAGATTTTTTAACTTCACAACAAGCCTAGAATTAAAACACTATATATAAATGGAAAAGGCCAAATACTACTTCTTACTTATTTCCATTGCTCTGCATGTTTGTTCTCTTACATGTGTGGTGTTTGTGAGCATTAAGTCAAAACAAATGCTTTTTCATACTGAGATCTGTGAACTTTAACACTGACCTTCCTTAGGGTGGCAGGATTTGGAAAATTGTGAGAATAGATATTGTTTCAGCAAGACTGTGTACTTTTATTCTCTGGCTTTACAGGAGGTAGTGGTCCTCAACTATTCTCATGCTTTTCATCAAATACACATTTCTCTCTTGCTCTTGATTCTTGGATAAGAAGGTGAAAACTTTGCACAGCAACACCTTTTTGTTGTGCTCTTTTTGTCTGTGAAGCTGAACTCTAGAGGTACAGTTACCTGTTTAGCTGATCTGTTTTCTCTCATTTTACATTCATCTCCTCTTGCCAGTCTCTCCACTGGAGAATGAAGCTGTGTGACAGCAGAATATTACAGGTGTTGGTTGGGCCATACCTGTTCTTGGATCAGTGAATGGCTCAGGGCATGTGAAGTAACCAAAGCCTGAGAGTTAGGGCAGAGTAAGTTCCTTCAGGGCACAGTATGCTAAATTAGAAAGCTCATTATGAGATGAACCTCATCAGAACACATTAAATGTCTTCTTCTTTGGTTAGGAGTAAAGATTTGAAGTTTTTTAATCGCATGATTTAAAAAATATGTAATTTAAAAAGCATACTTAACACCATATCACAGTGTATTAAGATTATATCCAATACCTTCCCAGTTGTTACATTGTCTAAAGTTTGAATAATATTTCAGATCTAATTGTTACACTGTCTAAAGTTTGAATAATATTTTAGATCTATTTTGTATCCTTGTCCTTCACTTTCATTTACCAGATACACTGGCTTATCACTTCCCTAGTAGGCTGTACTAGGTTGTAATTTTAGCTGTTTATAGAATACTGTCTTGTGCAGTTTGTACTCCTGCAAGTGCTTATTGACCAGCAAATGCCACAGCAGCCAGCTTGTGTCCTCCCAGGAGCCCTCCAAAGCACACAGCCCCATACAGTTCCCCTAAAATCGTACAGCCTCAGCTTTTTGGATCACAAGTGGTCTAAACTGACTGCAGTTATGTCAGTAAGCTAGGCTGACCTGAGTCCTGAATACTGGCTGAAAAGCTGGTTCTTAGCATTCAGCTCAGGAGCAGGAAAAGATATTTCATAGCTGCTGAAAGCTGTTAAATACCTGCTTTTAATAGGTCTAATTTAAACCAACAAACATTTATTTGGATTGCGCACTTCTTTCAGTGGCTCAATTAATGGGGCTGAGTAACGAATGGAGGCACCACTGGTTTGTATTAGCACTGCAGTACTGTGTTAGCAACCTTTTGGTCCTGCTCAGGAGGCTGTAAAATGCTTTGTTCCTCACAATATAAACACCATTATACTACTATCAAGGTTGAATTTACTCACCACTAAGCAAATGTAAATAGTCCCACAATTGGCACTGACCCAATAACAGTCAGGAGCTGCGGAATGCTGCCACAATATGCAGCCAGATGTTTCAGGGTGGGACATTTCAGAATGGGCCCAAATTCACTACTCTGGGCATGTGGGCTTGGACTAGCACAGAGAGAAGCTGAAAAAGCCAGGGCTAGCACTAGAGACTGCAAGCAGTTCTCTGATGCAGCAGCAACGCTGAATCGTGCAGTGGAGATGGGACCTTAGTCATGCTTCTAAACTCTGTTCAAACACTAAATGTGTTGAAGGCTTTAGTACAGTTTGGGAACAGGTTCCTTGAAGAAATTCCTGGTATTTCCTGGTTCCAGGCAGGCTGAAAAACACTGTGAGAATGTAGTGGCTTTTGGTATGTCCATTTATGGACATGAATCAAAGGAACTGCAGGGAGGAAAAAAAGTGGAAAATGAGAGGAAAAATAAGTTAACTGAACTACTTCCTCTCTCAGATTCTTCTTGGGTTTTGGGCAAAGCCTTACACTAGTATTTCATCCCAACTTCTCCTTGCTAACTACTTCCATATGTAGGCATAGTATAACATCAGTTAAAGCCACATTTAAGAACTGTTTTTAAAGAACTTAGGTTTTTGGTGGTAGGATACAGAGTCAGAATGGTTGAATTATTATATGTTCAGGTAAGAATATTACTGTTCCATCTTACGTTTAACATCCTTTTCAGTGTAATGAAATGAGGGCTTTCTTCAAGTGAGAGGTCTGAAAAAGCTATGCTACATGAAAAAAATACAACTGATCTAGTAAAGAGTATGCTATTTCTAGTGGTGTCCAAAAGTCAGTTTTCTCAGCTGAGTCCCCGTCCTTGTGAGACAAACAACTGGATACTGTTCAAAGACTTATTTGTTCCTGTGTGGTTGCGGATCGTTAAAAGTGGCTCATTCTTGAAGACTTTTTTAACTAGTGTCTTTTGGACGTGTCTTAGCTCTGAGGAATCTGACAAATTTCCATCTGGAGAGTAGAGCCTATTTCATATGAAAGAGCTATAATCCGTGTCTGTCGTTCACATCTGTATTGTGTTAGAAAGCTAAGCTGCAAATCCATGCAAAAGTGTTATGGTACAAAAATCTGAAATACGATGGCTTAGAACTATTTCAAAGTATTTGATACTCTGGTCTCCAGCCACCTTGAATTCCTGTTTAATATTTAATTGAGTCTCTTTCGTTAAATTTGTATTGTCTTTACAGTGATCCTTCACCACCTATACTATTAATATAGCTGGAGATCCATTTTAAGGAGCTAGTAATTAGAATTAATATACTTTCATATATGAATAAGATATTTTAAAAGTACAGTAGCAAACCTGAACAATAGCATTTTCTGAGGATGCAAACAACCAAAAACAAACTTCCAAAACATGGTATTTTGAAAGGAATGTGAACCAGTGTTGTCTCCCATGTAAGTGACTTTGGACTTTTGAACTCAAGATTTTATTCTTCCATCTATGCATCTTAGGCACAAAGAATGAAATCAGGAAACTTCTTTACGGTTGAAAGGCCCACATTGCAGCCATCATTTAACATGCCATAAATTCCACACAAGGACTCCTTTTCCCCGGGATACCTTTGAAAGAAAGTCTTACAAACAGTATGATGCCTACCTACACCTCTAGGAGAGCTTACATCAAAATATTTAAATTTCTTTACCTTCAGAGATAAAACCTTCAGAGGTTTAACACCTGTGAAATGGTGTAAAATATATGCTTCTGCCAGAAGACTACACATGTTCCTGGAAACAGGAGTGCAATTCACTATAATGCATACCTGAGATTTATGATCCCTGACATACTCAGGGGAGAGCAACAATTCGCTTTACAGATTTGCATATGTAGCATACTCCCTTCTTTTAATTCACAGTGGCAACAGCAAAACACTATTAAAATATTCTGACAGGACTCTTCTGTGCCTTGCTGGCCTGTGAAATGGTGCAACAATGTGTCAGATGGCAGGCAAGGAAGTTTCATCATGGCATAATCAGAGAGAGGATAGGTAGTGGTCCTGGGCTGTTTTGGGGGAGCCCTTTTGTGGGTGCCTTTCAGACAGCCCTTCCTCACCTAGAGCCCTGCTGCTGCTCTCTGACTCTCCAGCCTTTCTTGCCAGCCACAGCTGGAGGACAGTGCCAGGGGAGGCCACACCATTGCTTGGCTGAGGTGTTGGAGATGCAGCCCATGCTGCAGAGAGCTGGGAGCAGAATGTGAGTGAATCTCACGGGCCCGTGGTCATGAAGCTCATGGGAATGATGCTACTAGGAAATGTCATTTATTATAATATCTGATACCAATCTGTAAGACTGCAGGGCAGAGTTGTTCCTCTACAGGCTTAGGTAGTGCTGTAAACGCCCCATCTCTTGCAGGAATTAATCCCAACCTGCCGGGTGCATTGTGCTTCTTTCTGTTCTGCTGATCCTGAGAGCTTCTACAGCGCTGGTTATGAATGAAGCCCGCGTACATCCTGTACTTGCTGGAACTAGAAATGACAGTGTTCTTGTTATTTGGGGGTGGAGCCACAGTCACGGTCAGGCAAGCAGTCCTTGCTGTTTGACACGTTTCCAGGGTGAACTGAATGGCTGCATCATATTCATAACCTGAAAAAAGAAAATAGAGAAAAAATGCTAGAGTCTCAGGGAGCATAAGAGCCAGAGGCTACCCCAAAGTATTTAGTATGGGATATAGAAAGCCACTTCCTCATGCCAGGAGAATTCCTTGTATTTTTCAGAGGAAGGGAAAATGCTTCTATGGCCTTGAGCAAAGCCTGGTGAAGCTATTGGCAAGACTCCCATTGACTTCTCATTAGTTTAGGGCTCTGTTGTTCATCATTAGTCAAAGCTGGTGTTACACTGATTTGCTGCTAATGCTAGCTGAAATCAATGGGATTGGAAGGTGCTCAGGAAGGATGGACATTTTTGTAAGCTAACACTCTTTCAGCACCAGGAAATTCCAGATTGAACTTGTTTGCCTGAAAAGGATTCTTGTTGGAGAGCATGTTTTTTTCTGAAAACAAGAACTAATGCTTCTAGTGCAAAGGTTAATTTTGAATTCAAAGAATCTCCTTGTCTTAATAAAGGGACAAAAATATTCTGTTATTAATGTAGGACCCAGCATGGGGCTGAAGCTTTTCTTTTAGCTTCAGGGGGATGAGGTGACTCACAACTGTCCTTACACTAGTTTTTGCTTATCTAAGAAGAATGTTTGGTCCATTATCAAAATGTGTAGCTCTTACAGTACTTCTTACTGTGGGCCTGCTAGAGTTTGAACCTATGGACACTTTACACAAAACTGTCATGTAAAATGATTTGGCCTAGTCATCAAGCAGGAAGATAATACGGATAATAGCCACCAGAGTCCAGTGCTCAACCATACCACACTTAAGTGTTAATTCAAGTAAAGCTACATCTAAATTAGCCCTACTCTGCATGAAGGTTAAATCAGAAGTTTTTTAGAGGTCGCTTCCAACCTGTAGTATCGTGATACAACTCATTGTGATTATGATATGACTTATTAGCTCTTTCCTGAGAATTGTACCAAATTTCGGACTTCTGGATTTGACTCTGGAGTCAAGAACCACTTCAATGCTTCTAGTAACTGAAAATATTTTCCTTGCCTTAACTGAAAACAAATCTTAACCAGTGGAATACCTCAATGAAATTAAGCATGTTGTGTGGTGCATTACAAGAGCAGTTGAATACCATGGTGACCAGCCAGCTCCCTTCAAACCGCATGTGATGCATGAGAGACCTGCTGCACTTCCTAATGCTGTACTGGGCTTGGTGAAGCAAGCCTGGCCCTTCCCTCCATTCGAAATTCAGAAGAGTAACAAACTACAGTTGGTTCACTAGTAACAGAATAAGTAAATTATTAGCTTAATCCCAAGTGTATGTGCTTCTGGACAAAGAACCCATCACACATTACCTGATTTTCATCTAGTGCAAAGCCAAGTCCTTTTAGAAATATGTTAAGGAATAGTGGAGACCAAAGGTAAATGAAATACCAAGCCATTTATATAAAAAATATAAATACTTTATTTTCAACTAAAAAGGTGCAAACATGTAACTTTTGGTCACACTTCTCAACAAATAAACTGTCCAAAAAGAGCCATAGTCAAAGAAAGAAACAAATGCTCAAGTGGAAAGACTGATGAGCTACAGAACAGCCATTCTTCTTAAAGCCACTTGTCTTATAAAATAGTAAGTAAACATATTTTGCCAGACGAATGCTTTGTAACGTTACAGGCACCTCAACCTCATCTTGACCTCAACTCACCATTTGGCCCTATCTGGACAATTTCCACTAGAGTATCTATTTCATGCTTTGAATGCATTGTCAAACAAGCTTTAAATCTTACTTATCTTGTTCCAAAAAAGAAGGCTATCATTGAACTTTCAAAGCATTAAACAAAAGCACAAAACTTTAAATTAATTTAGATAACTGTACAAATATATATACACACAGTATTTACAATATTCATAAAAAAGTAGCTTGTTACAGGTTAATTAACTGTCACAAGCTGTCCAGTCTAATTGACATGATTCTGATTCTTGCTGGCTAAGCCATCCAAATCAGAGTGTCAGAGCTGAAACATTACTGTCCTGACTAACAGAACACCTTCTGCTTAGCACTTTGCTGGGTGTTTGCATTCCAGCTGTTGCTGTCTCTAAGCCAGCACCAGCAAAAATGCTAATGGTCTCTTCTCAATTGCACTACTACATGAAGCATGCTGTACCACATTAAGGGAACATTTGCTTGAATCTGCTTTTCCTGCCTATTTCCCTTAACCCCATCACACCACCTCAGGAACAACATGTTCTGAAGCTGTGTCTTGCTGTGGTCCCAACATCCATTTTACGTTCTTCTTCAAACCACCATTTGGGGTCAGTAGAAAAATTGTCTTAAGTCACATGGAGCAGTTTGTTGAAATTAAAAAAAAAACAAACTGATTTAAATACCTTGTGCTATTGAATCATGTTTACAAAATGAGATGCAAATCAGTTCAAGTTGAGAATCTACTTAGCGTCTCCTTCTGGCTTTATGCCATGTCTCCATACATCTTTCTGTAGTACAGAGACTCAAAGATGTCATTGTCTCCAGGGCAGTTGTAGTGGCACGCGCAGGTCTTGATGAACATCATTTTCCTTTTCATGATCTCCCCATCAGGGCACTTGAACTCCACGGGGAGGGTGGCTGTTCTGTGGGGTGTGCAGCAGCGCCCGTCGGTGCAGACACCACAGAACTTAGCTCTGTAGGTCTTCACGCTGGTGCAGCCAGACAGCTCAAACTTGACGGGCTTGGAGATTTTGGGGGTGCGAATGCACTTTTTGCCTTTCTGTTGGGATAGAAGTGAATACAAGATGTTGAGAAGGTAGGCTTTCACACAGCACACTAAGCTTGCAAGTTAAGGGTGAGCAGACATGATAATCCTTACTGTATTATGATTAGGCAAGTTTGTCATGTACGGTGCCATAATAGAGCATGAGACTAAGGACATTTAATTGTAAATAGTGATCACCACTAGGGTAAAACTCAAATTTCAAAGTAAACCACTTGAAACTGACTAGCTGTCAGCACTGCACTTTTGGTCACTGTCCTTTTGCTAGTGGATGGAAGCATCCTAGTACAGCATACATAAAGATAATCGTATTTACCTTGATGTTCTCCTCCAGGTCTGCTTCACAAGGTCTAACCATGCAGAGTCTACTCTGTTTCTCCAGTCTGCAGAGGGCATTATCGTTGGTGACCCTGGTAGAGATACCCATGCCACAGGTCTTGGAGCAAGCACTCCATTCCGTGGTCTGCACCAGGCAGTTGGCACGCATCATTGTTGGGTCTGGACCATAAGTGTCTTCCAGTCTGTAAGCTGCAGGAGACAGAAAACCAAAATGAGACCGCTGCCTGACCTCAGCCCTCTAAATGCTCCTTCCTTTTCCTGAGAAAGTCAAGCAGCTGCACTAAATCTGTGGGGTGATTCCACAAACTGCAGCCCTCCAGACTCTGCCCCATGTCCACCCAGCCCACTGCCTTCAGCCTCCATGCAGGGTGCCCCTTTCCCCTGGCTGCCATCTGCAGAGAGCCCCCCCACTCACCGGCGAGTGCAGGTCCCACGGCAGTCTGCTCTTCGGCCTCATCGCAGACCCACTGCTCGCAGCACTTTCCAGGGAGCTTCACCCGGCGCGGGTAGGGGCAGTCGGGGCTGGGCAGGCGTTCGCTCACGCCGCAGAGGGGCACGCAGCCCACCGCGCCGTCCAGGCAGGTGCACTGGTACTTGCAGCTGCTCTGGAAGGACTCTCCGCTCCGGTACACCATGCCGCTGAACACGCACGGAGCGCCGTCCCGAGCTGCGAGGGGCAGGAGGCAGAGTGTGAGTAGGGAGGGCAGGAGTCTCGGAGGTTCCCACTTCCCCCGCTCCCTGCCCGGCGGGAGCCTGTCCGTGTCCCCGGCTCCCACTCACCGGTGCAGACGCCGATTCTGCGGTTGGCGGGGGAGCCGAAATCGCAGAAGAGTCCCTTGTGGTGGTCGCAGGGGTCGCGCTCGGTGCAGAGCTCGCCCAGCTGCTTGGCGCAGACGCGGCAGCAGCCGCAGCCGTCGAGCACCAGGGAGACGCCGGCGGGGCAAGTGGGGCCAGGCCCTGTGCCGCACTGGCACTGCCCGCTGCACTCCTGGCCCTGAGTCTCCTGCAAGTGCCGGGGAGAGAGGGAGATAGGGAGAGAGAGAGAGGGGGGAGTCAGACCGCCGCCAGGACCGCCCGGACGGGGCAGGAGCGGCGGCGCCGCGGGCGGCAGCACTTACCGGGCTGAGGAGAGCGAGCAGCAGGGCTAGGGCGAACGGGGAGAAGGTGCTGGGGACCATCCTGCAGCGGTCAGCGGCTTGTGGGCGGCGAGGTGGCGGCGGCTTCGGGCAGGCAGCGGCGTCGGGCTGCCGGGCAGCGAGGTGAGCCGAGGTGAGCCGAGAGCTTCCCGCAGGGCGGATCTCCTCGGCGGCGCGGACGGGGCTGCGGCGGGCGCTGTGCCGGAGGGTGGCTGCTGGGTGCTGCGCGGCTCCGCTCTCCTCCGCTCCGTCCGAGTGCGACGGGCGAGTGGCTGTGTGAGTGCCGAGTGCCGGCACGGACGCCTCTTTATAGGCGGCGGCGGCACGGCCTCACCAATGGGCTGAATGGGGCCGCGGACAAACAGCGACATTCCGCGCATTCCTGCGCGCCGCGCCGCGCCGCCCGNGGGGCGGCGGGGCGGTTGCCAGGGGCGTTCGGAGGAATCCGCTATTTCCCTTCCCCTGTGCTCCCCGCTCGCCCCCCGTCCCTCCCCCGGCACAGGGGACGCGGGGCGGGTGGATCGGGGGTGGTGCGGGGTACTCGGTGTCCGGCGGCGAACGGTCCCGGCGCTTTGGTACCCCCGAAAAAAGGTATAATTACACTACCGGGTATAAATTGACTCTGTGTACCACTGAATCATACTGAATATTTGTAATGTGTTCCTTCCCTAATAGATGCTCTCTATGAATAGAGAGAGTGCCTATTTACTCTGAAATACTTGGCACGGCGAGTGGAGTCTGAAGCATGGAAGAAGTGGCTATTATTTTCCCACTGCCTGTGTGCAGCTGTCATTTCTGAGCAACACATTCCTTGCACATCCCTGCTTTCCAACCTTGCTGATGGTCCACCCCAGGATTACAACAAGAAGAGAATGGCATGCCGCCACACTCAGCCAAAGCCTTAACACTGTGGTTTGTATTTGACTGAACTCAAGACCTAAGCATTGTGGCTTGTGTTAAGTCATTGCAGATAACTGCTGTGATTCTTGTTTTTATTTTCTTTTTTTAACCAGGAGGATGGCTCTTCCCCCGCCTCCTGTGTATGATTTGAATATTCAGTGATGTCATGTTGTTTGACCTCCGCTTTAACGCAAGGAATGCCAATGTTTTGGCTTTTGACCTGTGGGAGTATGTTAGTGCTTAGTAAGAGAGACCAGCTTAATGCATCACATTAAACAATCTGAAATCTGATAGTTACCGTATGAGGTCTCATCTTTTGTATGCAGGGTTTCCCGCACTACCATTCCCCCTTCCCCCCTGACTTTCCATCCCTCCGTATCTAGGCATACTTCCATGCTATGATGCAGCAATATGTATGCACAGGAATCATGAGGGGAAAAGAAGGTCTTCCATGTAATGCCCCAGTAGGACCATTGTACTGTAAAACTGTTACTTATATTCTGCCAGCATTGTACTATGTCTGGTAAAGTCATTTGGATGTCATTTCTTCTGGTTGAAATTCTCCATTAAAAGAAATAAGATTGGTTCTGAAAGAGAAAATAAATCCCAGAGGAACAGTTATGGTAAATAATATATGTTCCCAAAACCATGAGGTCTCCTAAAATCTCTATTTACTTGAAGGACTCCAGTGGCCTCAGTGCTGGGTAAATAGTATGTGTACCAAACTATGTATGACATGCATACCAAAATGCAAATGTAACCAGGTAAATAGAATGCCTTTTTTAAATGCCTAAATATGGTAGGAGAACATCAGAGAGAGAGAGACACTCTAGACATGTTTTATAACTTTCCTTGTAAGAGGTTTTTTCAGAGATACAATTTTATTAAAAAAAAACTAAGAATCTCACTGACAGAAAAAGTATGTTTGAAAGTAACAAACTACCAGAAAGCCAGGAAATCCAAAATCAAAGGATAAATCTGTCCTAAGTCCTCCCACTGCAGGCCAAGTACAGCAAGCCCCATACACTTGCTGCCCTGGGAAAAATGACCTGAATAGGTGTTTGAATTCAGAACTAATTCTGGTCTTGCACCACTGTGGATCAGGCATCAGCCCACTAAATTACAAGTTGTACCAGCACATGCAGGTGGGTAAGAATCAGAGTGTGGGTAAGAATCAGAGTCCATAGGAGTGCCTTTTGGTCATCTTGATGTTAGATGTGTCACAACGGGTACCTCGTTTGTGTGTGTACACACAGGGGCAAAGGGAACCTGGAAGCAAAGGCAGTTCTTTCAGAGTCCAGTCATTCTTCAGCTAATCCTTTCTGATGACAATCCCAGAATCCTCAAGGTTGGAAGAGGCCTTGAAGATCATTTAGTCCTAGCAGCAATGTGACATCACCATAATCCCCCCTAAACCTGTATCGCCAGATGCCACATCCAGGTGTCTCTTGAGTAGGCCACAGGTTGGAGAAGTACATATTGGCATTGATGCATAAAATGGTTAAAATGCACTAATTTTGACTTCCATGCAGGTGTTTATACAGCACATGCTTGTAAGATAGTATATTTTTTCTGCTGAAACTAGGAATTCACTACACCAGCCTTGCAGACTTGTTTACACAGCTATATACGGTATGTGTGTGTCTACATCAGCTTCAGTTGGTGAAGTCTTGTAAAATGTACAGGTGTGGATTGCTACATTCCTCTCTTGTGTTTTTCCTTCTTTTTTTTTTTTTCTGCTTCCCCCCAAAAAGTCACTTGATCAGGTATCAGACATAGTGAAAACCTGGCAAGACTACAGGAAAGTGGCTAGACTTGGAGTGTTTGTGTACTTAGAGAAAGAATCTTGCACATTTTCAACTTTCAGTCACAGATATTTTTTTATAAGAGCAATTGGAGGTCTGAGCCAGCCCTCAAAGCGGAAATCAAAAGCTCCCAGAGAAACATACCCGAGGAATGTGAATCTGATCCAAGAACCATACGCAATGCACATACAGTACTGTCAGTCTTATAGGAAGTCTTGCCATATATGGACATCTGGACCCTGAGCTGTTTATCATCACGATAGGCTTGTAGCTGGCTTCAGACATTTCTGGCTTGCCTCAGGTTTAGTGTGCCAATTAGTTCCTTTCCCAAAATGCTCACCAGGATATTTCTTTAAAATTGTAATAAATATATCTCAGAATTCTGAGAGGTCTGGTTAAAGTTATGTTAGTAGGCTTTTGCTTAAAATGCAGATTCCAAGAAAGACTTACTCTGCTAGCTCAGAAGTAGACACAGAATAAAAATAAAGAGATTTATTCCATCATGAATGTGGTTGCTTGGTATTTCTCTTTCTTAGAAGTTATCTGGTAGCTTATTCTACATATCTGTAGGCATGAGAAGGGCTCTGAAGTAGACCACTTGCTGAACTTTTACTCATCCTTTTCTGTGGAGATGCGTGAGCTCATGAATCAACAAAGGCAAAGCAAAGACTGCATTTCCCAGGATCTGTCAAGCAACTTATCCATGTTGTGTAATTTGTACTGCTTGGTTAGAGTGATACAAAGCCTTTCACCTTGGAGCCATGACAGTTCACGTCAGCTAATCTTACTAATGAGAGCCATTAGCTCTTCTCCAAAGTGAACCAGAATAAGGAGGTGGGGAGGGGCAGTGGATGGCATAGGACCTGCAGAACTGGTGGACCTAGTCCAAATTCCTCAAGATACTGGTTCAGATTCTCTGCTAGCATCATTTGGGCAGTTCACTAAATGCACTGTTGGCCATCAAAATACTGGAACTTGAAAAGTCCAAGTCCATTGGGCTACAACAAAATCATCAGATGCAATTTCTCTTAGCACACCTGAGTTTTGTTGTTTTCTGTAATACCGTTCCTTATGTGTTAACATGCAATACTTCATTACTTCTAGAGTCACTGAGAATGCTGTTTTAAGTACTTGGGTTTATTCTTAAAAAGTAACTGGAGTTTCTGTCAATGTGTGTGGTCTTAAACCATCAAAGGGATTTCTGGAAGTAGAATAATCTAAGTGGGTACTTAAAGCACATGTAAAGCCATTTATACAAAAGTGAGATTATAAGCAGTGTAAAGCCAATAGTCCTTTACCTACTGAGCCTCAGATTCAATTTATCTGATTTTATTCTGAAAAATTTGCCATAGATCTGGTCTTAAAACCACTGTAGGAACAGCTGTGTCCTGGTTTTTGTGGGGAAATGTAGAGCCCTTCTGCAGCTCACAAAAGTGAGTGGAGGCTTTCACTTGTTTATTTCTATGATTTGACTGAGGTTCACAACCGCTTGCTGTAGTAAGTCAACTGGTGTAGGACTGCAGTGAGTCACTAACCACTTCTTTGACAGTTGTCCCATAAATGGTTAACAATTCATGAAAAGTTAGTGTTGTTGGCTGGAGAGGAAATGTGGCCAGGGACTGACTCAGAACATGCACCAGAAATCCTTTTGAGATTCTCAGAGGAACCACGTGCAAAACAGCTGGAAGAACACTTCCTCCCACTCTATCGTGAATTGTGTGGGCAGGAATGAATCAGATCTGCTTAGTCTACAATGCATGTGATCTTGTTATCAGTTTTTCAACCTGCTTTTTTCAGGAGCTGTCAGTGTAAGTTTTGAGGGTTTCTGGGTATTTTTTCCCCCCAAGCTGAGACATCCATGTTTAATTAAGATTTGACCAAATTAGGGACTTCCCTTAACAAATGCAGTTTGATTTCCCATAAACTGTGTGATTTCTTAATTTATATTGTAGATTCTGTGGACTAGAGGTCTGGGGAAAATCCTGTAGGATACATATTCCATGTTGTCTCATAGGATAGAGTCAATACCTTACGTGCATGGGTGACAAATAGAGTGGTTTCTTTGGGGAGAAAAGAAAAGAGAGAAATGTCTCTCCTATTTTTGATGCAACCTCAGTTGACTGATCTTGGTAGAGTGGGCTTTTCTGTTAACACAGTCCTTCCAGGGAAAGTGAAGGAATTGGCTTATTGTGTAGGTCTGTAATGCCTCTGGAGGACTTCATAAGCATTGGCTGACCTGCAAAGGAACATAATGTCCTCAACACATTGGCACCGGATTTTGGAGACTGTATGATTTTTCAGGAAAATGGTTCCCCATGGTTCAGCTGCCAGCTTGGCTGTCTGTTTTTTCAGCAAGTGATGTGTGGTATGTGACCTGTGTAAATACATCTGTACAAGTGACGCAGACAGGGAAACTAGGATGTAATCTACAACAGCCAAGGTGGCTTCCTTATTGACCCACAGATGTGTGTGAAATTTAGCAACTACTGGGCCAGGTCTGAAAAACATCTTAGACTGCTAATCCCTCTGGTGTTGGTGGGAAATTTTCTGTCAGACCATTTTTCACATGGATGAAGAGAGACGAGAAAAGCAGATACTCCAAGAAATGTGCATTGTTAGGGAAGTGGGAATATGTTTAAAATATTTTGATTTCCTGCAGGAACTAATTGAGGAAACCTAGTTGTTTTAAACATCAATGGTCCCAGGTCTAGAGTTTACAACCATGTTGCTACAGATGTCTTATTGATGGGTGGCTTTTCAGTAAATAAGCATGATGTTGTAAAAGTGGTAAGACTTACTAACAGCAAGTGTTTCTGAGCATATTACTCCATTTATAACCCTTTTATTAAAGGGTTTTAAATAGAAATCAAGGTTAGATTTTTACTGTATGGTGTTTGTTTTGACCATTTTGGACAATGGGGTCTTTGTGAAGATTCAGCCTAAAAAGTTATTTGTGGTGCATTTCTTGTGAGGAAGTTATCCAGGATGGATCTTGTGGAAAAGTCTAACCTTAATAGCATGGTAGATCTGTATGATTATTTAAGATTCAATTATGACATGGGATGAAAAGACAGTTCATCAACTGCCTTTTTTCATTGCCTGAGCTTTGCAGGGTATTTGAAAATCTTAAATCTGTCCTAAACAGTGTTCCTCTGTGAGTTACGAACTTTGTAATAAAAATTTCAGGTGAGCTTTAAAACCATGTATGTACTAGCCTCCTTGTGTCACTCGCAAGATGCAGAGTGTTGATTTTCAAATTCCCTCAGAACAGTTTTCTTACTTTGCCTTCTTAAATTCAGTAATACCTCACCTAGGCCTTCACATATCTTTATTTTTCTTGATCAAGGGCTTGGAAAGAGTGACAGTGGAATATGGGACTTGGGAAGTGTGCTTTCTATTTCTTTTTTGCCATCAGGCTGCCACAGGGGGGAGTAGAAGTTTGGAAAGGACTGTGCTTCCCGAGAAGCCACCGAGGCAAGTGCTGTATTCATGTGTACCCTGGCCAGTCTCTCACAGCGAGAAAAGCAGGGGCAAAAGAGGAGTGGATGTTCTAGGCATGAAAGGGTTGGTTGGAGAAAGGAGCTGGAAGGTTTCTGCAGCTGGGACAAGCTGAATGGTTCACTGCTTTGCAAAACCATGCTGTTTTTCTTATTCATTCCTACCAGCTTTTCTGTCCAGATGTAAGGAGAATGTGACTGAATTGTTTTCCTGCCTCTGGAGGGAAGATGACATGTGGGAGTTGTAAAATACTTGCAAAATCCCTGTCCATCTGACAAAAGACTTTTCCCACATTAGGGCTATTGGCTAAAGAAGGAAAAATGCTAGGCAGAGGCAAGGCAGAGGACACAGTGAGGAAAAGTTTTGCCAACTTGATAGAAAAGGGTTGTTTTTCTGGGACTGTTAGTGTTGGTGAAATCCACCATGTCTGCTTCCCGATGAGTAACTGGACTCTCATGGGTCCTATGCAGCCAGGATGCGGCATAAGATCTCTTGTCCCCTGTGTGACCACAACAGCTCTTGCAATGCAGTCTGAAGCAGTAGCACAGCTGTCAGCCACCATCCTGCCCTGCCAGTGGGTTTGGTACAGTTTTTCGGAGGAGGGATGTGGGCAGAGATGGGGTTGTAAAAGCAGGAGTTGAAGGAGGGGGGCTAGGATTTTGGAGTAATGGAGTATAACAAGAGGGTGGAAAGGGAGTTATCACTCCTGTTAGCTTCTCACCCATGTGCCGTATTTGAGCATGTCCTCAGAGAAAACCAGCCAAGGTGCTGAGTGGGAAAGGCTAAATAGGGCTGAAGAGAGAGGTGCACACGTGTTTGTGTGGGAAGGGTTGTGGTGGAGTGGGGTGGAACAGAGGAAGTGGAGAAAACAGTGTGTGAGGAGAGTGGTGTAGATGAACCAGCCAAGGAGGAGGTGGGCTTGGCAGCTTTCTTCCCACTGCATTTACAGCATTTCACCACCAAGAAACCGTGCTCAGGTCAGTTCAACCGCAGAAAAACTCATTTTCCAGAAGAAGAGAGAGGTGTCTGCAGCAAAGTCTGGGTGCTCCTGTTTTCCACACCTTTGGAAGCCAGTCCTTGTTTTCTCTTGCCCTGCTGCACTGCAGAGCAAACTGCATTGAGGGGCACAGTGGAGACACTACAAGTTTCTCACTTTTTGCATCTGCGTCAGGGAATTTCATCACTATGCAACCTAGTCAAATTAATTTTTGAAAGAATAAAATAATTTTTGGGAATTTGTTAATGATCAGGAAAACAAGAGAAAGTGAATCAGGCACATTTTCTTTTATAAGTCCTTAAGATCTGAGTGCACAGATGTGTAACGAGGTAGAATAAAGGAATAAAGGAATAATTAAAGCTTTTAATTATGCTTCCGTAACCTATCATGAAAAATAACAGTAACACATTCTAAATGTGTTATTTTAGAATGCAGAGGAGAATATGGCAGGCAAGGCTTTGCTTTTGGTTTTAATAGCGAAAATAGGTTGGGAAGGAAAACCATTCTTTGAGTAACATTTTTTTGTGCATTTTGTATATCTGTGATCCCTGGACTTTTGAACTATCATCAAAAGGAGCCTGAGCAAAATTCACATTCTTTATGTTTAGCATATTGATAAATTCAGTGCCTGCTCTACAACCTTGTTCTTAACAGACACAAAAAAAGGAAATTATTGGTCCAATTTCCAAATAAGACATAAGGAATTTGTTTATGCTTTTGGGAGGTAATGTGCCTAGGTTTGAGTGGAACCTTGTTAAGTAAAATGAAATTCTCAAGGAATGCAAGGCTGGTTTTGCTCAACAATAAACATCTAAGGTTAAAAAAATATATATACGTTTTCCAAACTTGTGCCTAAACCTCAGGTTTCTTGTTTTTAATTAGGGCAGTAGTTGCAAATTCAGGAAGTTAACCAAACATAAACATGCAAACAGAAAACGATAAAATTAAATAAATTCAGAGCAACTTTTAATTTATCCCTTAATTATAGAAGGGATTAAAGTCAGAAGCACTGTGAAGCTTGTAACTCAGTTCACTGCACTCACCTGGACTCTTACAGTAATAAAACCTGAGTCAATATCACAGTGTCACAAAACCTAGACCCTGTCATAGGGCTTTTACGAAGCACAGTGTCAAGATATTAATTCTGGACCTGGTGTGTGTTTTGCAACATTTGAAGAATCAATACGTGTACAAAAACAAAACCAAGAGCAAAACCAGTATTAGGTGCTTCGTAATTCCAGTTTCTATGGGTTTTCCATTTTCATCCCTTTATTCTTTTCAGGAAAGAAAGAAAAAGAGAGTAAGTTTGAGGGAAATTACAGCAATCTTTTTTGAGTCCAACACTTCTACTTGATGTGTCAGCCCTTCTGTTTTGACTCTTCATCGTGGTTTAGGATGAGTGGACAGCACAGTTGCTGTAGTGTTTCTAGTTGAAAAGGTATAGATGTGTGTTTCTGCTGCTAGAGGTCATAGATGTGTTTCTGCTGCTAGAGGTCATAGATGTGTTCCTGCAGAGGCATGATTTTACATTGTGTCCAGAGCTGATTCCTTGTTCACATTTGACCTTTTATTATAAAATTGTGGCAAGAAAAACACACATGCTGTATTTCAAGTCAAATTAGTTGAATAAATGAGGTGTCTAATTTTTATTTCTTGAAGGCCACCAGATCAAATGTTGCCAAAATTATGTTTTCACTCAAAATTCCTTAATTTTTCCTGCTTTTGCTTCAGGCCAACACAGAACAGTATATTCTCATTATTTAATATAATAATAATAATAATAATAATAATAATAATAATAATAATAATAATAATAGTATGAAAACAAGAAAAAGAACCAAGGTAGCAAGAATTTCTCTTCTACAGATATTTACCAAGAAAGCTAAGCAGAAACATATTTGCAGGGGTTAAAACATATTTGATAATCCTAGAATAAGTGAACCAATGCATTAGAGTTTTGGAGAGAATTAAGATGGGAATAACAGGAAAGCTGGAGGGAAAAAACCTCCCAAGGTTAAGACAGTAGAGTGCCCAGAATTTTTGTGAAGGATTGGTGCTGGGATACTTCTGGTGAAAACAGACCCAGGGTGATCCTCTTGCATTATTTCTGCTCTTGCTTGGAAGGAAGTTTTGAATTTGTAAGTAAGTGTAGGGGATGAGATAATTGTTAGGCATAAAAAAGCACCCACCTGTAGATAGCTTCAGCAGATTGACCATGGAGCAGTGGTGACACTCTGCCTGACCAGCTGTAATGTGTCATCCCCAAAGCAAGAGGGATAAAGCTTTCTTCCTTGCCTGCCTCTGCCCTTTGCACCTTGCAAAGTATTCACCTTGCAAGTCATTTCTGCGTCAAATACCTCTTCATTTTGGAAGCTTTCTCCTTTTCCTGACCACCATTTTCCCCAATTGAATGCCAGTACATTTTCACGACCTTTCCTCATTTTGCCTGTGTCTTCAGTGAACTGTGTCCTCTCGAGCACAGGCATGAAGCTGTTGCTCCTCACCACTGAATATTCCCCTGAGCATCCTTTCCTGTCTTCAGAACAAGGAAGCAATGAACCTCAGGAGGTGACTCCTTGGTCTGCTTCTGAGTATGAGCTGGTAGTTAAGATTACCTTTGCTAACCTAGGTGACAAATTTGTAATAAAACAATGTTTAGGTGAATGTGGAAGACTTTTGGGAAGGCCATAGAGAGGCCTTACAGATTTGTTTAGCCTGTACAATATCTCGGAGGATGTTGTTAAAACAGCTCTGCTTTCCAAGCTGGAAAGGTCACTGTGTTTCTTCAGAATATTTTTGGAGATGATTCCGTGGTTTGTCAGATCTAAAAATAAACTATGATCAACACACTTTAAAATGAGGGCAGGTTTTTTTTGGTTTTTTTTTAAGAGTATATAAGGCAATTAGATATTTGTTTTCCAATTGTGGAACCAGTCAGAACTACAGACAAGCTATGAAAATCCCCTTCAGTATTCCAGGACTATTTTTTTCATGTGTCTTCAAAATTGTGAGCACCTGCTTGCCTATCTGTTCATCTGTCTTATGCAGTTTATAGAGCCTGTCATTTTCTCAATGGAGAGACAAGGACACCAGGAACATTTCTAGTCTTTTCTCTTTAAATTTCTAGGAAAACTGGGGAGTTTTCATTGAAGTTTGTTTCCATTAGAAAGAGAAATCCTGATGAAACAGACCCTGTGCATCACTTGTGTTGATTTCCAGAAAAATGAAGCTGAGAAAAAACTCGAAATTCTTTTGTTCTAAAACATTAAAGCATGTCAATGCTTTGGTTTGATTTTGGAAGGGAGAAATGTTTTGAAATGGTATTTCAAATCCTCTTTGTGTCAATGACCTACTGGTCTTGATTTTCCTCAAAAACACTTCTAAAATGTTCACTTTGAGTGACATTTTTTTAATGTCTATCACTGTAAGTAGGGCTGCAGACATGTTTGGAAACCCAGTGTTCTTCAAAGAGCAGAAAAAACATTTTCTGGCCCACATCCCACATCAGGGAACACCATGCTGTATTCTATGATTTGTTTAGACCCATGAAAGCCTATTATATAAAAGCAAATTTGGTAATGCAGTTTTACCATTTTCTGTCACTGTAGTTGTTCCTAAACCAAGTCCCATTGTGAGTGTCTGCAGTTCAGAGCCTTGGGTTAGGCAGTTCCAAGGGTCAGTGGAGTCTGAGTACAGGGAGGGATCAATCACTGATGACTGCCTTGGAGAGCTCCAGCTATTATTCTGCATTTTCTGTGCTTTCACATGAGTCCTGTTCTTGAGTGTGCAGTTTAGTTGGGCATGTGGGTGGAAGCTTTGCTACCTGTAAAGGAACAGTAGTTGTCATGCTTTTTCTCTGCTGGAGTTGCAGGGGGAGTTTCTGAGACACAGCTGCAGGGATTGAGTCCAGTGAGATCTTCTTCGGAGAACCGAGGATACCAAACTATTCTCTGATGGCACTTGCACACAAGGACCTTATCTCCCCTCACAGCTGCTTCAGGGCCATTCTGTGTTCCTTGAGTTAAATCTAAGTGTAGTAGTTGGGTTTCTGCCATAAGCCCTCAAGCATGGCCCAGAAGGGTGATGTGTCAGAGATGTTTTCAGAGGGCTCTAGTGAGATTGCTGGTGCCTGGGGCAGAGGACTTGTGCAGACTATTCCTTCAGGGGTTTTCCTGCCTTTCACAGCCAAGGGCAGTAGCATTCAGCACTTGTCAGTGTTACCAGCAACTGCCCTTGAGGACTCTCTGCTTTGCAGAATGGCATGGGGAAGAACTGAGGGGACAGCCTTATCTACCTGGTCTGCCACCTTCAGAGTATATAGGTTAGGAAAGTCATTTAAAGAAGAAGCAGCATGACATCTCTATCTGTGCACTGATTTAAATCCCTTCCTATATTAAACTCCGTTTTTGATGGTGAATCTTATCTAAAACTGGCAGAAAAACAGAGGATGTTGCTTCTCATCAGGACAGAGCCTGCATTTAGCTTTCTTTCAAGTGGCACAATAAAATATGGGAATAGACTTCAGCTTTCCATGTTTTAATTCTTGTTTTTTAATCCCTGTTTTCATTTTTAAAACTTTTTGGATCCAAAAAGACATTTTTTTCTCTTTCCACTTCTGATTTGTTTGTTGGACCACTGCCTGCTCACCCTATTTGGATGTCAAGAGACTCTCTATTTTTCCATTTCTGGAATAGTCATTCACGACTCAGTGTTTCTTGTGAAAGCCCTCAGAATTTACAGTGTGTTTATTGGTATCTCACCAACGTCAGTTTCTCTCTTGTAATATTTTGTTTCAAAGTTTCTCTCAGATACTGTTATATAGATTTGGTTCACAAAATAATTCTGTGGTAAGCCCAGGAGTTTAAGAGACCATCTTCCTAAAAGACCTAGCTATAAGCTAATTAAAATGTAAGGGATTTATATAATTTGTTGAACTAGTAAGTTTGAGACATAACTGATGGGGTAAGACATTTTTAATAGTAAACTAATGTCAAAGGATATCAGTTGTGTGCAATGTTGCAGGAATTGATAGTAAAACACAGCTTCTGTGTGAAGAGACCATTCTTGGGTCCAGATTTTGCCAATTGTGCTACACAGATTAAGAGCACGTTTGTGCAAAAGAGCTTGTTAAATCTGGCAAAATAGGGGAGAACCAATAACCTGGGATGGATATTTCCTCAGAGTGCAGGTAAGGTGGTTTACTTTGGGGGTGTTGCAGTTGAAAGGAAGACTGAGGAAGAAGAGGTGCGTGGCATAAACTGGAGCAGAAATAGCAAGAAAGTAAAATGCTGAGGGGGAAGTTCAACAAACTGTAGAGCAGAAAAACATATGGAGGAGTTACTGAAAGAGCAGACTGTGGTGGGTTTTGCACCAGGACCCATTGCTGTTCTGCCCAACACCTAATTAGCCTGGTAAAGCGAAACATTACTGGACTTCACCGTTGGCTTTTTTCATTTTTACAGCTATGTGAGTTGAAGGAAGCTGTAGAAACAAGTAGCTGGAATGTGCTAAAAGTGTGTGAGAGGGCCAGGGCCACTGAACAGTGCAGTGAGGCAGGAGCAGCGGATGGAAACTGGTATACTCAGTCCATTAAATAAAAAATCTGACAAATCAGACCTGTCCTGTGACTCCATTTTTCATTTTACTTATTTTCTGTCTCTCATTAAAGTGTACAGCTTTAGGCTGTGTAGGCACTTTTGGGGGACTGGCTCAGACAAGGAAAACTGCATATACGGTTTTGTTTGAGTGCTACTCTTTAAGCCTAATGAGCTGGTTCACTGAACTGTTATAATAATTGTGTTTTAGACAGAGCTTAGTTTTAAGCCTGGGCATGAAATAATTATTTTCTAAAAATCAAGATTGTTTGTGAATCTTTCTTTTCCTGCTGTGGTTCTTGCTGAGTTTTGTGCAGGATGTCTCTGGAACTGTGAGCTCCAGCTATATCACAAGACAACCTGTGTTGTGTGGCAGCTGTATGTTTAAGAAGACAATGCTGGAGGAGATGGCTAAATGTGCAGGCAGACTTCTGGATATTCATCAGCACAGATTCCAAACATCCTGTTTGGTTGCTGATCACTGATTAGCAGCACAAAAAAGATAGATACCTTTAACCACTAAAAGTTATCCCTCTTCTGCTTGCATGGTCTCTCTAGACTAGAATTTTGTAAACAGCCAGATGAAGATTTGTTTCCAGGGGTCTCAAAATCCAGATTTTGGTCCCAACTATAGTTATTTAAAGCCTATTTATACTCCCTTGAAAGATGGATTTATAAGGAAAATATTGACAGATCCTGGCCTCTCATATCACTGGTGGGAGCCACGATAATATTGATTCCTTCTAGTAGTCTTCCATCAAATGTTCAAAGCAGCATTTTTTCCTTTGGTGCAAACATCAAAAATGTGGACAGTTTTGTTTTCCTAAACTTGGACAACATCTGTGTTTCCACCATTTCTGTGGGGATGCAGTACCCTATTTCCCAATTTTATTAAAAACCACCTTTTTGGCTTAAGTGTGTATCATTGCAAGCACTTTTGCTCTGTCTCATGTATCTCATTCTAGGAAACTGAGTTTGCCTTTTTCATTCCTCCAGGACTTTCTTCATTTGAGGAGTATAGATGAGAACTGTGTTTTTTTCCCTCAGAATACCTTCAAGTTGTTTGTCTTCCTAACCTAGACAGCTGAAGTGTTTCCAAGTAGTTAAAGACTCTCAGTGACAGTAAGGTTTTACTGATACTTATGTTGCTTGTTGACCCAAACCAAAATCAATGATGATTACAGTGAGCTCTGACATCTGGAAAAAGTTATGCTGAAGCCTGGCTGCACTTTAGTTCTTTACCTTTTGGGACAAGCCTCTTTCATTTGATCTGGGTTTGAAATCTCGAGATCAGATTTGAATGTTCATGTGGAAAGAAGGATATAAGAGAAAATGGAGAAAATGCAAAAGAATCTCACTATTTCCATTGTTGTATTTTTAAATTCTGCCCAGCTGAAAGGAAGGCACCCATCTAATGTCAGTGTAAAGGCTTATCAGTACAAGGTAAAAATTGTGTGTTAAAATGTGTGTCCATATTCTCTGAGCAGTTTGTTCATAAAACAATCTTCAGTGCCTGACAGAAAGACTGAGGAAAGATATATGCTGGCTCATTAGATCTCACTCAGAGCAATAAAATGCTTTTCAAAGAAAGAGCTAGTCTTCTCCGAGCCAGAGAAGAGTAAAACTTACAATCCTCTCAAAGTTTTACTCAAGAGTTTGTGAAAGGGCTTGGCCTTGCCTACATGCCTCTCATCACAAATGGAAATAGGCAGCTCATCCAAGGGACTGGCCTTACTTACACGGAAACTGTTTTACGTAAGAAGAGAAGGCTGGTCCAGTAAAGGTGTGGTTTTATTTACATCCATGCTCTTCCCTTATGATTGGAGTGTGTCTGGAAGGTGTGGTCTCATTTACATCCCACCTCAACTGCCTTTGGCTTCTCTGGATTTGACCCTTGCCTGTGGCTGGAAAAGGAACTCCTGCAAGCAGAATAAACAGCTGTGTGAAAAACATGATTTTTCCGTCTCTATTTCTTCAGTGTATGCATTCCTACTGGTATGTACCTGAAAAGTGTACTGTGTTCCTGGGGAGAGAGTTTTGGGTCCGCATAGGTGTGTGCATGTATGTTCTATGTCTGTACGTGCTTGAAGTACCAAGATGAACATACCAGGTTGTGCGCTTGCCCTGAGAGTTGGAGGGTGCTAGAGCTCTTTATAAAGAAAGGTAAGAAAAACTAGTTCTTCAAAACGGCTTTTTTTTTTTTTTTTTTNATGCAACTTTTTAAAGGTGCTGCTGACAGCCCTGGAAGAAGGCCTGTCTTTGGGGCGTGTGTGTGCATGCGTGTGTGGCATTTCAAGTAGTCACTTGCATCAAAGTGAAGCCAACATAAACATGATAGCAGCATCTCACATAATCTCTGAACCAGGATGGCAGGCTACAGCAAAGGACATGCAGGGCAGTACATGCAGTTACCGTTCAATATTCAGTCCCTTCCTCAACACGTATATGGTGTATATTCAACTGTAAAGGCTATGCTACCCTGTGTCAGGAAGCAATTTCAGCTGCTACTGGCCTCTTTCTGTATTAACTTTGGGATGCAGATGCATTTGTAGCAGAAAGTGGACTGGAGGAACTCTTGCACGTGGGTTGTAAAACATCCAGAAAGCCTTCAAGTTGCTGTTGACTTGGCTGGATTGAATTTACTAGGATTGCTCTAGTCCTTTCCTATTTTTCTTCTTCCATTCATGGCTTGTCAGGCACCATCTTTGTTAATTCCAGGCAATAAGAAAGACAGAGTATAAGAGGCAGTTTTCTGATTTTTCTCTTCCTTTGTTTTCTAAAAAGGAAGTGAAAGTGTCTTGAATCTATAACACGCTGACAAGTGGTCCAGATGCACGTACATGGAGTGTTATTTTCGCTGAGAGCAGAGCTGTGGTGTTGCTTACATTGTGGGTGGAAAGTGGACAGAGAGTCCCTTCAACATGAAGCCCTGATGTGTGACAGTGTCCAAAAGCACTGAATGCTGAAGGAGCTGTGACCAATGCACTGGAACTGGCTGCCCCTGCCATATTCTGGGATTACTTTGCTGTGACATGCTGTTGCTTAGCACAAGAAAAAGGCACTTCCAAGAAGCCTCGTGTGGGATGTGCAGGTCACAATCTATTTCTCTAATTCTTCCTGTTGCCTCTGGTATATCTGATTATACTTTTGTAACTCATGACAAACATCTAGGCATGACAGCCTAAAGATACTAATATTTTCAAGTTAGACTCAGAACACTTTTTCAGCTTTAGATACCTCTGCATACCTTTATAATCACCTGTCAATGACCCATTTCTCCTTTTCCTGCAGAAACTTGGTGGAACTGGAAGTCTAGCTATCTGCCACACTCTGGTTTAGGAGATGAAAGTTATTAAAATATTTCCTTTCTTTTTTGTAACCAAGGCAAGCTGAGGTGCACAAAAATAATTGCATGCCAGTCCATTGCAGGAGGAAAAGTGTCTGGCATTGTGTCCCTGGATTACAGACACAATGCCAGACAGTCAGGAGAGCCAGAATGTTTGTTGTAAGGATCCCTTGCACGTAGTCTGGATCCACAGCTGAAATTTTAAAGTTACACACATGCATTGCACCACCCGTGAAGACACGTCCTCCAGATGATGTAAACCAAGTGAGTGATGCATGCTGAGGACACAGCTGTACAGAGACCTTTATACACCTGAGGCTCTGACTGGTCTGAACTGACATGGCAGAGCTGTGTAAGTTAGCCTGGACTGTGTGCTACGCTGTTCTACTTCTCTGGAGCCAAACTAGGATGTTTAAATAAGGCTTCTGAATCTCTACACTGCCTTGCATTCATGGCTTAGACTGCACTAAGAGACATGTACCTCATTTTTAAAATTGGCATAAGTTTCAAAACACAAGGGTGCCTTTTAAAATTCTCTGGCTTCTTGATCTTCCTCTCCTCCTTGAACGTTCTTCCTCAGGCTTAGCTTCGCTCCTTCGTCCCAGCGTTGCGCCTGAGCAAACACTGGTTACATCTGTGTGGGCAAGGGAAGGTGTCTGCCCCCAAAGGCAGCTCTCTGGTGCACGTCCCACAGCTGTTCCCTGTGTCCTGGCAGGCGTGATAGCCCTTCAGCTGCTGTGCATACACCAAAATAGATTGTTTCTCCTGTCAGAGGAAAAGACTGCATAACTTAAGGTTGTATAACTTAAGGAAAAGGGATCCAAGGGGAGATAAGCGTGTAGAACACATTGCTGCAGTTCTATATTTGGAATCGGTTACGTGTGTGTGTGGTAACCCAAATGATGGGTGGACTGCACTTTCTCATTACCATAATTACATTTCCTTTCATAGCTAGGGTTGGGGATGCATCCAGACATTGCAGAACACATCAGTAGATTTAGTGTGGCTTACTCAGTCTCCATTTATCAGACTGTATCCCAATTATGTTACATTTAGGAAACAGAATAATTTTCTGGTTATAGCACATGGAATTTGTGGCATTCTAATCCTAGTCATCCTGCTGTATGACCTTGGAAAAGCTGTTTTACTACTCTTTGATGGTAAAAAATTAACTCGCCCCATGGATGGATTTTAATACCATGCCAAGTTTAAAAAAAATCTGAAGCTAAAGTTAGTCTTCTAAATCCATATTTAGGGGCTAAATGGGATGACTTGTTTCCACAATCCTGAGCACCCAGCAACCGTCTCCCGCTAAGGCCAGCTAGAGATTTTGGGTGTTCAGCAGTCTGAAGCATGGAGAAAAAGAAGAGTGAAAGCAGCTGCTTGTGTGCACATGAAGAGGAACTCACTGATGTGGTGTGGTGAAACAGGGACAGCAGTCTGTCTTTCCTGAGTGGTTGTCACAGTCATGGCAGTCGGGAGATGTAGGTGGGATTAAGCTCACTAATTTTGTTGTTTAAAAGTGGATCTGCCTAAGTCTGCCTTAGGCTGGCTAATGGAGAGCTCTTTAGTAGATCCCTTAGTTCAGTGAATCCAGAACAGCTCTCAATCAGGACAGAGGAGCATCCCTCGGTGTGCCATTCTGCCCAACTGTCTGGATGTGGGATGAGTTATCCTCCGGAGGTGCTCAGCCCCGTCCATGGAGTTAAACACTTCATAAATGTTTAGACGGCTTGCTTGAGCTCTGCTGACTGTAAAGTCCGTGGGTGACTTACGATGCATTATGTACGTCCAAGAGTGTGTCAGAGCTGCCCATAGCTGCAGATAATGGTGAAACTTTCGCAGGCCTGAGGAGTTTGGTTGTGAAAGTTAGGAACAAGTGAAAGCAGGGAGAAATAGTTGAGCCTTGTAAGGAAAAGGAAATATAAACTTGACTCTAGTCATTGAAAACCTAGTCTACATTGAGGGCATGGTTTGTTTCCACTGGAGAGCTTTGTTCTGTGTTTGAGGTGGAAGATTAATTTTCCCACGGGAGAAATAAGCTTTGAATAAGTCAGCTAAAATGGATTGTTCTTATGTGCACCACACATCTATAGGAGAAACAGAAGACGTTTACATGCTCCCTGAGGAGGAACTATGACAAGCAGACAATTAACCAATTCCCCTGGATCCCCAGATTTAAAGAACCACGTAATGGCTTAATTGAGTTGAGTTGCTGAGAGTGCAGTGCTGCACTGAGATTCGTGCTGTGAAGTGTGCGATTCCCAGAGGCATCCATCAGGTTTTAAAGAATTGACTTTCCATGCTAATTGACCCAGATGTACTGGTTTTACCTCACAGTCTCCACTTCATTCAATTACTGTTAAAGAGAAGGGAATGAGAAAAAAGGGGTCTCCATTTGTCTCATTTATTATATTAAAAGGAAGCTTTCCTAAAGCAACATTTTGTAGTGTTGAACAAATCATTCAACTTCAATTGGAGCAGCATGTATTTCACCTTTTTTCATTTTATTTCCTGAATGACTGAGCATGTATTTTTCAGGGAGTAGAGAACATTAGTTAAGCCACTCTACTTGGCAGAGGAACAGCAAGCATAACCAGCAGAAGAAATGAGGGCAGTACACAGGGAAGGACGGTGTCTCATCTGTCTGACCAGGCAGGGCTGAGCAGCACAGGATGAGGGTTGAGGACTGTCATGCCTTAGTGTAGTACTGGTCCACCCAAACCATCAATAAATGAAGAAAAAAAATCATGTTTTAACTATTTATATCTGCTAGAAGGCAAGGAGACAAGTTTGAGAAACAGGCTTTGCAATGTGAATCAGCAGCTGAGATCTTCCATGTACCAGGCCAGTAGACACCTCATTTTAGCAAGATATGGTCATCTTTTATGTGTGTGTACATGATCCTGGAGTGCACAGAGCAATTAGTGTAAGACTGAGGTTCCCAGTGCATTCTGTGTGTGTGCAGAACCTGGGTTTTTTTTCTGGTCATTTCACAATGCTTGATTCATTTACAAATCAAGTATATCTGTGAGGTAGGGAACCTCTGTAGCTAAATTCCTGGAATACCACTGGAGGCTGTAAGGATGCTGCCTGGTTAATGACTTCAAGCTTATCTCAAAGAGCGCTTGCGAGAGGCATGTCGAGGAACTTCTGTACTTAAACAGGCTGTGTATCACTGAAATTAGCGGAGTTCATTTGAGTTTACACAGTTGTTAGGAGAGCAGAGTTTAGCCCAATGCTTGTGATAAGCCATATTTTATACCATCCAGTCAAGTTATGGAGCTCTGTTTTGAAGTGAAGGTGTTCAAGAAGTGCCTCTTTGCTAGGAATTGTATGCCATATATGGTCAGCTGTGGCTTTTTTGCTGTTGTTTTCTTTTTTTCTGACGTAAGAAGGCTCTCCTCCAAACTGCTGAATCATATTGCAACCATAGACTTGGTGATTTTTCAGAATTTGAATCATAGTTGGGCTCCCTGGATATCCAGCTGTGAAGCCACACGTGGGCTCAACAGTTTGGCAACCACCGAGTACAGCTTTAGCAGCATTATATTCACAGTCCAGATGTTGGATGGTTCAGTCACAGCGTATAGCATGTTAGAAGGGAGCATGACTCAAAATTGCTGTTTACTTAATTTAAATACCATTGTTTGTACTGTTCTCTTAAGAACCAGACTTCTTTAGATCTGTATCTCATCCCAGAAGAAAGTCTCATGTAACAACCCCACATAAAGTGAGAAACCTTTTTTTGCATGTTTTGATGTTGTATTCTTCCTTCTTGTATTCTCCCAAGGTCTTCTGTGAGAAGCTGTCCCAATTAGGACCACTTCTGAAGTCATCTATAAATAATTCAGGATTACCAAAAAGCACAAAGGTCCTGTGAAACCTGGTCCAAGGAAATAAGAAAGTCAGAGTGGTACCTGAGATTTGTAAATGTGATATGATCATGTTTTGAATTAATGTTCTGCTTTTACCTTACAAGATGCAGCAATTAATTGCTTAGCAATAATTAGGAAAGATAGAGGCAGTCTCCATCAAAACAGGGTTCTACTTTAAAACTTCTGCAGACTTAGTCAGTTCAGCTCCTTCTTGCATGTGCTTCATTTTAAATAATGATCTGTATTTAAATGGTGTGCTTTGAACTTACTGAAGTCTTGTGCACGTGATATGAGGAGAATCTTGGTAATTTGATTCCTTTATCAATATTTCTTAAGGAGTAGAGAATTTTATCTGTGAAAACAGCTACTGTTGTTTTGCAGGGCATTTAAAACAAAGACCTTTATTTTTCATAGTGAAGAAAAGGAACAAACAGTGAATCACCTAGTCCAAATTACTTTCTTATGTCTGCAGAAAACATGCTGACAAGTTTCAGGGTTTTTTTGTTTTGTTTTTGAGAATGACTGTGAGACACATGGTAGCAAATTCTTCATTAATTTGATCCAATTTGTTTCAGCAAAATCCTAAACTTGGAACCTAGATAGACATAAAAATAGAGAACTTGTTTAAAAAATACTTGCAAAATGCAAAAAATTTTCAGTAAAAATGTAAATATTGGAACTTCATCCTTCAGGCAGGACTGGTGATTTTTCTGTGCCTGCTGTGCTGAAACTGAGCCCTGAAGGTAAAATACCTGGTAATATACCAGGGATTTTTTTCTCCAAAGGGTTAAATGGAGCATGTTTGTGGGAAGACACTACTGGAGCTGTGTAAGACTTATGCTAGAGCAGGAGACACCACAGAGGTGAGCAGAAGGCAACTTTTGTGTGCCAGTCTCTGTGCTGAGCAGATAGACAGGAGGCTCAAGGGGAATACTGTATCAAAAGAAAGAAGGGATTTAGGGACGAGGAGAAGAAGTTTGGAAGAAAAAGGGCTTTTTGGGGTCTGTGATGTGGAAATGAGAATAGTTCAGTTGTTTTGGTATGGAGGAAGAGTCTTGAGGAGAAAATTAGGAGAATGGGATCAAAATAGGAAGGGACCAGGACAACTTTTTGGTAGTCTTGCTTTGTATTTCAACAGCTGTGGTAAAACCGAGTTCCTCAGAGGAGAACATTAATGGAGCAAAACAGGCCCTCGAAACAGAACAAAAAACCTGGAAGGAAAGAGGACCTAGGCAAATAATATCATTGGAGAGTTCAATGACAGCAAATTGAACTCACCAAAGAACATGGAAATTTTATTATGTTCTTTTTTTCAAGGAATATGTATAATATATATCTAAATAGAAAGTCATAAGCTCTTGCACTCTTCTATGTGATTTCCACTCTCCACTCAATCATTTACCTGAATGCTCATTTATTGAGAAGAACAGAAAGATTTGAATAGAGCATTTCATGAACATTTTATTATAAGAGGTGAGATCTACAGGAGGAATTAAGAAAACTTGAACAAATGAAGGTCTTGCTTCACGGATTCATGAAGATATTTCAGTCTTCAGATGGGAGAAAGCAGGCTCAGATAAGACGTGTAAGTTCAAGTCAGAAAACTTTACCCACAGTGGGTCTAAGTGTCAAAGCAATTAAAGCATTTCTTGTGATGTGTGTTAATTATTATTTATTTCTTATCCAGGAGCCCAGTAAAGAATTAATGAAATACCTGAAGAACAGCTCTGTAGTGGAATTGTACATTACTGTGGTCCTGTTTATGACAGCAGAAGGTCAGGTCAGAGACTGACTGGTTATGTTGACAGTTTGTGTTAGTACTGTGATACAGAAATAATTTGCTTTTGCAAAAGCAAAAGTAATTCTCCCAGGAATAAGTTGCATAAAAATGTATGTGATATTTTTATTCAAATGAAATATATTTCACAATTTTTATTAATAGAATTGAAAAGGAACTAGAGGAAACTTTTAAAGTCTTGTTTCTTAGGAACCAGATCAACCATAATGAAAGCAGATGCTTACCTGGCATACAAGATTCACCACTTAAAACATCCAAGCAGCAAAAGGCTTCCTGTGTTCCTAGAATTATGAGATACACATCAAATGCTTAAATTAGTCAAAGACTTAGTCATACTTGGTTCAAAGAAATCTGTGAGCTGCTTCATGTCTGCCTCGATTCTGAGCTATTAAGTGTCTTAGATACCATTAATCTTATTCTGTATTTTATTTTTAGAGCATAATTTTCTCAAACTACAGTTATCAGAAATTTTGCCTCAAATGTTTCATAATATGCAATTCCAGGGGGTTTATGTGTGTGCTTATAGAGATGTCATCATTTTAATCATGTGGGAAGGGGAAGTGCTAAATCTCATTAAACCCTGTACCATTTTATAGCAGGCTAGAAAGACATGGTTGAAATGTGGAATCCCCAGGAATACTCTCACTTTCCTTGGGCACACTGAGGGTATTGCACCAGGTGCAACACGGGATTTATCAAGAAACTTTATTCTCTAAGTAATAATTTCTAGCCAGATACTTCAATTTAAATACCTTTTAAATGGGAAAGCATATCCTAGAATAATTTCTTATCTTTACTACAAATTCCAAACTCTGCAGTATATTTGAAAGAAAACAAGACATAGGTAAGGCGTGAGATTTACAAAGAAGCCCTGAAGCTCTACTCCTCTCCCCCTGAATTAACAACCAAACTAACAAATTGGTTTTGTTACCTCAAGACAAGAAACACACAGTGTGAACTGAGAATGCTCAGCTGCAGAGTGGAATCGAAATGCCACAGGGTTTTTCCTCCTGACAGGAAGGAGAACAAGCTGGGAGGATATTATTAAAACTCTTCAGTCCATTGTGCAATACGTAAACTAAGAAACATTTCTTAGGGAATATACAATACAGTGGTTACTGTATATACCTACATATCAGAATTGTTGAATGATTTGGGTTGGAAGGGACCCTAAAGATCATCTCATTCCAACCCTTCTGCCACAGGCAGGATCACCTTCCACTAGACCAGGCTGATCATCCAACCTGGCCTTGAACACTTGCAGGGATGGGGCAACCACAACTTCTCCGGGCAACCTTTTCCAGTGCCTCACCACTCTTGCAGTAAAGAATTTCTTCCTAATATCTAAACTGAACCTGCCCTCTTTCAGTTTAAGCGATTAGCATTGTCCCATCACTACATGTCCCTTCTAAAACACCTCTCTCAAGTTCTCTTGGAGGATGCCTTTGTACTGGAAGACTGCTGTAAGGTCTCCATGGAGCTTTCTTTTCTCCAGGGTAAACAGCCTCAACTCGGCCTGTCTTCACGGGAGGTTTGCTCCAGCCCTCTGATCATCTTTATGGCCCTCCTCTGGACTCGCTCCAAGAAGTCCACATCCTTCTTATGTTAGGGGTCCCAGAGCTGGATGAGGCACTCCAGTTGGGATCTCACAAGGGCAGAGTAGAGGGGCAGAATCACCTTCCGTGACCTGCTGACCATGCTGCTTTCAATACAGCTCAGGATGCAGTTGGCTTTCTGGGCTGCGAGTGCACATTGATGGCCTGTGTCCAGCGTTTCTTCTACCAGCACCTCCAAGCCCTTCTCTACAGGGCTGCTCTCAAAACTTCTCTGCCCAGTCTATATTTGTGCTTGGGATTGTCCTGACCCTCCTGCAGGACGTTACACTCGGCCTTTGCACAGTCCCACCTCCTAAGCTTTCACAAGCCCCACTGGAGGGATCCTTTTCCTCCAGCCTGTTGACTGCACCACACAGCTTGAGGTCATTGGCAAACTTTCTGAGGGTTCCTTGATCCTGCTGCCCATGTCACTGACAAAGATGTCAGTGCTGGTCCCTATGCTGGCCCTGAGGAAGGCCATTCCTCACTGGTCTACGCTGGGACATCAAGACGTTGACCACAGCTCTCATAGTGTGACTATGCAGACCATTCCTTATCCCTTGAGTGGTTGATATGTCAAATTCATGTCTCTCCAGCTGAGAGACAAGCATGCTGTGCAGGACAGTGTGAAATGTCTAAGTAGATGACGTCAGTTGCTCTTCCCTAAATATACAGTTTTGAAAAGAGATAGTGATTTTCTCACTGCTAAGATATAGTACAGAACAGTTATTCACCTCTTCACCGCAGGATATTTGTTATTAATTTCTTTGCTTCATTTTTGTTTTATAAGAACAAAATCTGAAGTAATCTGTGTGGGTTGCTTTCTGAGACCTGTAATTTAAATGATTTTTCCCTTCCATTACTGGAACAATAAGAAGTATATTTTTTCTTAGTTGTCCCAACCTCTCACAATCACAGAGAGAGATCTTATCAAGCACTCTGGTTTTGTTTTCCTGGGTGTTTGGTCTCATTAGAAGAAGGTTTTGAATACATTACTTTAAGAACGTGATATAGATAAAGAAATTTGCATTCAGTGAGGTCAGAGTTACTATAGGACCTTTTGGGAAAATGATTGGTAGGAAGCTAATGGAAGGATCAAGGAAAGTTGAAAAAGTTGTTTGAGACAGGCATTAACTTTTCTAATTCACCAAGAATTGTAATCATATTTCCTGGATCTGTGTTCCTCCACCCATATAGCCAGAAAATAAACTTCACAGACCAATTTCTAGGAGCATGGAATTCTTTCCAAAGAACATTATTATCTGGAAAATACATTCTCTTTTTCAAAGTGCACCTTCTGGCTGTACTTGACCAAAAGAACTTGTCTGGCAAGAACATGACTTTCTTTTACATGGGCATTGAAAAAAAAACCCTTTTTTTTTCTGTTCTGTTTCTCTGGGCCCTGCAGAATCACAGTTGTTGACTGGTTCCCAGTATATTGATGGCCTTTTCAAGAAATTGAAATCAAGAGCTTTCTCCTCACTCCTTGCTAGAATACTTGTCAAAAAAATATTATAACTTGTAAGGAAAATGAAATACCTGATGGAAAGTAAATAATGAAATCACAGATAAAACTGTAGAAGATATAGCTTTTTGCTTAGCCTCTTCATCTTCCTGCAAAAACAGTGTTTTTTTCTACACTGCGACTTCTCAGTGGAAAAGAGTAGGAGTTGTATTCTCTATTCTAGTTTGATATCAGCTGGTAATCACCTTAAGGACAGCATTCATAAATTACTCTATATACTTGAGAGCAGCAATTTTTTTTTCCATGCAAAATACCTATAGTGTATGCTGTACTGCTGGATTGCCTGGACTTGTAGGAAAGTTGGTTTTCCAGATGGTGTTTGTGAAAAGTTCTGAGCTATAAGCAGTTTAAATGAATCAAGCAACACCACAAAGAAGGGAAATAGCATAAAATCTTTCATCGTACTCAGAGAGGTAACTTATCCAGTGCTGACTGTATCATTGTTGTGCATATGTAGTGTGCAGTGAGTGAGTATTCCTGTTGTGCACAGAGGAGTATCCCCATCACTCTTTCTAGGTACAGATTTACTCAAGGGTCAGGAGCCTGTTGCCCATTTCCCCTCCCTTCTCCCTGTGCCGCTGCCACAGGAACACTTGCTGCTCAGATCATGTGAGGCTTGCACTGTTCCTCCAAATACTGCTTGCAGCTGCATGCAGCCTTTCATGTTTACTTCAGCTTGGAGTTGTGGGTCTGCTGGGAAGGAAATCCAGCCACGAGACATTTTAAGTAGTGGTTTGATCTTTGTCAGTGAGATCGACTCAATTTAGACATGTTCCCTTGAGAGGTCAAATCTGGACTGGAATATGTTAAGGGCTGTCAGAACGCTGTAAGCAGGGAAGGCAGACATTGCAGCCACCAAGGGTTTGATTCCAGCAGAGAATCTTGTAAATGGGGATGTTTAATAGACCGTGGAGAAGTTAAAAGGAAGGATTAGACAACTGGTGGGGTCAAGTACACTTAAACAATCATAAATGCATAGGGTGGTGCTGTAATTAAAAATGCTCCTGGACTCACTCAGTTGGCCTCAGCATCGGAGCCATGCCTAGTACAGCCATAGCTTCTGTTCCAAGAGGCTTCTGTAATTGGTCCAAATCATACGAAAGCTTTAAAACTTATACTTAGGCTTAAGCTTAAAAAAAACTACAGTGGGAGAAAATACACTAATGATTCAGACTCTTGAATAAACAAATTAACCACACTGTAAGTGAAAGCATTCATGATAGCTGTTTGGAAAGCAATTTCTTTTGCACAAAAAAATTTCTATTCTCATTTTATCATGTTAAAAGGAAACTATTCTCAATAAGTTAAACATGTTACCCAAAAAGCCCTCATAAATGTTTATTAGATGCACTTTGATACTAAATGTCTGTAAAAAGCATAAGAAACTTTTAATTTTTAAAACAAATGGGCATTTTTTATTAAAAAAATGTTTCTTGACTATTTTACTATCTTTAGCAGACACACAAGAGTTATGCAACTCCATTAAATGCTTAGAATAATATTTCCTATGCACACTTTTCTTGTTAAGTCGAAAGAGTGTTTTCTCATGCATCAGGCCAGAATTGCATGACGAAATTCAAGCTGACTGCTTTAGGCTTTCATTGTCTTTGATTACTTATTTGTGTCAGAAAGAAGATAAATATCATATTAAAAATATTGACCTTCTCCTTGAAAACACATTTTTAAACAACTTTGAGAGCTGCTGGTCTGTGGTTTGTGATGTGCTTCTTGGTAAGTTCAATTTCAGATTTACTTATATTTTTTGAGGTACAGGAAGTTGATAAATGCCCTGCTCACAGCATTGATGGAAGTGTATGAGCCTGAGGTCTGTAACTGCTGGCAAGAAAGATGAGGCAGGAAAGGGCAGCATGCTAATAAAAGGATTATTCAGAATATGATACTTATGTGACCCAAAATAGCACTTCTGTTTCTCCCATATTATATTTCTTGTAGTTGGCATACAAAAATTCAGCTGTGATTCTGGCTTCTTAAAAACCCTTTTTGCATGAAATGTGACCTTTCTTCCTTAAATGTCCTGGCCTCTCTTGGTCCTTATGATTAGCCAATTTCAGCCATGTAGAAAGGAAGAAAGTAGCTTATCCTGCCACTCTAGCAAAGGTTTTCAGGAAACTGAAACGAGGACTGGGTCTGGAGTTTATGTGAAAACAGATGGAGCTGCACTGGAACCTGTTTAGCAACAATTAAACTGATGAAGATTAGCTAAATGCTACTCTGGAAATACTTTATACACTTTTTAAAAATAACTTTTTATATCATAGGCAAAAGTAAAAATCAGTAATACAAATATTGCCTAGGAATACCTACAGTGAAATGCCTCACTGGAGCAGCAAGGTCTGAGGAGCATTTCAGAGGGAGGTGGGGGAGTTTCCCTCCTGGAGTCTTTTCAAGCAGCACCTTCAGGTGCTCTGGACAAACAGCTATTAGGTCATCAGTCTGGAGAGAAAGATTTGATAACCCTTGGGAACTCTTTTGCCAGGGTTTGGTATGCATTTCAGTTTTTTTAGCATGAAGCTCTCAGGTGATTTGTGAAAATCCAGAATCCTGCCCTTTTTGTGAATAAAGAAGACCTGAATTTCTTGCCAGTATAATGTGCAGAAAGTGTTTATTCCTTTATTTTGTCCCTGAAGGGTATACATTCTCTTAGAATCATACATTTTGAGATTGGGCAAAGCGTGAAAGGAAAATCGTGAGGAAATGTGTTTCTGTCTGGTTTTTAGTAAGATAACAGGGAGTCTCACAGGGGATAAACGCAAGCTGCTTTGTTACTTATTTTTTTAACATTATTTGTTGCGTTTTGCCCATTCTGAAAGGTGCAGGCAGGCAAACAGAAAACTGCCTTTCCTCCTCAGTTATTTTGCATGAAAAGAACAGCACATTCCCCTGAGCCTTTTCAGAACTACACAGATACTTCTGAGTTTGTACAGCACAGCAAGGGCTTGCTCCAAGATGGTAATTTCAGGCAACTCATTCACAGTAGTGATTTTTTGTGCAAAAGCAGATCCATTCTCTGCCAGCGATGCCCTGTTTCCTACTAGGAGGCAGCTATGGGATTGCTCTTTGCCCAGTGGTCATGGTGGGGGTAAGCCTGTGCAAAGAGCCTCTGGTTGGAACTGGGAGCTGGACCTTTCTTGCAGATGTACAGCACCAAAGGCACCTGGTCTGGGCAGCAGGAAAGGCTGGAGCTGTGCCTCTCCATCAGGGCTGAAGCCTTTCCTCACATGAAACAAAGCTGCTGTTTCACCCCAGGCACTTGATGTCTTAAATGGCTACCTAGAAACAGAGACTAGAGAGAAATAAAGGAAAAAGGTGGTATTTATTTGAAAGGCCTTCAGATGTGCACTTTTGGGCTCCAAAGGGTTCTGCTTCATTGGATCCCAAAATGGATGACAGGTCACGAGTTCTTCACACTTTTATATCAGCATAAATTCACCAACCAGAACCCAGTCAATGATGGAATTTCCCCAAGCTTTCCCCCTTCTCCCCAAGATGATGGTTTACTCTTCTTGGTCTAGGTGTCCTTGGAGAGCAAGGTAGAGAGACTTTGTTATGACTGTCTTAGCATAAGAGAACAGCACTTAATAAGCTACAGGAAACTTCAGAGTTAAACTAGCAGTACAGGATTTGAAAAATATAAAAGTTAAAACCTAAGGCACCACGCTGCTGGAGCGTGGGTGCCCAAGGCTACTGCCAATGCAGAGCCATGCAGGCTGCAAGTTGTGTGCTGGAGCAGCCTGCTGAAGAAAGACTATGCATCATGGGGCCTCAAAGCAAGTATTCAAGCAAGGGTTAACATGTCTGGACAGCTTGCCCACTAGAAAACATCGGTTTTTTTCCATAGTCACTTCCCAGTCTTGGATATACTGTCTCCAGTTACTGGAGGGATTCAGAGCTGGCACAGGGAACCTCTTAAGTATTAGGCTGCCCCTGTGTACTTGGCACCAAATTCAGACAATTTTGAGCACAGTTCAGATCTTCTGGAGGGTGGGTGGGTTTTTTTTGTTTTGTTTTGGGTTTTTTTTTGATTTTTTTCTATTTTTTAATTTCTTTCCATAAGAAAGCAGTTCTATTTTTAGGACTTGGCCCAAATTTTTGAACCCAGTGGTTTTACTGTTGTTGTTTTTCCTCTCTTCAATCAAACTGAAGTGGTTCTGGCTGATCCGACGAGCAATGCTGCTACGTCTCTTAAAGTTACACTCAAGGAGATTTTGTGATTTCACGAGTGCGTGTGTTTGCATGGAAAGTTTCTCTCAATTTCCTGGAATAAAAGGAATCTTGACTTCTTCCAAATCTATACTCTGTGCTTGTAGATGTCTCTATTAAGACTGGTTTTGTGGAACATTGTGAAGATAGGCTGGCCTAAAACCTGATATGTTACTATATTGAATTTTATATTTGAAATTTTTCTCCCCAGTCTCTTCTGTTCTTTCTTGCTGCAGCTGTTCCAACGTATAATGTTTGTCCTCAACCCGCAGAGATACCAGAATACCCCATTTTTATCACCTGTGGAAAATCAGACATCGTAACAAACTGGTGACAGAGAGCAGTGAATGAAGCAGTGATAAGTATCCCTATCACTTCTCTCCTTGACTACAGCACATACGCAGACCCTGCTCACCCAAGTTAGCTTTTGGATGAAATGGAATATTGCTTCCTCTGCATGGTGCTATGCTTCAACTAATCAGCTTTTCCATCTGCGCTGGTTCCAGGGCCCAGGGGATTAAGGGTAATGTGAAAACTGCCCCTTTTCTTCCTCTATGCATAGTGTTTAAGTTGCCACTTGCACTCAATTTGTCTGAGAGCATCTGTCCTTCTGTTGCACAGGATGTCTGAGCAGGCAGGAGGGCACGTGCCTGTTACTGGCAGGTTTGGGAGCTTTCCAAAGAAATAGGATTTCCCCCAGTTTTGAGGGACTAAAGTGAGCAGCAGTCAGCCCCTTCTCATGGATCCACAAATGTCGACAAGGCCTCTGTAGACTGTCCTGAGGTCATTTTTCCAAATCATGGCTGGATACCTCTGCTTCGTGTTGTAATTAGGCAGTTTTCCTACAGACTGAGACTTTGATTTGAAGAGGGGAAGGCACCTTCTGATAACTCTGAGTACAGCACATGGTGCCTTGAGGGTGGAGTTAAAAATCTGTGCCTGTCCTCAGGGTTTCCCTGTTTGCTACTGGAGAGCTCTCTGCTTGGAGTCATTCTCAGCAGTGCAGGGTGAATTCCCTGTAGCCACCTCCTGCACAGTGCCCTGTAGGGGCCCAGCATCATCAGGCTGGGTGCTGTTTTTCTAAACACTTTCTTGCATCCCACCTTTGGATCATTTTCTGGATGTAGACTTATACTCTTACTAATAATGAGTATAGACTTCAGATCTTCCTTGCAGAACTTAAAAGCATCCAAATGATCCCAGGCTATTTTTTAAAAGATTTGAGAGTTGTCATCAAGACCATAATGAATTGCCAAACGATTTTCAACAGTTTCCAAATGTCAGTCTAGCCCCAGGTCTTAAATCCTATGAAAAAAACCACATTTATATGAAGTTTAGCGTTTCCTGGGTCAGAAATACCCCGGATTCTTTCTGTCCCTGGCCATGGCTTCTAGAAGTTCAGAAATGTGTGAAGCTCAAAATTAGCCATATTTTCCCTTGATTTCCATTTTGCTTTTCTTAGGCAGTTAGGACATTTTTTTTTCTTATATAAGATTAAAATTAATGGCCATTCAAGAACCATTCAGTCTGCTGTACTTGGTGGGGCTTTTTCAGTTTTTTGCCAGAACCTCTAACAATGCAGTGTTCACCTAACAAGGAGACTTAGATCATTATATGCTAAAAAGTGCATTTTTCAAAGGAGCAGAGGCATTTTCTTCAGTTTCCTAGGCAAATTCTCACACAAGTAATTAAATTCTGCCAACTGCATTCCTCTGCCACTTCAATTGGATATGGTGTTCCTCCTCAATTTGTTCCCTACACTTTTGCATAGCGTTATTGACTAGTGTTAAGTATTTGCTGTCCACCATCCCAGCAGTGACTTCACTATAAAGGCAGTGATTGAAGTAAGACACCAGATAAATAAAAATTAGGAGCATATTCTTGTGGAATTTACAATCCAAAATTCTTGTTAGTTCAAAACTTCCAGAAGAAAATGTTTTTAACCATGACTAGGTAGTACAATAACTTATGACATAAATCAGCAATATAATCAGCTGTGGTTGCTCTTAAATGAGGAATATTTGATGAGGACTTTGGTACAGCAGCATAAGAAGGTCACTGTGGGCCACATGTACTGGTACCTCAAACTGTGACCACTGTTTTACAGCAGAAGTTACATTGGTGGGTGAATTCGAGCGTGTTTGCTGCAGGTAGAGGAAGAGAATGATCAGCACTATCCACCAACCCACAGGCGAAATCTGGAGAAGGAGAGACAAGGGCTCCTCTCTTGATGTGCTCACAGTACGTATGGGTTCAGGTATGAGTGGAAACACCCTGATACATGATCACTAGATAACTCCAGGGAACTTTTCCACTCCTCCCTCATAATCAGAGCATTTCAGTGCTCCCTGGCAGAAGTAAGTTTTTTTTCCCCTCACATTTCAGCACATTCATTCAGTAATGGCAGAATGGGGACCTGTGAAGCTAGTGTTAGAATACTAATTTTAGCTTTTCTTTGATTCCCCTATGTTACAGAAAAAAAAATCCCTTAATTTGTGTGGTGCTTTTCCTTGCAGCTCTTGGCCTTTAGCACATTCAGTGTGGTGAACAAAACCCACTGCTACTTGCTTCCCCTGAAATAATACCAGTTTATTTGATGTCACCCTGGACATACTCTGTGTGTCACTGTGAGGGATAGCAGACCCAGTGCTCCCAGAGATGCTCTTGGGTCAAGGCTGGGACTGTGCTGCATTCCAGACCCACTGGCTGGCTGTGCAGGGGCTGAGGTCAGGGTGGACTTGGGAAAAGCCACACTCCAAAACCTGGAGTGACAGAACTTGGTGACCAAACCACACCGAAGTCTTTGAGAAGGAGGAGAGTTTTTGTGGGAAGAGAAGGAAAGCAAGGGAAGGCAAGAATAATTTCTTCTGGGAGATGTCACTATGGAGGAACTACTGAATATGTCAAGAATTTACAGCTCAGATGCAGGAAATTCAGTTAAACAAATCTAAATGTGACCTGACATGGCTGCTGGAAAACTAAAATAATGAAGTATCTGACCTTATTCTGTGTGTTTCCTATAAATTTCTTTGGTAGCTCTAAAATGCAGTGGTCTGTTGTCATTTGGTTGAGCAGCAATGGCAAAAGTGGGAAGCAGCGGAAAAGCTCTCATTGAAGTGAGAACTGTAAACTTTGATCCCGTCTCTATTCCCCTACCAGTCGAGGTTTGTTTAGGATCTGGCTTGTTTTGATTGATATGTGATGCCATTATGGTCCCAGATTTATGTTTCATTGATGTAAATGGTTATTGTTGGTCCATGCCAGGAAAGAAACAGCAGCAGCCATTGGCCTGCACTTCCATAACAAAGTCTGGCAAGAGAGGGAGGTGAGGGTTCCTTTGGGGTAGAGGAAGGAAGGCACTCCAAGTCTGAACCATCCATACTTTAAAAGGAAGCAGAATTCTAATTTAATTGCCTCTAAATCTTAAAGTCTGCTTTTTACCAGCTGACAGATGGTGGATGCTTACAGATCCTCCAGCCCTCCTGGTCGTTTTCCTTCCTTCTTTTTCATTTTTCCTGAAGGAGATGCCAGAACTTATATTACCTCAATACAGTGAGAACTTCAGAAACCAACTCAAGCAACAGTTTTTGAATACAGAACTGTAAGACAGCATAATTTTGTGAAGTGCATATTGAGTTCAGAATTGTTTATGACTTGTTTTGCTTAATCTCTTCAATTTGCACATACATTCTGCTACTTTAAACTGAGAAGAGCAAATATCCTGCTTCTTGGAACATTTTCATGTACTTAGATGATGAGGAGAAATGAGAAAAAAATACCACGAAGAAATATTTTTTGTTGGTTTTTTGCTATGAACTATATCTCTACAGAGCAAACATTCTAAGTTTGTAAAGCTTAGAATCCTGCTGGACTTCCTCTGCATGTTCCCAGTATTTTAACATTCCTTGTAAGATGTTTGCCCTAATGGATTTCACAGGTGCATTGCTTTACAATTGCTTCATGTATCATATATCAAATATCTTTTCAGTTTTTCTTACTTGTGGATTATAGAAATGCCCCATAATTACAATTGTCTCTTGCTTGAAAAGCACCTGGAAAGCAAAGCTATTTGTTTCATGACAGAAGGTTGTTTTGATCAAGAAACCAAGGACAGACTTAATTTTTTGTTGTTGGTTTTGAATTTAGAGCTCCTGAACAGAATTTTTGTCCTTTTTAAGGCTGACTTTTTCCTGGTGGACTTGCCCTGTTTTTTGTTTAGTTGTATTTTTACATACATAGATACAGAGGCTGGTAATCCTTCGTAAAATTTGAAATCTAGCAGGAGTGTGTTCTGTACTCTGCAAATTTTTTGGTTTCCTTTCTAGAGGAAAGCTCTAACAGTGAGATATTTAAACTGTCACCACATCCCTAAGGCTATGAAGCCCATGGGCACTGCCCCTTGCAACAAAACAAAATCTCATTCTCTTGATGTTGCACTAGGAGTGGAAATGTCAACAAAGGCATGTTTAGAACAGAAGAACCTAATATAAATCTGCAAAGACCCCATTCCGACAAGACAACAGTGATGGTGTGATCAGCAGTGTGATTATCAGGAAGAAGCACAAAGCTGCTCCCCCAGTGACACCAGCACAAGCCCAAAGTTACAGCAGCGGCTGGTCAGCAGGCATGAAGCTTGTGCCACAGCAGATATGGGTGAGGATACTGAGTTTTTGAGTGCTGGGAGCCTCCATGGCTCGTTTGCAGCTATTAGGGGGAATAGCAAGGTTGGAGAGTGAGAGGAGATGCTGAGGTGGGACCTCCAGGGACATCTGGTCAACCCCACTAGGCCTCTACCACATTCTTCACTGTCTGGCAGTGCTACAACAAGCGGGCAAAGGGAAATAAAAATGTAGCTGCTTTACTAGAAAAGGTTGAGAATCACTGGGCTGGAGCTCAAGAGGGGAAAGAGAGAGGTATCTCTGACATCTTCGTGAAGTGACAACTGTAAATATTTTTCCTGTCAGTGTAACATTTCTTCTTTTGAGAGAGAAAACCCACAGGTTTCAGGAGTAAGAGAAAAGGCGACTCGGGTTTCCAGGTCAGGCTTGGGTCTCCTGTTCTGCATGTTCTCTCTGCTTGGTCTCCAGCTCCCCTGCTGGGAACCAGGAAGGGCAGAGCATGGCCAACAGGCCAGGTTCTTCTGATCAGAGCTGTCCCTCTGTGTGCTTGCCTGGTGTGTGGCCCTTGCTAATGCCAGCTGAAATGTTCTGCATGTTTTTATAGAATTGTAGAATAGTTTGGGTTGGAAGGTACCTTTAAAGGTCATCTAGTTCCAAATCTCTTGCCATAAGCAGAGACAATTTCAGCTAGATTGTCTTGCTCACAGCCCCATCCAGCCTGACCTTGAATGTTTCCAAGGATGGGGCAACCACCACCTCTCTGGGGAATCTGTTGGTTTTACCATCCTCATCATAAGAGTATTTATTCCCTGTATCTAGTCTAAATCCACCATAGGCCTGCACTCTAGTGCAGATTCTAGTCTAAATCCACCCCGTTTTAATTTAAAATCATTACCGATTGCCCTATCGCCATGAACCTGCTAAAAAGTCTGTCCTCATGTTTCTTGTAGACCCGTTTTAGGTACTGGAAAGCTGCAACAAGGTCTCCCCAGAGACTTCTCTTCTCCAGGCTGAATAACCCCAACTCTCCTCATAGGAGAGGTACTCCAGCCCTCTGATCATCTTCATGGTCTCCCTCCAGGCTTGACTCAATGTCTTTCCTATGCTGAGGACTCCAGAGCTGGATGCAGTACTCCAGGTGAAGTCTCAGCAGAATGGAGCAGAGGGGCCATTCTGACCCAAGGGGACCTCCCTTAACCTTCTGGCCATGCTGACATTTTAATTTTTTTTTAACAATGAGCATTTCCCCTTTGTGCAAATAGGGACAACACAGGTAGCTTGGTCATTCTTCTGGCTTTAACAGGGTTCTGCAGGGGTTTGGACCGTGAATATGCTTTACAGCATGATATAAGAGCTGCTGTTCCACTGTCATCTCTGGGGTGCGTGCAAATGTTTCAGGGGCAGACATCTGTCTGCCTGTGTGCATACCTGGCTAACTGGGAGCATCTATGTGACCATCAGCTGAAGGTCTGTAACATTGCCCTTGCATTAGGCTCAGCTTTCAGGAGCTCATTTGACCATGGTGGGTGCAAGGCCAGTCCACTCAGGGAGGGTTACATGGGAAGTGCCAAGCACCATTACTACTTGGATTTTCTCAAGGCAGGAGAGGTCTTCTCCTGGCCCAACAAATCTGCTGTAGGATCGTACCCCAATCTCACTGTACAAAGTTGCTCTTGTATAGCAGTTCAAGATCATAGCCCCCTTGCTGCAGTCTGAATTTTCAGTCCACATGAGCCATGAGTTGCTTTCTGGCTCCCCTTTGAGAGACATCTAGAGACACGTCTTGTAGTGGATCCCTTTTCCCAAGAGATCGTTCTCCTTCCAAGAATGCCACATTACAATCTAAAAATCCAAATGGGCCAAGGTTTTGTTAGAAGTACTGACTATCAGATCTGAGAAAGTGAATTGACTTGATAATGGAATGAAAACCTTGGTGTTTTTTTTAAAAATCAGTTTACAAAATGGAAACCATGGAGTGGGGAGGGAGGAGAGAATTAAGTTTAGAACTTAATTCCTTCAGACTCAACAGGGTCATTTACAGGAAGAATACAACAAATCTCTTGTTTTTGCAGCACAAGGCCTTTATACAGGTAAACATGTTGAGAATGTTGCCTGTAGTGTTTGCCCAGCTAGACCATAGAGAATTCCTGGTAGCAGAGGGGATCTAGTGCCATTACCCAGCCCCAGCAACCTCTGCTTTCCCTGCTGCCGGGGTGGGAGACTGCTGGAGTCTTACTATTCCTCTGAAACTGTCCAGCAGGTTTATTCTGAGTACAGACAGAGTGGTCTTCCATTTTGCAATTACAGAAACAAGAATATCCTGTTGAGCTTTCTCGCTTTCCTCCCTTCTCCACTGCCATCGCTTGGTATGACTGTAGGGAATATAAATGGAACAGGAGATTTGACCACATCCAGGATCAATGTCATTAAAGACACATCTTGTTTTAAAATCTAATTTTATATAACTGCTGTGTTATATAATATGCTTTTGTTTGTCATCTTGATTTTTATCGAGGTAGCATACATTCCCCTGGACCTTTTCATGAAGGAATGTTTATACCTGTGGGCAGGCACTAATGGCAGTGAAAGGCTTGCATTCATGGGAACAGCATTTAGCAATTCATGGTTGCCAAGGTAAGCAACAAAGGCATGCCCTCTGCCACTCCACTGCCTCTAAAAGAAACAGTCTCTAAGGTAACAGGCTAGCACCCCTTGAGGCCAAAAATCTTTAGCTTTTTAGACAGAAAAACACATTAAATAACACCAAGAAAAGCATTTTTTTTTGTCCAGGATTTTTTTTTCTTCACAACAGAGGAGGGGCTCAAAGTGTTCTATTTTTGGTTCTGGGCAGGAATTTAATTCAACTGCTGCCCAGTCTTTGTGCACTCAACACCCCTTTGACAGTTTAGTTTCAGGGGCACATAGGACTAATGAGCCAAGGCATGACTGCAGTTGGAGACTGGCGCCTCCCAGGCCTGTGACTGTTGTTCAAGTGAATAGGCAATTTCTCTGATTAGCTTGGAATTTGCAGCATTATCTGGATGGTTATTTGGCATGAGCCCTTTTTCCAGGATCACAGTCAATTTGAGAGATTGAGTCACCTGAAGAAAAGGTCTGCAGAGACAGCAGTTGCTAGATGCTACTTGTGATAGGATGGGAGAATGGACTTCTCCCCTTGACTTCATCTTGCTCTGCAGCAGCTTGCCAACATCTTTTATCTTACTGTAGCAAAAGGGAAGAAGTAGGTGAGTTATCACATTTTCCTAGTGCAAGACTTTAATTGGGAGAAATAAAGAGTGGAGGGTTGTTTTTAAAGCTGAAGTCTAACAAAAAGTGAAATGCAGCAGCCAGATCACCTATCTGCTAATGTTGGTGTGTCAGAGACTCACTGCATGCTGAAGACAACTTGTCTTTGCAGGACATTCACAACTCTAACACCAGTACAGTTTGCTGTATGTGGGGAAGAGAAAACAAGCATGTTCTGGAATATTTTTCTTTCTAAATGAATCAAGTTATCAAAATTGCTTGACAATTATAAAGTGACAATTCATGGACTGTAACAGAGTAACACAGGACCTGCTGGATGTAATAAGTCTTTTTATACCTGATGTAGTTCCTGCAGTTCCTAGAATTCTAACAAAGGCCTTAGAGCTCTTCACGAAAGGAGAGATGTGTCCTAGAACCCTTTTGCAGCTTGTTTAACAGCCTTGATGCTCATATTAACAAATTTTTACTCAGAACAGAGGCAGACTGATAATCAGACCTAGTTGTACTTTCAGGTGTTCAATACATGACTCACATTTCAGTGAGCCTTTGGGAATAAACTTCAAGTTGTTAAGCTAACTTACAACAGGGCAAGGGAAAGATTATTTGCCTACTTTTTACTCAGTCTGACAGAAAAGTTGCTGCCCTCACTTCATTCAAAGAAAGGACATACATTGCTGACAATTCACTTTCATTTCATGTTCTACAGAGTGATTATGGAAAAATTATGGAATTTCCAATGGTTCAAAGCAAAATAACACAAAGAAGATTAAACAAGGAAGTGAATTAGTTACATCATCCACCCCAGAAACACCAAAAATGTGACAATTTATTATGCAAAAGGTGCAAAGTTGAGGCCATGCCAGGAAGTATCCAGACAGTCCTTTTAAGTTCAGCACCTTGTCATGTCCACATTTTGATGCAGCACACATTCACATGCTGTCATGCAAGAGGGGTCCTGTTCCATTTGAGACACAGATTGACTGCTGCTCACTAAACAAGGAACAATTTGGTATTTGTTTATTGCATGTCTTTATTCACATCTCAGATGCACAAAATGAATTTAATGTCACCTGATGGAGACATGTTACCATCTGAGCAATCTGTGCTTGTCTTCTGAGGAATTAATATTGTAAACAATAGCTTAGTGTGCCTAGCACATGCCCACAGCACTGAGCTGGGCAGTCATAGTCACTTCAGCTAGAACATGACCAAGTTGTGAAATGAGTCTGGTCAGGAAAACAAAGCACCCAATCTCTATTTTCTTGCATGTTCCCCAGGAATATCCCTATAGATTTGGCTGAAACATTTCAGAAACCTTTGTCTTGAGGAAGATATGCCATATGCAAAATCTCAATTTGACAAAATTTTAACTAATAGAGAATAAGTTCCTGAAAGCTGATATTTGAAACAACAGTAGTAATAGGGAGCTGTATTAGACTTATCATGAACTATCAAACAAGAACTAAAGACTGATTTATAAAAAAACAGTTTTTCAAAATGCTGCCTTCAGTTAATTTCCTTGAACTTAGTGTTGATATTTTTGTTGACGCCACAAAGTAAGTTAACATAGGAACTGCATTCTGTTTCTATAATCATAAAGTATTATTTCTTGTCTAAGCTATCATTATTAGCTGAACAGTCTAAATGCTTTTCCCTTTTTTTTTCCGCCCAAAGAACCACTATAATGTTACTGTGAAAAGACAGAACCTTGGGAAAATTAAAGTAAAAACTGATTGCTCATACTTTGACAATGTGGTTTATAAAGATTTTCTTCCAACAGCTATAAAACACTTGCATTTCCCTGTCAGAAAGATGAAAATATGTAACCACCATTTGCTTAGCAGCTCTTAACTGCAGCTGGAAAATATATTAGTTTCATATGACTTAATTACCATCACATTTGTCTCATATTTTTGATCTGTGCTTTTGCTGATCCTAAGGCACAGTGTAAACATGCATTTATGTAGCATTCCTTTTCCAAAGTACACATAATCTGACATCTTAGGGGCTGATCCAAAATTCAGCAAGGTCACTAGGAGGACTCCTAGCTAAGCATCAATCTATCTCCTTACGTTCTGAGCAGATCTTTTCCCCCTAATGTATTCCCTAGATTTCAGTAGCTGCTCCCAAAGCAGGTACAGGGACTGCATTAATGAAATTATTTTTTCACATTCAGGTTTGATTCCACCATTTAGCAAAAAGTTGACTGATTATGAGATTTCAAATAATCAGTGTTTTATAGAACAGATGCTTTTGGACCTTTTAGAATAGTCTTCCTATAATATTTAAATTGAACTAGTGCCCAAATATTTTTGTCACAAAGTTGGGAACTTCATTTTAGTTTCAGACACATGCTGGAGAGCCCAACCTCTTATTCAGAACTTATTAAAGTAAGTCAAATGTCTTGATACTTCAAAATTGGAGTGAAAGTGATTTGAATATAAGAATTCTAGGACAGATTTCCAGTGTTTCTGGTCCCAGTTGCTGCTACCACAGTTTTAGCTTTTATTTTGTAACACTGGCATTTATTTCCCTGTCTATCCCAGATCTGGAAGAGCAGAAGTCCAAAACATTTTTACGAAAGACCAACCTAACATATTAGGAAGTGAGGTAAGCTTTGGGCGGTACTGACTCTAAGCAAAGACCTTTAATTTTGCTTCAACTGCTTTGTCCTTCTTCACCGCAGCATTGGTCAGGAAATCTCAAGACATTGAAAGGCAGACCTCTCAGATGAACAAAGACAAAAATAGTGATGCCTAATGGAATATGTATTAGTGAACAAAAAATAATGGTGAACTATGTTATCAAGGATAATTAGTTGTAAAGTAGTAGATACTCCTGAAGGAGGGGAGCCCTTCTCTCAGTGCAATGCATTTATGGCTAGACTGTGTTCTGTCTATTGAATTGTTTCTCGGAAAATGCTCATATAGGCCATATTTTTCGTCCCCTGTCTTCAAAAATTGAATGCGTTTACAAGTAAAATATCCTTAAATATTGTTTTTCTTTTAATCCCATGGGTTATGAGTATGGTCAATAAATAAAAGCTAGTAATCTTATGCCTGTGCACTGCCACTTACCCAACCACAACTAACATACCCCATTGTTATAAATGATTGTCACCTTGTGGTGCTTTTCTGGTATTTGTGTTTCTCAAGATCTCCCCAGATCTCTACATTAATATCTTACTGCAACTAGAACTGGTTTAGAGGTGATGATGCAGGAGCCCGGAAGGGCTCTGCCTTATTTTCAAACCAAGAAACAACTCAATGACCTGACAGCTAAAACCACCTTTTGCTTTTAAACTGAGGAAAAGTGATGGGAAGTCACTGAGAGACAGTAAATGTGGACCATTTTTAAATGCCAGCCTAGCTTTAAATGGTGTTTTGACAACACACAGAAAACTATTTATTTTGGGACTTACGGGACTTCTACAGAATTAGAGCAAATACAATGAAAATTGTAATTTTTACATAATCTATAAATAAAACTGTAAAGAAACCCATGTCCCACCAGGATCACAAATGAAAAAGGAGTAAACAAGATAATTAATACATGGATTGGTCGTTTTTTTTTCCCTTAATAAACAATGAAGTCCTTGATATACACATATTTGCAGATATGTATAAACATGCAAAACACAGAGAAAATGAAAATGTTTATCGAGTTCCATTTCCCAAAATACTACTAAAAGGAAGTAGTCAAAGGTTTCACAGAAAGGAGCTGGTTTATTGGATTCACAACTAGAGTTTCTTAAGAGAGTGGGTTAGGACCTAGAAAGGCACAAAACCACTCAGATAACATTTTCTAGAAATAAAATTATTCATAAAATACAGCCCGTTTCAGACAGAAACACATCCTGACACTACATGTATGAAATTGTCCGCATGAACACATGTATTGCTCACTCACCCAAAACAAAAAATCTTCACTAAAAACATGACCTCATTATCATGTTTAGTAGAAAGGTGACTCTTGATACATTGAAGTTGAAAAATATCAACCTCAAATGTTTGAGGAGGCAGAGGGAATTACATCTTTTGGCTCTTAAATTTCCTCAGGATTATTTTTTGACAGTTCATCCAAAAGTAATGGAAATTCCTCTTAATTCTTTGGATTCAATGCAAAACTCACTTTTTCTCCCCCAGAATCTACTACCTATAAAATGTAAATGTTTCCATTTCTAATCTTCAAAGTAAATTACAACTGATGAAGGGGTAATGCAAAAAGTTTCCATTTCTAATCTTCAAAGTAAATTACAACTGATGAAGAGGTAATGCAAAAAGTTCCATTAAGCTCATCTCCATAGACACAGGATTAACAAAATTCTATTTTTCTTGTAGACATCCTAATATATTTATGGTAATGCTGTATATATATATATATATTTTTTTTTTTTAATTACACTGATGAGGAAATCGCCAAACAGACAAATAAAGCAAGATTTGAAAAGTGAAGATAATTTAAGTAGAATCAATAAAGTTTGCTCTGGGATTTGAGAAAGCTGAAGTGAATGACCCGGAATCCTTTAGTTGCTTACACTTCCCACAATATTGGCAGGAAATAGAAAAAACATTTGAGAAATTGCACATGATTCTCATTAAGTTCCAGTAGAACTCGGGCATTCCATTTCTGCCTAATTCAAAAATGGAAATATAAGTTGTATCATTCATTATACAGTATATATAAAGCTGAGGAAGACTTCTAGTCACTGAGAGCTATGCAGAATGAGAACATTCTTCTGTGTTTCCTACAGGTATTATATATTCAACTCGAAGGAAGGCCCAGTGGAAAGGGCTTGGAAAGGTGTATTTTGTTTCTCAGTGGACCACTACTGCTCAGGTTTGTTAGGTAAGGGTCACAGATTCTGGAAGTGGCAGGCTGTGTTCCAGGATTCACAGATTAGAAAGGATCTAAGTTTATGCATTGCTGCATTTACAGACTTTCATAAAAATGGGTATAAAGGCACCATTCCTTAGGCTAATACCAACACAATACAGAAGATTATGAGGTCTCTACTTAGCTTGAACTGTTTGGCCTAGGAAGTTTCTAAGTGTTTGCCAGGTTTTTAACATCCTTATCGGTAAGTTTTCCAGTATCAACAAGGAAAACCCATAACCATTAACTAAAGATTTTAGTTCTCTAGGCTTTATCAGCAAATGCAACTCCTGAGTATGTGTTTAGGCTTTACACCTGAGCTGCTGATAAGTGATTTCCAAAAGCCCTGTGTGACTGCCTTCTTCCACTAGCATTGCAGTCAGAGAAAACTTACCTTCAAATTTTAATACGTCCTTCACAAGGCTGATTTAAGGGATCTCCAGAAACTTCTTTTAGGGTACTATTTCTCTAAATAATTTCTTTTGCAACCCACTTCCTTATGAAGTGTGTGCTTTGACAGAGATCAAGAAAATGTGGAAATCAACTTTGCTGAGAATAGAGTCAGGCACCTGAAGTTTTGAAAGTGTCAGTCCAAAGCTAGAGTGGCAGAGACAGCTGAAGTTCTGTCAGAACATTGCGCCTGGGCTCTCAACTCCCTCTCACCAGAGCAGGTATCTAGACTTGCTTTCACAGTAGTGACCAAGATTGCAATGACCCTACTGGGATAAAAAAAGTTAATGGAAGGAGGTCATTGTCATACCACATTCCGATTAACTCTTTTTTTAGGATATGGAAAAAAGTTATGAAAAAAGCTCATTAGTTCTCATTTTTGTGTTGGTAAGAATGAATAGAGAACATTCTGAATCATTCAACATTTTGGAAACTTTCAGAAATCATGCAGAGCCCTTCAGCAGACAGGGATGTGTTCAGTTGTCATTTGCATGACCACCTACAGCTAATTAGGAAGAGAAGCTGAGAGTGCTAGGCGTTAGTTAGGAATGCCAGAGGTTATTGATATGTCCACTCTGTAACTGAGGTGCTAAGCCTGTTTTCAGACTCTGACTTCTATTCATTTTCTTCCACGGAAATCAGAGGTTTGATCTGCCCTTTGGAACAAATTTAGTCTTCCCTGAGATGAAATACACTAATTATTTAGGAGATAATTTATTTTCAGAAAACACTAGTTCAGCTCGTTCATCTCTCTGCAGTTTTTCTATGTCATTCTAGCAAGGTTGTTCTCTTGACTGCCCTCTCATTAGGTCATAACATGCTCCATGGTGTGCATTACTTACACATCATGCTGCAAAGACACCACTGCAACAGGCTGAAATGTTCCTAAAGGTCACAACATAAAATAATTATGTCTAAGGCCGTGGGGGCTTCCTATGGACTCCTGAGGAGACAGTAGGTGAGGTGCTCCACAGCACAGCCCTGAGCAGTATGGATGTGAGTGACTCTGTGCCACCTGGTATAGGATTGCTCCCTGAGGGGAAGTCTGTAGTAATGTGGCTGTAGCTATTGCTACAGAGATAAAATTGAGAGGTTTTAAACCAGGGAAGAAACAGAGGAATTTTAAAGGATCTTCAGAAGAATTAGCAAGATCTTAGGAGAAAAAATATTTACAATCTATTCAGATAATAAAAGGCATGATGGATGAAAAGCATGCCAGTTGGATAAAAGAAGCTCATTCTACTTTTGCCAATTCTTCATTGTAATATGCCTCAGCCAGGCCCCAAATAGAGATTTGCTCTACCATAATTCCTGCATTTAGTTACCATTGAAATATATTTATTGCTGGTGGTTAGCAGTCAGACTTTGAAATGGTGCACTAAGTGCCTCATTTTTATATTATTTAGTCAGAAAAAGCAATAATTTAACTTTGTTTTGCAAGTATTTTGACAGATAAAGGAAGACTTGCTTTTTTTGCTGCCCAGAGATTGGGTGAGTCCCTTGCGGAACATTTGGCATCCGAACACTTGAGTGTTAAATGCAACATCTTTTCTCCTTGAGCAGGATGATGTGCACTGAAGGCTCAGCTCTCCTTCCTTCCCAAATCCCAGATCCTTGGAGAGAGAAGAGGCAGAACTGTTCCTTGAACCAGCATGAGGCTTTGCTTCAGAGACACTGTAGGAAGGATTGTGACATTCTGGCAGAAATGAGGAACAATTTTTCTTGCTGTTGTTGAATCTTCTCTTCAGGAAAAGACATGGACCAGGGAGATGAATGATCTGGAGCTACAGACCTGCTGTGGCCGGCACACAGCAGATCCTCCTCAGCATACCTCCATCTGGGATATGCCACCAACTATAGGAAACAACCTATGTGAAAATTGGAAATGTGCTACAAATGCAATGGTGTTTCTCAAGAATTTCTGCTTCCCAGGGAGATTTGACAATCCTACTTCAGCACCAGCTGGGGTGTGGCATGCAGTCTGGCCAGGAATATTGGCAGAAATGTGGGCAAATGCCAAGCGAAATCTCTTCAGTCCCACGTGTGGCCTTCTAGCAAGCTGTGCAGAAGTGATGGGGTGTGGCAGCCTGTGAGAGCTCACTGCAGCAGCAGGTAATGGTGCTTGGTGGCCTGTCTGTCCCAGCTACCCAGTTTTGAAGGAAAGGGGATTGGTTTGGGCAGATTTGGTAGGTGCACTCACTATTTTATTGACTTCTTTCTTAGCAATAGAGGTATAAGGAAGTGAAGGATCTGTTGCACATACAGAAGAAATCATATGCATTTATGCAAAAGTTTAATCTGAGGCTATTGACATACAGCATCTGACCTCCATAGGAAGAGCGATGTAAAAGAGATGAGTAGTTTTTTTACATCACTTCACTCCTAGGAAAGCACACAAGGAGAATCACATCAGGTTTCTTCTTGGTGCATTTGCTCTGTTTGCTAGCTTGGAATTTGGGATTTTTTAGTATATTGGGCAATATTGAAATGCTGGGACAGGAAAAAAAAGCCTTGAACTGTTCCATAGGCTGTTATAGTCTTATAATAGTAAAGTACATAAAGTAGTGTGCCTGGAAGTTCTCTTTAGCTGTGATAAACATATGTACTTACGAGCACAATGGATTTTGTTAGCCATCGCTTTACCTCCACAGCAAAAAAAAAATCCACTTACTAAAAGTCTGGTCAAAAAAATGACCCTAAATTAATGATAATAAAAAAGAGTTCTCCAGGTACTCCCCAGTTTTGTTTTAATTGTAGAAACCTCAGTTTATGTGCAAAATTTTATTTTAAAATCCTACTGCTCTTGTTCAGGAAGGCTTTTCTTCCTCTTTGGGGATCTTATTCCTTTGCAGAATACACACAAATGTGTATTAGGTACACCCAAGATCTGTGAACCAATCTTCTGGTCTTTTTACTACTACTATTACTACTACTGCTACTACTACTACTATTATTACTATAATTATTTTGTTTTGTTTTGTTTTACTTAATTTTATTTTTAGCTGCTTATGCTTCTACATGTAAATAGTTCCAAAGTGAGCAAAGTTGCTGAGGTAAGTATCTCATTCAGAGAAAGTAGGTAGACTTAAAACATGCCTAACTTGATTCAATAATCATGGGACACTCCACACTGGCACAGCTTTCCTTGTGCCCTCTTCCTCACCTTTTTTCAGCATACACTGTGGCACATCCTGAAAGAGAAGTGTCCCACCACCACTCCCTTGATATTGCTATAAAGGCAACTTCACATCCACCCAGATTCTTCCCTTTCCTCAGTAACCATGAAAACACAACATCCATCTTTTCCTCTCTCTGACTGTGTCTTTGGACTTTAAGCCAGGTAAGAGTATGAGCTATAAATTGAAGTGAATTATACAGCTGGATAAATAAAGTGAGACGAAAGTGAGAAAGAGGGAAATGTGTTTCCTATCATAGAGTTTAAAAAACAGACTTGGCACACAAGGGGAAAAAACAAAACAGGAAACAAGTTTCTACATATAAATTAAACTTTTTCACCCTCAAACTTTTTAGATAGCCCAGGAGTAATAAGTATGTGTGTTTCTTGGACCAGCAAAGCAAGCATTCCAACACTAAATGGCTTCCTGTTCAACACATTCAAAGCCAGAGACTGTTTTTGGGGGTTGGTTAGAAATATGTGTGAAGTATGCACTTTTAATTCAAGCCAAATAAAATGTTTTTAATTTCCCTCCCATCCCCCTACCCCCCAAAAAAGAAAAAGAAAAAAAAGTCAAAAAAGCAAAATGCTACCAAAGTTTTCTCTTTCACTGAGGAAGTTCAATGACTAGCCTTCAGCTGATGTGCAAATATTCTCACTTCCATGTAAAGATACTTAAAAGGGAACTGGTCAATGTCATTCTACACTGGCATTTGATGCTGTTGAGCTATAATGAGTAGGTGCATACAGAAGCTGAAGAACTTGGTCCCATGCAAAGACAGGAAAACAGCAAATATTTGAGGTTACAATGTGTGTTACAGCATTTTCCTCCATTAGTGTCAAAGCTGTAATTCACAAATTGTTGATCCATTTTCTTCTTCTACCACATCAGCCTCAACTATTATTTGTTACTACATTTTGTTTGCCCATAGATCTTTATGTTTTTGTTTGGTTTTTTTTTAGGTTTACGAGGTTTGATTACGCGGCCAAAAGTCAAGGTAAGACACATGGGAAAAAAACATGGAACACCATATTCCATGGATGTACCAGCATGAGGGGGTTTTCTAGTTCCTCAGTGATGCTACAGGATCTTTTTTGAAAAAAAATAAAAATCAGAAAACTGCACCTTTTTTTTTCTTACAGCTGGTGGGCAATAGGTACATCTAACTAAGCTAGACCTCAGTTTGTCCCTTTCTATAATTTCACTAATTACTGCTTCTAGTAACATATTTTCTCCCAACGCCAAGGAAACAGAAGCCATGTTAGTGGTAGTCAACTATTTTCTTTCAGTATTTTTCTCATGCCAGTGTTTTTGAGCAAACTCAGGTTCTAAACACTGTTCTGTTTCAATATTTGAAGAATGCTATGTACTGAGTACTGTCCAAGCTGGTATGTTGTTGTGAGGCATCAGTCTCGTCTGCTGCTCTTACGCCACCTCGAATGAACTGACCTGCATACTTTGTTTTGGTTCTTTTCTGCGTAAAAAACCCAACCAACCAAAAAAACAACCAACCCCTCCTTTCTCCATTTCTAGGCCCTTATGAACATTTATTTTTGGGTTTTCTCTTGAAGGAAATGAATCCTAGGCAGAGTCTCCTGTCTTACCTAAATCAGAAAAAATCAGCCTGTGCTGATTTGCACCAGAATAAGCAGGGATTATCTTTAGGCCCTGCCAAATATAGTACTCTTTTCTTAGAACTTAGAGTTTCTGCTGAAGATAGAACTAATAAAGTTAGTGGGAGTTAATCAATGCTAGATAGACTTCACTGATGACTCATCCCTGCACCTCCACATACTTCAATATCATGCCATACTAGGTATCCAGAGCTATTCCTGAGGGTGGAGAGGTCCGTGGGAGAAATGACCAGTAAAGGTTAGGTTTCCCACTTTGGAAGTCCAGCTTTCTCAAGGAGAGTTGTAGGAATTCAGTTTCTACTGATTCTGTGGCAGCTGCTCAGTGAGGCTCTTCTGCTACCTCCCTGGAGCATTTAAATTCAATTTCAGTTCAATTCCATTGTCTCCTACCCTTCAGACTCCTTCCTTTGCACAAGCCCATCCAAAATAAAAACGACCATGTTTCTTTGTTATTCTGAGCTTTGCAACTTCTTTTCCCCTGATTTTCACCATTAATACCTTAATACTTTTAATACTTTTTAATTAATACATTTATACTAACTATTCTAGTTCCTTCACATTTAATAACATATTTCTACATATCAGTGATTTTTCCGGTGTGTTAAATCAGTCATTAGTGAACTAACATGAATTCTTAGGCAGGAGGAATATGGTTAGGTATGTCCTATGGAAACTTCAGGGTCCAAACTTTCTGTACAGTCATGCTGGCCAAATTTCGGACTCACAGCAGTAATCAGTATCAAGAGGTTAAAATACAAGGTAATACACTCTGGTATAATCAATAAGTTTCTTTTAACCCAGTCTATTTTTCCAAAGTTGGCTTTTGAAACACAAACCTTTCACTTGCAACAAGAGAAAAGAATGATCTGCAAAATATTATGAAGATGCACATGAATCTTATGTGAGCTGTAACAGTTACTCCTGGGCTCCCCTCACATACACTTTTGAGGGAAGACAAAAATAGAACATGAAAAAAGAATAAAATGGAAGAGCAGGAGAGAGAAGAAAGGAGAAATTAATAAAAAGAGAGAAAGGAAGAAAGGAAGAAAGGGAGAAAGAAAGAAAGGGAGAAAGAAAGAAAGAAAGGGAGAAAGAAAGAAAGAAAGAAAGAAAGAAAGAAAGAAAGAAAGAAAGAAAGAAAGAAAGAAAGAAAGAAAGAAAGAAAGAAAGAAAGAAAGAAAGAAAGAGAAAGAAAAAGAAAGGTGGTCGAGAACAGTTATCCAACTAAAACTGGAAAAGAAAACCAAAGCAAAAGAATGATTTCAGGGAGAATTTATGGTAGTTTAAATCCTTATTTCTTTTACCAGGGAGAGAAATCCTAAGCCTGTTATCTTAAACATCTTTCCAAGTTCTTCAGTGGATCACTGCCATTACCAATATGGGCAGAAATTTACTGTATCAGCTTCCCAGACACTGAACACAGTGTTGGCAGAGATGATAGATATTAACTCAGTGAGACAGATAGGGTGTTCTTTTTTTATCTTCAGGGCACACAGGAGCAGCTCCAGCCATGTTGCCCCAGCAGCTGCTGCCGAAAGCTAACTGGCCAGTGTGATAAGGCTGGGACTGCTGGTGATTGGTACTGCAAGACTTGCATGGTAACTTCAAGCTGTTCCAGAAGGCAATGAGACTATTACTGACATCCTGGAGTAGTTCCCTGAGGTCATGTCAGACATACTCAGGAATCTAGGAAAACCCCAACAAATAAAACTATTGCTGTCATCATAATGATACATAGTTGCAGGCATCATTATCTCAGTTGATAAGCTTTGTCAGGTCTCACAAAGCTCCCTCACTGGAGCTTTGTACCTGTGACATGACTTACTGTGGAAAATTTCACATTTAACCTTTCTTTTCTCATCCAGTTCTAGCATACACCCCTTTCAGATAGAGCTGCTTAAAAAAAGTGGTTTGGTTTTGTGGAAGCAAAGTCCATACATTACTCTTTACTTAATGGGAATTTGTTTTGTTCGTTGGCAGGAAAGACTTTTGAGTATTTTCTGTACCTCTCCTAAAGAAATAGCTATGTCTGAAGGTGATCAGGATAGAAGACAGCAAAGAATACATTCTGCACTCAGTAGAAACACACCAGGAGAGCAATCTGATGGTGCTCTGAAGCAATTGTGTGCACCGTGGAGTCATTGTATGGTTGGCTTCTGCCAAATGGAATCAGTGGGAGATGCAACAGCCAGAGTCTCAAGTTGCTCTTCAAGAGACATCAGATTATGTTTTCTCTGATTTTTCCATCCTTTTCTGCTTTCAACATTCCATTCTTTGAATCATTTAAGAAGTGTGAATTTCAAAACCAAATACTCACTGAGAAAGTTAGGCTATGCTGATCTATAGCTAGGAAACAGCACCCATTTCTTCCAGATGAATTCATCCCTCTGTGCTTGTCTTGTCCTTGTACTTTTCCTCAGTCGCAGTTGGCCACAGGACAAGGAAGAATGCCAGGGAGATGGATACCTCTCTTTGTGAGCAAACCTACCTACCAGAGTACACTCCCTCTCTGCTACCATACTACATTACTCTGAAGAAATCTCCTTTGAGTCACCCTAAAATATCAAACCTACAGGATTTATCTGTTTGAAAATTTAGCAGAAGGGACTTCTGGTCTTTTTTTCAACAGTGCTTGTGTTCATCCTGCTGGTCTGTACCATTTTGAAGAGGGATATTGAGGACCAAGGGCTGTATTCATTAAGTGATCTGGACACCTTATTTATATAGCAATTGCTTTTTCAACACAGTCACAACTGACTCATCACATTTCTGATGAACAACCTGATGGGTACCAACTCACTTCAGAGAGGTTGGGGGTGCTGTGCTAGACTGTCTTAAACAAGTTTCCAGCTATTTCCAGCTTACAAAAATTCCAGGGCCTTTTGCAGCTCACTAGATTAAAGGCTGCCAGTCTTGACAGTGTGACTTCAGCTTTCCTTGAATGCAAGAGCAGCCAACAGGAAGTCAGCAACAGACTAACAGGAAACAAATTGCACGCTCCTACAGGAGTTTAGTTCATAGTCTGCATAATATACTGATGCAACAGCCTGGTGTTAAAGAGAGGTTACTTGACTGTTATCTGCTGGTAGATGTTAAGGTTCTGGGTGCAATGAGTGACCTGCTCCATCTGCACCTGACAGTGATTACCTGCAGTGCTCCTCTTCCCTTTAGGGTATCTCACCAATATTAAACATAAATATTAACAAATATTAACAATATTAACAAATTCAAGTGCAATGCCAGTCTAGGTGATTAATTATAAGTGATGCTTAGTGCTTATTAGCAGTAAAGGCTTTTCAGGAGCCATACAAACTGTAAAACAGCAAGTCTCTCTTTCTCCCTTGTTCTCAGTCAGTATGTACACACACACACACATATGTGAGAGAGCCCAAATTAATTTCAGGAGTGCCCAAATTGAGTGTGCTGGAAAATGGCATCAATACAAGGCTGACACCATGACTGTTATCACATTTGAATGCTGCCATCACTAGAGAAACGCTCTAACCTGGTAATTCAGGAATGGGAACTCAGTCATTTTAGCCAGTTTCTTATCAAGACTCCATATATTCACAGTAGACTAATTCATCAGCATCTCATCAAAAACAGGGACTTGCCACATGACTTAGTGGGGCTTGATTTCTTCTGAGCCATAAGGAACAGTTCTGTCAAAAGAAGAGTGGAAAGATGCAAGTTTGCAAGGAGCAAGTAGGGGGAAAAAACACTCAAAACATGACCCTTTGGTTATGCTGGGGGTCCTTTTCCATTTCTTTGTGCATTTAGAAAGCGGCTGATATGATACATTTTACAAATAGATGAAAAAACATGCACAAGAGCTGGGAACATCTTGTACACAGATGTGAGTCAGTACTTGGCAGGTGGCTAATGGGAGTCAGATTTCCCAGACAATAATTACATTTTCAAAATAAGAATTAAAGAGACAAGAGAAAAAGGACTTATTCCCATTAGATGAAAGTATGAACTCTGAAGTGAAATTATCTTTTCTTTCCACATAAATGATTTTACATCACTGCAGAGGTTGTCTCTATAAAACATCCACGAATGATAAGCTGCATCTTGCAAGGGCTTCATTTTCTAAATGGGCACAGGTTAAATGACTACATGTTTCTCTCCTCCAAGCTGTGCAGCCTTTTCTGATCTAAAAATTGTACAGACATGATAACAATGTAATATAGTGTTCAAACATGTCCTGGAAAATGTCACAAGAGGATCCAACTGTCAGAGTAGTTAGCCAAGGAGAATGGCATGTGCCACACCATTTGTATTTTTGTTACAGAGGATCAGAAAAACTTTTCCATTGCAAGATTTTCCATATCAAATTGAGATCTATGAATTCAGGCACGTCTGCTACTTCTGTGGCAAACAGCACCCAGCTTCCTCTTAGCCTTGCTGGACTATGTCTCAGGCTCACAGTGCATTTCCTAATTTCGCCATAAAGGGACAGATGTGGCCAGAACCACAGAGCTGGAGGTGGGTGTATTGCAATTTGACTTTTAATTGCTGCTGATTTCAACCTTTGGTTGTTCTGTCAGAGTCAGTCTTTTTAGTAGATCTAAAAGCAGTATGTGAGAAGAAGCTTGCTTTTGGTTGAAAATCTGCCTGTCTGCCTGTCTACGTGCCTGTCTGTTTATCTACTATTCTACGTATTGCTAGCTATGGAAAAGTAGAATGCCAGTAGTCAGAATAAATTAGTTTTGGGACAGAAGTATACTTGTAAGTTTGTATTCCAATTTTCTGATGAAAAGGCATACTCCCCTGTTGTAATGTACTCTGGCTGTTGTAATGAACCAGATGTCCTCTCCAGGTAAAGAGGCAGTGTAGAGCCCTGGAAAATGTGTTTTAACCAGTGAACTGTGCCTAAAGAGGGAAATAAGAGCATAAAGCCCCCCAGCATGTGGGTATTATGTTACCACTTCTGTTTTCACTGAGGTAGGGAATATTTTAATATTTAATATTTTTTGTTAATTTATTAACAAAATTTTGGCAAAAAATTTTGCTTTCTTCTTCAACCCCAGCTTTCAAGGCTGCTCTAGGTGCTTTCTCTGTTTTTTTGTTTGCTTAGTGCAGGATAGGTGTAGGCCATGGAAAAGTGCAATCCGTATAACATTGAATCTTCTAAGAAACTACATCTAAGGAAGTGTGAGCCACAGGATCGATGTTAGGCTGGATCCTTTCCCAGGATTTTTTAAGCTTCTAGCTGCAGTTCGTCCTGCATGTTGTCATATTTTCCTGTAATAATGTCCTTTATCATGCATACAGCAGTCCAAAGAAAGATGAATGGGTAGAAACCACATCTCCATGAGAGCCAGATAGTACCACGAAACCAGTGGGGTGTAATGCTTTCCAAGTCACAGAAGTGCCCTATGGGCAATAGCCCAGAACAGGATATATTTTTTATTCTTTTTAATAGGAGGGAGGGGGATTTAGTGAGACAGAAAGTGCAGAAGCTAGGAGACAGATTGTATATTAAAAAAAAACTTATAAAAGTACTTTGCTGGGAAAAGTGAGATTAAATATTGTAAGACATAATTAATATGTTATGGTACTTGAAAATTAAAACAAAGAAAGTTTTTGGTATCCTCAACTTCCTTTTTTTAAGCAAATTCCTGGGGATACTTACAGCATTAAAACTTTCAGTTGTTTCCCATGATTGAAAGCTTCCAGGTTATCCACCCATTGTTAAAGGAAGTGCTGGTCTTGGCAGAAAGCACCACTGTCAGTTCAGTCCTGACTGAGGCCAAGGGGAAACTTCTGGTTGTCCAAAATAGAGCTGGGTTGAGTTCTAAGGGACATAACATGTTGAGGCTCATGAGGATGTGGAAATTCTCAAGTGTCCATTTGTCTTTAGAAGTGCGTGACAGAGATCATAAGAAACAAGTCTGGGCTGCAACTTGGACTTACCCAAGGGAGAAGGGGCAGCCCCTCTGTATCTGCTGCTCAAGCCCCCTCATGTGGCCGTGAGAACAGCTTCCTGAGGCGGTGAGTTCATCCTGCCCAGGGAAAAGACACCCAGGGTTCACTGGTAGCCTGCAGTGAGCCTCCAGAATCACAGAATGGGTCAGGTTGGAAGGGACCCCAGTGGGCCACCTTATCCAAGTTCCTTGCTCAGTCAGGGTCCTGCTGAGCATGTGACACAGGATTGTGTCCAGGAAGTTCTTGAATATCTCCAGTGAGGGCAACTCCACTCATAAGAGAGCTGTTCCAGTGGTTTACCTATCCTTCTTATCTTCTGCTGGACCTGTTCCAGGATCTCCATGTCTCTCCTGTCCTGAGGAGACCAGAACTGGGCACAGCATTCAAGGTGTGGCCTCAACAGGGCTGAGTACAGGGGCAGGATCACCTCTCGTCCTGCTGGTGATGGTTTTCCTAAGGCACCCCAAGGCTCTGTTGGCCTTCTTGGCCACAAAGTCATAAGGCTGACTCATGAACAGCCCCAGGTTCTTCACCACAGCTGCTTTCCAGCAGGTAGGCTCCCAGCACTGAGGCCAAGTTGGCAGTGAGGGTCTATTGCTTGTTTACTTTTGGCCTTTCTATGGATGCAAGCTATTTAAAGGGAATACATACTCTATGACCTGAAGTAGTATCTCTGTTACTGGGTTCCACATACAAAAAGACATAATATAAAAAGTGTATTATAAAAAGAGCAAAATATTGACCTGTTCCTGTGGTGAATGGGCGTGAGCGGGCTCAAAGTGCTGTGCTGTTACTTTTCCTGATCCCCGAGTAGAGACCACTGTTTATAAAAACAAACAAACAAGAAGCTAATTTAAAGCATTCCAAATCTAGTTATCTCTGATCTTCAGAAGACTGGACACCAACTAGTTCTGTATCAGGAGTGTGATGTCCAGTTCTGATTTTAAGTCATAACTTACACTTTTAACAGATATTTAGGGTAAGATTTGTCCTGCCCTAGTTCCCAACAAGTTTTTTGATCCTAATAGCATTGCCCAGTCTGTGGGATGTCTGCTTTCAGTGGTCCTTGAAGAATTTCTTAATCATCTGGCTTTTGGAAAATTTGTTTTCCGTAGCTTCCGTTAAAGAGGAAACTTTATGCCATGAGGTATCCAACACTCAGTGAGCCAGAAAGAGAGGAAGAGGGAACATGACACTTAAGGATTAGCAGGCTGCAGGGAAGTTTCTGTATTTTACCCAATATTTGCATAAAGTGACTCCCTCTTCTTTGGGCATCAACAAAAATCTGGAGGAAAGGAGGTACCAAAGCTCAGCCGGTCCCATCCGACTTGCTCTAGGCAGCTGTGAGTGATGGAGTGCACGTGGTTTGGTGTTCAATTCTCAAATGCCCAGCTCTGTTGAGGCCTAGTAAAAGGAAACCTTTAAAAGGAGATCTAAGCTTTTGTGCACAGCCAAAGAAATTTAGTGTTGCAACAATATCTGTACTTCCAAAACTTAGTTTTGCTTTTGGACCTAATGTCTGCTCTGTTCCATACACGCTGCACATTGTCTGTTCCTTAGCACTCACCTGTGTGTATTTCTTTATCTCCAGCCTTACCACTCCTGCTCCCTCACAGAATTATTTTTATTTAGGGCTATAGCCTTTAGCAAGCAAATATTTTTGGCTGGATTGAGTTCTATATCAAAATGCCTTTTCCTTTTGGCACAAAAATTTGTAATTTCTCTCTAATGTCTCTTCCCCTTCAGTGGTCACTTGAAGGGTAAAGTATCTACTAGTACCAAATACAGTTTTGATTATGGGGTATTGATGCAGAATAAACACTTCTCCACAGCATTTGTGTGCTTCAAACCATTCCTCATCAGTACTGTTTATTCTAAATTGAGCATAAGGTTGTAACTGGAGACCATTTCACTAGTGTCTATTAATATTGGGTCAGATTCTATAGCACTGGCTACATCTAAAAAGTCCTTACTTGCACCAGCAAGTTCTGTTTAAAGTGACGGTAACTTAATTCCTGTTTGACTGATTAATTTTGCCCACATTTAGGGATGTAACAACAGTTCTTACAGCATTGGTGAGACAATAAAAACACTTTATAGAAAAAAACCTAAGCCCTTGAAGAAAGTGATAGCTGATGTCATATATATAATTCTTTCCAAATCCTGCTTAGAGCAGTGTAGAGTGGGGATCTTCTGATTGCCAGTATTTTCAGTTTCACACATCTTTTTCAAGGGGTTATAACCCTCCTAACAGTAGTTTGAGCAGAAGGTTGTTGTGAAAGTGTCTTTTCCTATCTTGGAGGAGTGATATTGGATTAAAATTGAAAACTAAAATAACTGTTAATATTTTTTAGGTACTTTTCTGAGACATTTGTTCATGTATTAAAATGACATGTGGAAGCAGTTAGCAAAATGTTCACTTCAAAAAGAAGGAAGCATAGAGTGGATGGAGAAGGATGAGCACTGTTTTTTTTCCACTCCTTTAAACATTGTAAGAAATCTGTTTTTAGCAGTGAGGGATATGTGTTGTGTCAGTACCAACGAGGGGCTTGAGTCCTATGTAGATGGAGGCATCTGCTATACCTCTTTCAAAAGATGTGGCACTCTCTATTTCTTTTGAATGGAGAGCTCTCAGCCTCTCTCCTGGGGTCACACATAAAGCTGAGAGTTAATCAGACATCCACAAAGACAAGCTGCTGCACTGCTCCCAGAGTGCCATTCTGTCAACCATCCTAAGTGTGTCTGCAGTCCCTGTGTTCCCATCTAGTCTTCTGCCAGTGCTTTCATTTATATCTTCTTCCTTGTGTTTTTTTTTTTTTCTGCATTGTGTTTTTAAAAAGGCAAAAAAGCCCCCTCTTCATTGTCTTGTCAAACTAATTATACTAGACTAACTTACCTTTTGTGTAAATTTTTTATCACTCCTGATCTTTTGAGAAGCCTTCCCGTACTTCACCTTCACTTGAATATAGGTCATTATACTTATACGAGTGACAGAATCTTACCTGTCCTCGTTGGGAAAAGATGCTTTAACGAAACTTCTGATGCCCTTAATCTTATCGCATTAACATTTTCAAATAGCGCGATAAGAATCTGGAGTGAAATTTATCATCTCTTGACTTGAAAACACTACTTCTTGTCCTATTCTTTTCCATTCACCATCTGCTTAGGGACTTCATCTCCTGTGATCAAAATTCATATTCACCTCATTTAGACTCTGCCACTTGAAGCCTGACATCTAGTCCATGCTGTTTCTCTAGGGTAGGGCTCTAACTGAAGAGAGGAAATTCAGTTCACTGATCTGAAGGTGGAGATTAGTATCTAGAAGTAATGGTTTCTCTCCTTTGACTACAGAAGGATCTGGAGGAACTGACTTGACCACATGCCATAACTTTGTGATGGTTATGTCATATGAGTCCTACTCCATTATTAGCGTGTATATTAATAAGTATACATATTCAAGTATATTCATAGTCAAGTTTATTAGAGATGTGATGATGCAAGAAGGCTTGAGGGAAGATATAAGGCTGCATGTTACCAGTTCCACTTATAAGAAAGAGAAGGCATACCTAAAGGTGCCAGTTATGCTCAATATATTAGCTGTTGCTAATAATGAGCACTTTGCTGAGTGTTCTCTGTGCTATAAAAAGGTGAGGAGCAAAGAGAATCCTGAAAATTTAAGTGGAGAGTTGAAAAGAGAAATATAAGAATTATTGTTAGAGTTCAAATTTGTTTATCAAGACTTTTAAAATTAAATAATCCAGAAATTTATAGCAAAGATTGCAATTTTGGCCTAAAGAAGGAGTAAATGTTAGTCTTCTTTCAACATTAAAACCCTATTCAAAGTTCATGATCTACCAAAATTTCCTAACCTTATCAGGAGAACCTCAAAGAAAATGTCTGAGAGTGGGTGTCACCAGAGAAAAAGAAATAAACAGGGGTTAGCATAACTATAAAATTCAGCATGAGAAAAGGTACTAGACAGATGGTCAAAATGACAAGAACAAATAAACAAGAGGGCAGAGCTCTGTCTGCCAACAGTCACAGCAGTATTGCATATCACTTGTGTTCCTGCTTATGGTAACCTTGTGCTAGTACAGCTCACTTGATCTTTCTGGATCTAGTCCTGATTTTCAGTGATGGGAAAGCAGAATCATCCACATGTGCCTCTTGCTTTTACTTCTCCTTTGAACTAAGAGTTGAGGAAAGTGGAAACTTCTTGTGAATGTTGCTATTTTACCCTATGGAAGGCTGGGCTGAGAAGCAGGAGTTGAATATCTTTGTATATATATTCTTCTGTTACACAAGAAAATATTTTTGAGTGCAATCAAAAAATTGGCCCTGGATCCTATTGCTCTAAACAGTGGTGTTAAGGGCTCTCTGCAAAGCCAGATGAGCAAAAATAATGAAAACACTAGTCAAAGTTCAAAACCAGATATCTTGCTTCTGATGGGAAAATGCATCAGATTCTCCAAATCTTGTCTTTCTCTGATTCTGACTTTAATGACTTAATATGTGATTCTAGATATTTTAAAATACTTTAGTTGAATAAAGAGTGCATTTACAAATGCCAGTTAATTTCTTCTGTAAAATTATTAAAAAGTATTAGAAAAAAGATTCTGAGTATAAGGGTTATTTTTCTCCTTTTTTGTTTGTTTCAGTGCTGATGAATAAGTCAGCTCTATGCCTGCCTACTAACAGTCATTACCACTGCTGCTACAAGTACAGCTATGCAAGAGAAATATCTTGACAAAAAGCAGCTGCATCACCCTTAATATAAAGAAGAAATCTGAATACTCAAAAGCCTTTTTATGCACAGTCTAACACAAGCAATACCAGCCTCCCATCATTAGCTGACCTTCCTGGCTGAGATATGAGACAAATATAAGGAAAATTGTCTGCAGTCCAGAGAGGTTGTTTTTCTTCTTTCTGAGAACCAAGGCCAAAGCCCAACTGGGCTATTTGTTGGTATCCTGAACAATTATTATTCTCTGAGTCTCATTAAAAGAAAAGAAAAGAAAACAAAACAAAACCCCTGCCTTTGTCTCAGGTCATTCCAGAACATTTGCCCTCTGCTGTAATGTATCCAGGCAGGAAATGTTTCTCTTCTTTCAAAATGAGCAGTGCAAGGATATTGTGAAGAATGCATGTAGGATAATATGCTATCAGCACCCTCCAGTTGCTTGTTATGGCCATTTTCAGCCCAAATGGGGACACTGAGTTCCTTTGCATTCTTATGGTGCTGGCAAAGTCATCTCTATGTGACAACAAAACACCCAACAACCACTTCCTGATAAGTTTCAGAGAATTACTTTTCTCAGACTTATCTCACTGTTTAATTCCACTGCTGAGAAGCAATGCAGTTTTACAACAGACTTGCCTCTTTAATGTGTTTTTGTCCGTGGTTACTGTACAGTTTTACCTTCTCACATGCTTTTCTTCTCTCTAGGGGAGACAATAAAGAGGACATACTCTCCTGTGTCCTGTGAATGGATGCAGCCCATGCTTAAGGTCACTTCCAAACAACAAATCCTCAACTGCAGTCATGGCTAAGGGCCTTTTCTGAAAAAAAAGCCTTGTTTTGCTGGAGGCAGCAGACTGCATAGGGTTATGGCATGCCAGAGATGCACAGGAATGTGAGGCTACTTCATAAGCACAATTTCCAATCTCAGGATGTTTCTCTACAGCAATTTTATGTTATAAAGTTAATATGGAGTTTTTATGCAGAAAGATTTATGTTCTGAAGATCAGTCGTGGTGCCGCTTAGGTGAGGAGGGTTTGTGCCTCAGTTAGGTCACAAGACCAGGTAAGCCTCCTTTTTGCACAGAGAAAAAGGAGAGAAGTGACAGCAGTGGAAAAGTCCTCAAACCTCCTCAGACATTTTCCCAGAGAAAGCAATTCTCAGGGTATTCAAGGGTCAGTGGTGTTGGCTGCTTGGTTACTTTATTGCCCAACTTGTAGCAGTTCTTCTCTATGCAAATTTTGCACATCCACAAGAAATAGCATCTATAATTGCGCCCAGAACAGAAAGCAAAGCTCATTTTCTAACTGTGGATGCCAGCTGGCAAGTATAGGGCTTGTTTTCTTTCTAAAACATAGACATTCTTTTTAGCATTAGCAACTACCTCCCACTTCCTCTCAAAATATGTGTTTGATGCTTGGTAAAGATCACTGTGGTGATATTACTGATGAGAGGAAAAAGGTAGGAGGATGGTCAAGATGATAGCCAGAAATTTAGGAAACCCAAATTAAAATCTCTGTCATATACTTCCTGTGTTATCCTTGACAAATCACTGAGCCACCGAGCCACTACAGACTTTGTTTTCCTCAAATTCTATGCTTCAATTTCACATCTGTCAAATGTGAAGCACAGGATTTCTTTTAGCATGAGTTTATGTAAATTCAGGTTTTGAAACTCCTGGATATTTTCTGTCATGGGGGCCACATTGCTTTATAAACTAAGGCTTTTGAAGGAGGTCATTAAGATATGTGACAAGAGGACTTTTACTTATTTGTTTTTTCTCATCAGAAGGAAGCATCGGCTGAACACAGGAATAAATGCTGTGGAACTGCAAAAGAGGATTTCTTTTGCAAAAAGAGGAACAGATGAACAAACCCCTGAAACCTTTTTGGGAGAAACTGCTCCTCTCTGTTAGGTTTTCCAGAAGAATGAGTGTAAAAGAATGGTTGAAATAATAAATTCTTCTGAAAAAATAGGGTTTCCTGTTGAGTAATTCAAGGCTTTATTGTTTCTCAGGAAGCAGAGAGCTGCAGAATCTTAAAAAAGAAAGAATCAACACACTAGTTAGCACAGACTAATAAAGTAACTGTTGACATTACGTGACATGCCTCTGGAAGTATATTTATTGCCCCAAGAATTCCTCAAGTTTTGTGTGTTTTGTGAGATTTACAGTCTACTGATATGAGTTATAACTTAAAATACTTCAGTATAAGAAACAGTTCATTTAAATAATTATTTTGCTTTCTTCTTGTCAAGTACCTATCCACATCTATCAAGAAAGTGATAAAGTCTCAATCCTGAGCCCATATAGGTAGGAAAGGAAAGGATTGCCTATAGTAAGAGCTAAGACAGTGGGCTTTTGCAGATAACAAAACATGCCCAAGCACTGTGGTCAGGGGTCTTTTTGAGTGAACTAGCACAGGGATCAGCTTGCAATTATGTAATGTAAGTGTATTGCTGTTGTGGGACCTGTTGTCTGTGATCTAGGGCTGAAGATAAGCGCTGTAGAGGTCAGCACCAACAGAGTGCGAGCGGCATAACAGAACCAACAAAAAATTTCCCACAACTTGACCCGAGCCCTGCAACATCCTCTGGAAAGAGAGCTAATATTTCAAGTGGACAAGTTAATCTTCAGCTGCTTGCCTTAAAGAAGTAATTTTCAGTTTTGTTAGTGAAGTGCAGCGATGAACTCTTTTGCAGTGGTGACCGCGTCAGAGTGATGCCTGTTTCCTACACACCAATGTCACCTGCAAAGTTTTAATGAGTTACTGCAGTAAGAAAACTTATGACAATAGTTATGTTTATCAATGATTTTCTTCTCAAGACTTAATGTTGTTAACTTTTTGAAGTCATTAGAATGCTGGCATGAACAGGAGACAATACTTACAGGTTTTAATGAATGCAAATGTGTGGAGGAATCCTTTTTCATCTTCTAAGAAACAGAAGGGATTAATCTAAAATGGCATACTTAATCACTCAAATCATGCCTTCTTCAGTGAAAAGCAGTAAAAATGAGAGCCTGTGATTATTTCTATTTTTTTGAAACAAAATGCTGATGCCATTAGCTAAGAAATACTTCAGTGACAGTTTGAAACAAATGTCTCCAATATACTTGCAGTATAGATTTTAAGACTTCATTATTCTTGGTTTGTTTTATGCTAGTTGAACATTAAAAACAGATTTTCTGAGGCTTAGGAAGCATGCATCCTTTACATGAAGATTAATCCTCAATAAACATGTCTTTAACAATCAGTTGGTTCACTCTATATGTATATCAAGGAATTCAAGTCAGACAATCCTCATAAGATGCTTATTTTAAAGTATTATAATTTCCCTGCTTATCCTGTACTTTCTTCTCTAATTCAGTGGAAAACTCATTATTACACAGGCATAAGAAAAGTTTCTAATTTGGCTTTTGCCAGATCTCGTCTTAGCAGATAGTACTTTCTGACAGATTGCCCCAGTTTAATATAGAAACTGCATAAATAAGGTGTTGTCAGAAAAAATAGAATCGTAAGAAAGTGCACCGCTTTGGTTCCTGCGGAGAGCAACGGCATGTGAATAGATACATGTTTGCTGAAAGACATAATTCTACACTGAGACTAGTGACAACTGACTGAGGCATTAAAGGTTCAGAGTGGCCTCTCCAAAGACTGGAGGCAGATTAAAATTTGTCTAGTGTCACGTCAGGGAAAATGTTCTGTCTGGAACAGATTCATTCAAGGAGTCACAAACAACTGCAGCCATTTAAATTGGTTGTATCAAAACAAGTCTTGCCGCAAATTTTCTTAAAATTTGAAGACAAAAGTAGATTAAAAAATCCAGATTTAAGTTTTGTAGCTAATTCTTCTCCATTATCCAAGTCATGGGTGAAAAATGCTTTCAGGTAGAGCTATATACTATATACTTCTAGGTGTATAACTCCAGCACTTTGATAATTCAAATGCAGGACAGAGATCTAAATCACCTAATAAACTGTAGACTGTAAAAACAGGGGATGTCATCTTAAAATCAGGCAAAACTTGCTATTCTAGCTTAATTTCGAGTTCTTGCCTTTATTTTAACACAAGATTCAAATCAAATTAAGATTTGATATCATAAAGATTTAAACCAACAGAGACATTTAGGAGAACAATCCTTCCCTCATCCTAATTCTGGTAATTTTGTGAGAGGGAGTTTTTCCCTCTCAGTCTGACACCAATGTATCAGCCATGTAAAGCTGGTCATTTTTATTTCAATTATTTATACTTTTTCTGAAACTGTGAGATATTTATGAAGAGCAATATATATTCAGCAGTACTTTTTTTATTTCAGATATATTTATATGTTGACACCTTCCAGCACAACTTTACAGATATGGTATATTCTTTCTGGTAAGTGTAAGGCTTTCAATCCAGCTGTATGTCTAAACAGAGAGGAAGGTGACCACTGCTATATGGTAGAGCTCATGTCTTGTCTTCTCTCAGCTCTTCTGTGCCACCTACACAGGTATTCAATATGGAAGTAATTATTTTTGTTGTCATATCTTTTGATGACTCTAGATTTACAAATATCTTTGCACGTATGTCCCCTTATCCCTGTGGGAGGGGGAGATCACAGCCTTCTGCACACCACTGTACTGCCAAAGAGCTGCAGGAAGGTAGAAAGGAGTCTGCTCAAAGGCCACTGTGTGAGTTGCCCTGCCAGGGTTTCGTATAACCCATCTGACTATACCACCTGTAAAACCTGTTAGGATAGAGGCAGAAAAGCTCTTAGAGCGTAACACTAGAGCTGAGCTTTCTGAGAATCACAGGTATTATTGTAGAGAAATTACAGAACTTGAAGCTTTTTTTAAAGCCAGGAAATAAAATCATAGTTTCATTTAAGTCAGCAAGGATTTTGCTAGTGATGCTACCAGGTAAATCTGTTCAGGTGAGATGCAGGGCCCTTACCTCCAGCAAAACTTTGGGTATCAACAAGTCTAAAGAAGAGCATTTTTTCTCTTCTAGGGGAAGGCAAGAACTCTTCACAGCTGAATGATCTGAAGGAGGTGGGGCTAGAGACAAAACAAAAAACTTTGCCCTAGACTATATGGAGTCATCCGTGGTTCTGTTGCAGACCAAGCAAATGACATAAAATTTTTCTCCTGCCAGTTTTGCTGCAGAGGATCACAGGCTTAGCAGTAAACTACCTTACATTGCCTTTCTGTCTTTTTCCTTTGCTCCCAGAATAGCTCAGACCTGAGGTTCTCCAAACCATGGTTACTTCACAGGGCTTTTTTTTATCCAAGCCTCTGGGCCAAACAGCAGATGTAGCACAAGGCTGAGAGTGAGCCTCGGGGCAAAATGCTAATGGTCAAGCTGGTGACCCACTTTGCACAGCTGACAGGTGTGTGCTTCCTCTGAGGCTATCCCTGCTACAAGGGAAGGTCTGGGCTCTCAGAGTGGGGTGTGTGTGTACAGCTGCTCATAGGAAGTGGAGGAATAGACCTTTCTTGTAAGCAAATTGTCCTAATAGCCCTGAATTTGAGACTGACCTTTTCTTTTCTGGTGGAATCAGAGACCAGCTGGTCCTTTCCTTCTTGAAAAGGGGCATATGGTTATGTACAGGGCTCGTGTGATGATATTAATGATTGATGATTAGTACAAGGAAATACCAGGCACACGGCCTGTTCTATAGGGGGTCATCAAGCTAGACATGGTAGCTGTATTTCAAGAAAATGCCTAAGAGCCTAAAGGCCTTCTAATAGCATTAAAAGTTTTATGATCTGGAGTAAGGTAATCAGATCTCATGCTTCAGAACACGTTGATCTCCACAGGAACCAGGAAGGCATTTCCCACCACGAGAGCTTTATGTAGTTGTCTGGGTGTTTTCCATCTTTCCCCAGATTGATGATAAATGGAGCCTGTTGGAAGCAGGACACTTGAACTGCATGGACTGACCGCCACATACTTGTGTTCCCATGTAGCTCTTAAAGAGCTAAAGATTTTGAATTGTATAGAAATGAATGCATTATGACAGGAAAACTCCTGAAAAATACCTTCAAAGTGAAACCCTAGGCTGGCTTTCAGTCTCTGTTAGGTAGGTGCAGTGCTCATTGAATGCATTCCCAGAACAGAGAACAATACTTAGCAAGCTGCTTCTAGTGAGGAAAAATTATTAATGTCATATGTCAAGTGCTCATAAAATGATGTAGCTCTTGTACACAGCTCCTTTTCTCATCTTAGGTATGAGGCTGGTCACTGCATCAAAGCAAAGCAGGGTGTTCACAGCATCATTTTTGTTCTCCAGCTCCTGATGCACTGTCATGCCAGCCAGCTTCTCTGTATGCCCATCTGATAAAAGCTGTGCTCTGTTTTGGCTGCCTCCTACTCGTCTTCTACTTTTAATTGTCTCTGTGGCTTTTTTCTTCCCTTTTTTGTTTTTCTTCTCATTCTCTTCTGCCCAACTGAAGGAAATAATTTGTTAGTTGTTATTGAAACTTTTACTTTGATCTGGATATGTAAAATATTTTAATCCAGAGTGAAATGCGATCCTACCACTTTGTCATTAGAAAAAAAAGATTTTTTTTTTCTCATGGGAACATTTATATAGAAATACACATAATTAGCAGTAGCATGGACAAAACCAAATTACTTCAGCAAGGCAGCATTTACCATCAGTTCAAGCCAAGACTTCTTGATTTTCTCTGCTTGGAACACAATGTTTAAGTATATTTTTCTTATGATGTCACAGTCGATATGTCCCTTTTGGGCCCAAAGTTAATATCTTAATATCTATAATAAAATACCTTTTGACACCACAGTCAGTATTTTCCTCTAATAATACTCTATATTTTTGTCATTATTTTTCACAGCCTTGTAAAATTTGTGATAATGCAGCTGAAGAAGAGTTTTGAAAAGCTACATCTCAGACACTGAGGTCAAGAAAAGCAACTGACTCGTCATATACTTTGTGAGTTTAATGACCAAAACAACTTGAGCTTTTGCAAAATGAAAGCTTGTCCTCGGTCTGAGAGAAGGAAGAAAAACTAATCAAATTACTCTGTCATTTCTTTTTTATTTACTAGTTAAAAGGGTGAAAACCCCCCTCCCTATCTGTTCAGTGGAAAATACAGAAGTAGCAAATAAGTAGGCACAAATATAATGCAGGCCATAACAATGTTACCTTTGTCATTCTGCATTGAAACAGCAGAACAAGGTGAAATAATTCACAGAAAACTCTACAGCTGGAGAAAAGCCTCCAGTGTTCATGCTGGGATCTACCCAGAAGTGCTGGAACAAACAAGCTCTCAAAACTGTGCACCTTTGAGGCGAAGCAGGAAAACAAGGATGGACAACATGTTTCACATAATTGTCTCTTGTACCTATTTCCCTAAAGGGGCCAAAGATGATTTGATTCTGCTTTACACATCCTTGTGGAATTGCCATGATCTCCTTGTTCTTCCCTAGGGTTTGATGCAAATGGCAAACCTGAGAAGTCTGAAGAGGATGAGAATTGTGGATTTTAAAAAGTAGTTTGGGGAAGGCAGAGTGATTAACCTGAAGTGAGAAAACACTAAAGCTGTGACGTGTGATGCAAAAAGGGTGGTGTTTTAAATGGCCTTGGAGAAAAGGACAATAATTGTTATCATCCTACAGGAAAAGAAGGAAATCCAGTAGAAAGATTACAGAATATGGTCAGAATTTTCGTTAGTTGTTTTGCTTTCTGTGAACCAGAATTCTTCAGTACTAGGAAACAGTGGAAGCAGAGATTATGAGAAGCACAGCATAGAGATATAGGACATAGCTGCAAACAGCTTCTAGAGCATATTTTATTGGCTTCTTTGCTTAAGCAGAAGACCACCATACACTCAGTGAGAGAGATTAAAAGTGGCCCACAATCATCAGCCAGTCAGTCAGACACAGCTCTCCTAGGCAGAGGGAGGGAGGATGCCCAACCTGCAGATTTTTCAGTGTGTTGGAAGGTAAGAGGAACAGAGTATCTGGGTGGGGAGAGAAGCATGCAGAAGACGTGAGAAGGTGAGTCTGTTTCACCTAGAACAATTAAGGAGCCAGCTTTGTTGCCATTGCAACATCACTTACAAAAAAACACAAGCCCAATCCCTAATGAGCTTATCTTTAAAAACAAGAGAAAGCCTTTCTTGCCTCAGAGTACTTGTTATGTGCTCAGAATGTGCTGTTCTCTTTCCAAAAGCTTTTCATCTTAAAGTGAGTTTTCGCCAACGGGTCTGAGACGGAGCTCTGTTAAAGAGCGTGGCAAAAGAGCAAGGCTGCATGCCATTCAACTTTAATAAGTCATGGGAGAAGATATTGTTTAGCCTTGCAGAGTTTATACTCTCAGATTTATAACTGCAAGTAATTAAAAGGAAGCAAGCCATCTTGGACCTGCCTATGCTCCAGGTCTTATAGGGCCCAGTGTCTCACATTTGGCATGGCTCAAGGGCCTGCATCTATTTTGAAAGGGAAGGGACTAATTGGGTTGGCTGCTCCTTGCCAGTGGTGTAGGCAGCTCTGTGGGCAGTGGGGAGAGTTCATGGGGTCTCCAGGCTGGCTAGGGAAAAAGAACTTAACTAAATTTTTCCCTTCCTACAAAGCAGATTTTTGGTCTGCTACCATCACAGCGACTCAGATATTTGGTACCCTCGTGCAAAGCTTTGGATCCCAAAGATCTGGGCTGGGGAGTGAGTGCACATGCAAAGCCACAGCAGAGCTGGGGTCCCATGCTGCCTCTGGGAGGCAAGTGTGACCAGAACCTGGGAGCAGGTTCTGACACAGACGTGGCAGATCTCCCTAGGAGTCTGGTCTGGCTTATAAAATGTACTAGGCAGGATCATAGAGTTCTAGTCCTCATATGACCCAATCTCTATATTCCACTGCACAGTCATTCAGGCTTTCTCAAAGGTGTGTGCTGTCTTTGTCACCCACTGTTTGAGCTCTCCATATGATTACAAGTGTACCTATAGCCACCAGACCTGTATACTCAAGTGGGCATGAATATGGATATTCAGGTTTTGTTTTTATTTTATTTTAATGGGATACAAGTTGTAGTGAAAACCTGTGTCATTTGGGAAAGGTTTTTTTCAGTCATTTTCACTGAAAAGTCTGGGGCAGCACACACTATGCGCTGTTACCTAGATTTTAGCAAATTCAGAGACAAATACAAATGACTCCCATTGTTCAAGAGCTGTTCTATAGCTGAGCATATGAGCTAAAACACAGTGAAAAAAATGCTAACAAAAGTGCCCAGTGTCTAGAGCAGTTTAAATACAGCAATGGCAACAGACTGGCTGCTGATGCACAGTTCCCCCTGTTGTCTTCTAGGGTCTGGGTATCAGCAAAACACTTGGGCCCAAAGACACAACTTGAACTGACAGTGTCAGAGCAGAGGATGATTTAGTTTTGTTAAGTTCTGAACGCAGACATTTCCACAATCTTTTAAAGATGTTAAGTACTACTCCTCTGGAGGCATGTTGGTTTCCTTTGGGGTAATAATTAGGAACTCTGGCAACACTACTTGAAATTCAGAAGGACCACTGAGACAAAATAGGTCTAAACTAAAAGAGAAAAATACAGCATCAAAAGAAAGAAAGAAAGGCTGTCAGTAGTTCATAAGGAGAAAAAGGAAAACCAGGTAGTAGCATCATGACAGAAAAACGTATCTACTGGACATCAGCTATGCTTCAGGAAAGAAATAAAATAAATGATAGAATGAAAGGAAGAACTGACACTTAAAGTGGAGACTTTAGTCATGATGATGGAAACTTTCTTATTAGGGTATAGATCACAGAGCCGTTTGTCTGCTATACTTCTGGCTGAGACCAGTGGACGTGATGGTTACTGCCTTGGCCAGTCAGAATAGAGAAAGGGCTAAGCTGTACTGTGGATGCCATTTACCACAGAGGATCCACCAGCAGCAAGAGTTTATGACTTTGACTGGCATATCCTTCCCCAAGCACCACTGCTGGCTCTGTCTCCATGCTCTGCAGCAGACAGGATTGATGACGAGCAGGTATACAACAACAAAAAGAACAAAGTGAATACTTCTGCCTCCTTCAGGTCCACTGAAAGCAGTTCACAGTCTTGCTTCTCGCTCAGAGTACTTCAGAAATCCTCTTCACTGTCCTCCTACAGTAAGGATCCCAGCAACTTAGCCACAATAACACATCATTAATAACTTTACTGAAGGTCATGGAACCTTTAACCCTCTACATATATAATTTAAACCAGTTTACTGGGTTGGAGAGTCTATCTCCAATATAAAAAGCTCTTTCAGATGGCAAAATAGAGGATTTGCATGCAAACTCCCCACCAGGAATGATCCTGGGAATATTCAGACCACAGGTCATATCTAGGAATAATTTGGGGATGTTGGCTGCCAGAGACCTAAAGCATACCTGGGAGCCCTCTAACAGGGAACTGTAGAGACAATTGCATTCCAGGGCTTAGGACTGTTCTAGGTACTGTGTAATTTACTAACACAGACACCACCTCATTGTGTAAAGTGGTTTACTCCAGGGAGCTTCTCAGCTCCAGGATCTGGATATATTTTCATTTGCCCTGCAACCATCTTTTGAAGTGAGAAAAAGCCAATCTCATGCTCTGGGAAGGAGATTTGGGTACACAAGTGAGAAGGGTGACTGACTATCCAGAAAACTGTGGGACCAGAGCGCTCTGGCACACATTTCATCATTGATCCCAGTCACTCTTATAAGGTATTTCTTCATTTTGTTCCAGTCCTAGACCTACTTAATGTTTGTGACAGCACGTCTTTGTCTTTTTCTTCTGACCCTTTTCTGTGGAAAATGCCTATGTTTGCCCTTGAATTCCTTCTAGAGCACCATCTGGGCATGAACAGCTCTGTAATTAAACCAAAATATTTCAACTCACAGGAATAACTGAGTGCAATTTATCTGAGAGGAATGATATATATGATCCCAATGGAAGCCTGGAAAGACTTTATCAGCATGTCAGAATAATTTCACAGCTTAAGTAGAGAGGCCTAGAATAGACTCATGAGGTGTAAGAGCTTTCCTGTATTATTTTCATTGCACTTGCTTAGAAACACCCACTATGGAAACAAGGAAAATTGTATTACTAATTGTACATTGGGCTAACACTTGTGATTTATGTCTTGAGCCCAGCAATATGTCTAATGCTCAGGCTGAGAGCATTAGAGTTCATCAGAACTGCTCAAGTAAGTGGAGGTTCATCTACTCCGGTTGCATTCATAATGTGTTTCACACTACTAGAGACTCTAATGGTGTTAAAAGAGGTCAGAAGGGGTTTTGAGCCTCAGAACATCTGTCTGTCAAGACCCATTTCTGGGGTCATGACCCCACTTTCAATTATACTGGCAAGCTTGTGCATAAAAGTAAGGTTGTGACCTTTGTTTAGGAACTAGTGGCTTAAAATAAGCTCTGGGAAGAGGGAATAGAAAAATATTTGCAAAGCAGTGTATACTTGGAATGCATGTCAAGTGTAGGGTACTTTCCAAAGAGACGAGACTAGGGTGAGGTCATGCAAACATGCAATGCTTTGTATTTCTGTTTAGGTCATTTTTTTCTCCATAAAAAGGGAAAAACTAACCATTCTCAAGACCGAGAAAAATATAGCAGCTGCGGGGTTCTGTTTATTAGGTGATTTAGATCTCTGTCCTGCATTTGAATCATCCAAGTGCTGAAGGTTCACACCTAGAAGTATATAGTAAAATTTTCCATTGGAAACTGGGGGTTCATTTGTTGAAAATCAGGATAGAGTGTATGCTAGAGCAGATTAAGGTATTAGCCAGTCAGAGGATGACTGTGGAACACAGACAGGACCAGTCCTGAACAAGTCACACGTCATCCTAAGATTTATCAGATATGGTGTTTTCAGCATAGTCTGGAGATGAATCCAAAGCATCACTGGGAATTTAACCTCTAGTTAAATACACTTTCTAATATATTTTCTCCAGCAAAGTGCATTTAAGCAAAACATGCAGAGAGCATGATTGAAATGGTCAGGGGATGAGAGTTCTGTCTGGCAAGGTAATGACTGAGAAGGACTGTGAAAGAAAGCATGGCTTGCACTCCCTAAGTACATTGGTGAGTAAAGGAAAACAGGGGAAGAAACTCTCTGATCTTAAAGACCATGTCGCACAGAATTTTTTTTTTTTCATATGGGTATGAATCACCCTGGGCTAGAAACTGAAAGAACTGGCAGTACTGCAAAGTTTTAACAGTGTATGACTGTGTGTGAGTCCAGGGAAAGGAGCCTTATTGGTTTTAAGCCACAGCTTGCTGAATGGAATTATGTAGGAAGATGTATGTAGTATCAGGAGATAGGGACCAACTATACAGACATTAACAGGTGATATTCCTAGTCCTCAGGAACAAGAAGAATATGATTAGCCTTCTGCACATTACATTCAGTAATGTACCCAAACCCTCCTTAGCCTAACACTGGAACACTTACAGAAAACTAAGGTGGAGTTAGGTCTGCTGCCCTACAGCAGATTTTCTGATGAAGAGGGTTGTTTTCCATATATGTAGCCAACACTGTGCATTGCTCAGTGTCATATTATCACTTGCTGTTACATGCAATTTGTCTAACTCTACGGTGTTTACCACTTCTAAATGTGGGTAGTCAGTCATAATAACATTCTTATAGTGTTAAACAGTGTCTTTCTACCCCATTTGCTCATTTCATTTTATGTGAAACAAATGTGATTTTCCTCAGTTCATAACTATTTTAATTCCATGTATTCTTCTCAGGATCAATTAACCTGTTTTTACTTAAAATTTACATAAATTTCCAAGTAAATGCTTGTTCCTTTTCCACCATCTGTGATTCAGATGGAAACTTCATAAGGATTACAGAAGAGATTAAAGGGTGACAGATGCTGCAGCCTACATTGTACAATTTATTGACTTTTCAAACCAGTTTTATTCTGGTGAAAAAAAAGACAGTTCATACTCTAATTCTTTGTAGAGAGTGCAAGCCTGTTCATACAGTTCAATTATGCAGCAGAGAGCAGGCAACACTCTTAGTCTTCCAATAATCCTCAACTGTTGAAGCTCAGGTCCTGATTGGAGTCTGATCATTGGGACTCCAGCCCATTAGCCTTTTTTTTTTTTAAATAAAATCAATAAAGGAAGCTCTTCCAGACTCAGGACAGAGAAGACTCCCCTGGAGGAATATGTCACATAGAGGGATAATAGAATCAAAATGCCCTCTCTTCCAATCATGAGAAACCTTCCCTGATCACCAAGATCCGTCAAAGGCAAGTACCCTTGCAGTGACTGTGCATAGCTCCCTCAGCATTCATGAGTGTATCCCATTAGGTGCCGTGGAGTTACGCTTGGCCAGTTTGTTTAGAAGTTCCCTGATTTGATCCTCATCCTCCAAGGGTATGTCTTCCTCGCAGTAGACTTTCCCACTGATCTTGGGAGTCCGGGATTCCTGAAGACTGTTTTTACCCCTAAAGACCAAAGTGAAGAAGACCTGAACACCATGTCCTTTTCTATGTCTTTCAGCAAAGGACAGCTGTCCTATACAGCAGCAGGCCCACATTTTCTATAGCCTTTTCTTGTTGCAGTCACCAGAATCAACTCCAGATGGGCTTTGGCTTTCCAAAGCCCTTCTCTGAACAATAGAGCAAAGTCTTTGTGTTCCTTCTGTGTCTCCTCTCCTTGCCTTGACCTCTTTTATGCACCCTTTTTATATTTGAGGTTGACCAGGATATCCTTGTTCATCCATTCAGGCCTCCTGTCACCTTTCATGATTTCTTTCATTTCAGAATGGGCTGTTCTTGAGATTGGAGGAGGTGATCCTGAAGAGCCAGTCTGAAACACCAGCGCAGTTGAAGAAAGCTTGTGAGAAGCACCACGGAGAAGAAAGAAGCCAATGAACACAGAGCAAGAGGCAGCTCTTATGAGCACAATCCAGCTTCCAGGACCACCCACTGCTTCACTGCAGGAGTTAGGGTGGACTGAGTGTATCCTGTAGCAAGAATAAGGGAAATTGAGTCTAAGAATTAAGGAGGATAGGTGTTTGACTTAAGGTGAGCCTGAGGAAGGAGAGGAAAAAATGTTTGTTTGAGTGTTTAATTGTTCCAATTATCTGGGTTTTTTTGATACCTGGATTAGTGATAAAAATTTCTGCTAATTGGTAATTATTTAAATTACATAAAATTTGCCCAGTTTTTGCCTTTGGTGCAGGCAAGTGCAATAGCCAAATCTTCATTTAATGACCTCATGGACACCCTTTAGCATATTTTGCTTTGATAAAATGGAGATGCATTAAACTACAGGTAAACTCAGATTAAGACTCTCTACCCTTTCTGAGTACTCTGAAGAGGGTTCCACTATGTATTAGGGGAAAGCCAGTTGAGCTTCCCCTAACATATACAAACCTAAAGCAAGCTTTGACTACATTAATACGATGCTGACTTTAAGCTGATTGATGAAACCAGCTGATATGCTGGTTTGAATTTACTCCTGTACTTCTGTAATTTCTCAGCTTCCTCAGATATAAACTACATCTGGTTTATATCTGTTTCAGAGCCGTGGAAAAAACGCACAAAAGGCTTCACCCATCTCTAGCTATTTCCTATTTCTTTTTATGTTTAAAAAAAGCAAATTCTGAAACTGAATAAACAGCAACAAAAGGAAAGAAACAGTGTGAGTCTTTCTTCTAATAATGTTTCAAAAACTTATTTCATGACATTCATAATAAGCTTAAGAACTCAGAAAGGGCATGTTTGGTCAGAGGACCCTCTACTACATGGGCAAGAAGAGTTGCATGTAAAGACATCCAAATATATTAAAAAGAGTATTCGGTCAGATCCTCATAATAAAGGACTAGATAGCATGTCCATGTCAGCATGTTGTACTGTCAGAGAGTACTAATTCTCTGATTAGCATCCTATATATATGAAAGTAAGTGGGTTTTTTAGTTGCAACACCTTCTGGGGGTAGGTAAACCTATTTTTCCCCTATGGGAGCAAAGTCATCTAGCAACCCAGGAATACCCTTGTTCCCTTTGTCTGGTTCTCTTGCCTTTCTGGATTTTTTTCTCCCCAGGTGTGAAGGAGGATGAGAACTTGCTGAGTTGGTCTTGAAAATGTAAAATGTGAAGAAAGGGAAATTAGACCCTGGCTGTGGTTTAAATTGAAATGGAGATCAATGTCCAGCACTTTCAAGCGTAATGGGTGTGTACACATTCTGGGAGCAGTTCAGTAAGCTGGATGTAAGTCAGTCTGCTTGTGTAATTTTACCATACCTTGTCCAGATTCCTGTCTGCAGCTATGTTTATTTTAGAAAATGTCTCTTCTAGTATTAAAAACAAATCAAAACAAAAATTTTGTTGTTCTAGCACAGTTCACAGTAAAATCAGGATTAGAATTCTGCTTCTTAGAAAAAAAAGGTCTGCTAGCTTCTACACTGACTAAATTACTTCATCCCTTGTTACTCTCTGAACTCTGAAGTGGATCCAGAGTTTACCTACTACCACAAAGCAGTGTGTGAAAGGAGAGGCACTGTAGAAGGCTGGGTGGCTTCTAGAGTGACTAGGTGACCTCTGATTACAAATGCAGGTGGGAATGATGTCCCAATGGGTGCTTCTAATCTTCATCCTGAGGCTGCTGCACAGTCCCATGGCTCCTACTAGAAGTAAGAGAAGATCTGCTAGATGCAGCTTCAGCATATATGGTGAAGAACATTTCTTGTTGCCATCTACCTCATTTGTATGTGGGACAGTTATCTGTGATCGAGAGACCATTTTTCACTTTATAATCCTTTTCTCTACAATTGCACTGAATTTGAAACCAGAACAGTTTTTTACAGTTGCTGTTGAGACCCAGAAAGAGTTCTATTGTATCATTGGAAGAAAACAGATCTCCAACATTATTTGTTTTGATGTCTAAGGGGGATGGATTGCTATAGCAACTCACCCAGGAACCACTGAAAATGATGGAGTGATCTCAAAAATACTATACTAATGGCCTGTTTTACAGAAACCTGAGCAATGCGTAGTATTACTTTGTCCTGGATACTCCATTCATAGCAAATATGTTATTGTAGTAAGTTTCCATCTGAAAAGCTCTGTCTTGTGAGTCGATGTCTGCCAAACTCGCCTGAAGACAAGGTCTGACCTGTGTGTTCTCTAAGTTTATAATCTCATAGGATGCAAGGCTTTCAAATACATTTGCTTTACCCTGCCAAAACAAGATGAGAAATATCACTGTAAAAATAGCACTGGCTTTTGGCTCTGTGCATGCTTTAGGCAGGACATTCCTAAAACTTAAAATAATTAAAAATTTTTAAAAAATTATTCTGCAGAAAGAAACTGCAAAACTGAAGAGGATTATAATTATTTTCATTTTTTAGTCATCTTTACTCCTTTTAGGGTCAAATCCTGGACACATTTTTTTATATACAATGGTTTGGGTTGGTTTGGGTCTTTTTTTTTGTTTTGTCTTTTTAAAATTGTTTTTATTTTGATTTTGTTGTAGTCCTAAGATCTTGGATGATAAAGCTTCTACCCAGGAACTCTGAATAAAGCAGGGTCAATTTGAGTTAGTTTCTTATTGTATAGAGGGATGAAAGCAGTGTGTCTCTAAAGAGATAATATTAAAATTAATTTATCCTCCTCTGAAGTAAAGTTCCCTGTCTTATCTATCACTTGTAGCTGCAGTTGAACTGGAAAGTCTGGTGTGTTGCTTTGTTGGAAGTACCTGCTGAAACATTAAGTACTTCCTACAACAACAGCAGAATAAATATTCAATTATTTGACCAAAACGGGGTTTTTTGACTGGGGATATCCTGTCATCCTTCTTGTCATGACATTGCATCTGTGAAAATGCACTTTTGGTACATATGTGCTATGCACATGTTTTGCAAGTCAGGAAATGTGAACACTCCACTGAGAGGTGAATTGTTTTGTCAGCTGAATAAGCCTGGGAATAAAACAGAGAGCAGAAATCTATGAAAGAATTTAAGACTGCAACTCCTTTTTAGGCAACAATGCTTACCACGAAACAGATGGAACGATGGGAACCTAGATACCTGTGTGGATCTTGGCCTATATGTTGTTGATTCTCTTCCAGCACCTTGTCTTGATGGCTTCTCTTTAATCATCTCCATGTTTCCTAGAGTCCTGATTTATAGCTGCTTCAAGACTCACCTTGCAATACTTGAGTGAAGGATGATAATTACTTCTGGTGTTTGAGAGCCCACGTTGGTAACGTGAAGTCTGACACACCTTGCAGTTCATATGAGAGGTCCATCAGTGTGCTGGCTTTGAAGGTGCCCTTGGACTGGTTCTTATGTGAACTTGGCTGCCTGTCAGCAGCATGACTGCACAGTTTTGGTAAGCTTGGAAAGCTCCTTTAAAGGCTTGCAAAAAGGAAAGGCCTCATTTCAGCACATTTTTACCAGTGACATAATCTTCTCTTAATATTTTTTATATAAAGCACTATGTCATTTACCAGGTCAAGAAACTCATTTCCAAAGAATGTATCCCTCTGACTCTGGGAGAGAGGGTTTTTAAACAAAAAATTGTTGTTGCTGTTCAGCAGCTTTCCTGGGTGTCTCGTTCTTTAGCTGATCCACATTCTTTCCCAGTGAGCAAGAAGATGATAAGGCACTAGTGCCTATTTATAACTTGCAGGGATAAATGCTTGTTTAGTGATGCAGTACTTGGTGAAGGAAAAAGAGAGAAAAAGCAGCCCAGTCCGAAATGCTTGCCCTGAAAACCTTCTGTTGCAGGTGACTCCTCTGTGCTGGCATCTTTACTCTTCTGTGGAGGGCACCATGTGTGACTTGGCCTTTGAGAGGAAAATAAAACTACATGTTCAGGACTGTGCAAAATGAGTCACCAGGAAACCATGTGTTCTTTTCATCTCCTCACAGTTTTGTGTTTGATTTTTGTTTCTCTGAGAATGGCTATTTATATGATGGTAGTACTTAAAGGTCCTAAGCCAAAGTGAAGCCTGCATTGCTAGGCTGTGTGCAAATACACCCTGAGGGACAGGCTCTGCCCTTAAAAGTCAATGATCAAAGAGATCCTGACAACTGAAAGATAGGACAGGAAATGGATATGATGTGACTGTCCAAAAATTATGTCATAGTTCAATCACTTTCATACTGAAGTATCATTTATTTTTCATCTTCTCCCTCCAAACAGTTAAGAATTAGGTAGAAGGTAAAACAAAGCTCCAGAGGCAAGAATTCTGCTTCAGTGAATAACTCTGGCCATTGTTTGCTACTCCTTGTTCAGTGTCTTGAGCTGGATGAGAAAAAGAGGGATCTTGGATCTGTTTTCTACATATGTCCTCACCACAGTGGTATGAAGATAGCAATTTTCCAGCTTTGTTGATTTCGTAACTCTACTCTTTTACTTTCAGTTTAAATCTCCCATGTTGAATATATATGACATCAGAATTGAATTGTCATCAGGTCAAAGGTAGCCTCCATACAGAACAGTTTCTTTTTAGCATCCTATTCAGATGGGATTTTGTGAGAATTGATGAGGAATGTCCTTTTTGCCAGGCTGGCAGTCCGGGGTGCTTGTTTTCTAATCTGGCACGGAATAGATTGGTTATTTTTTTCTTTTTCTAGGAGGTGGGAAAACTCAATATTAGGAAAGTAATATTAGGAACAGACAGCACAGCTTTACCAAATTTTCAATGAACACGATATTTTTCTTTCTGTGAGGTCTGTGTCCATATTGTTTCACTAAGCAGAAGAAAAAGCAAGGCACCACTTCACCCACACAGGCTGCCTTCTTGAATGTCATTTTGTGGCATGTCTGGTGTGCTAATATCTCTTATTTAAAAGACTTGTGAAGTATGATTTGAATAAAACAAATAATTTTCTAAAGATATCAGAGTTCTGCTGGAATCACTTCAAAGTGTATTGACTACATCAGTGGCTGACACCCTTTTTAAAGACTTTGGTAGGATGATCTTTTAATTCCCCACATATTTAGTCAAATTGTACTCTTTACTGTAAGAAGTTTTCATTCTGGGCTTTGATTGGGGAAAACCAGTCTCTGCATGCACCCCTAAATATTCCAACTAGAAAAATTTGAGGAAACAACAGCCTTATTTATTTAATTAATTCATTAATTAATTTGTGACATTTGTTTATTATTATGAAAACTAAGCTGAGTTATGAGTAACACTGCTCTGGAAATTTAAGCATGTGATGGACAAAAGGAACTTCCTGAATGCCTGGGCCAACTGTAATGGAAAGTGAGTTATAAACCCCCTGCCTAGTACTTCTGCTAAAAATACTTCTTGAAGTGATGTCTGCATTGTGGTTAGGAGCCACAGTCCTAACACAAGGTGTCTAGTACTGTCAGGAAAGGTCAAAAGGGGGTGACTCTTCCACAAATTTATGGTCTCTTTAAAAGAAAATGATAGGCCTGAGTAAGACTGGTTACAGGTATGTTCAGCAATTTTGGCAGTGTCAACCCTACAGTAGCCTAACTTTTGTCAAAGATTTCTTTGGCGTCATGTCAAAAGAGATTTCAGTAGGTTTCAATGAAGACCTTTTAAAAATAATTTTGTTTTTGAGACTGTATCTGAAATTTGAAATATGTGGAGTTAAGTGACTGTAAAAGATTGAAGTTAACTGTCAATATAGGTGAAATAGGAGAGGATATAGGAACTAAATAGTGAGGAGCCTGATGTGAAAGAATGAAGAAAAATAGTTTAATTCAAGAAAGAAGTGACCGTAGTCTAAGAGATAGATTAGGAAAATGATCATTGTACTAACTTTCTGGATAGGGAGAAGGGTAACCCTAAAAGAATAAATGCAGAGGAAACACATTTATGTATGGCAGCACATTCATGGCAGCACATTCATCTGATTGAAGAGCAGCTTTTTATATCCTTTTCCTGCAGAAGTGAGAGAAGCTTAATGCCAAGGAACTGTCTTGCCAATCAAGTGCTCCAACTGTGATTTGAAAAGTTGGAGTTTCTTTGGCTGTGAGAAGCACTTTTCCTACTTATTCCCTATAAAATCACCCTCTTTTTCTGTTGAATCTGGCTTGTGGGAGTTCCACAGTAGTGAATCTCTGCCTGGTGTATGCTCACTTTGTATAATGCAAGATGAATGAAGCAAACCAGATAATTTGGCTTTGAGATGCTGCAATTGTGAACGAAATTTCCAGAATAAGAATATTCACAAGACACAAACCTCACAATCCTCCCTGACTCTGGATTTTCCTTTCCCCATGCTGAATCCATTAATTTAGGTATTTTGAACATGGCTTAAGGAGGGCCTTATCTCTGTGAGTACTGACTGCTACCAGTTCATACAATCACTTCATGAGTGGGATTTAAAAAATATGCTCTGAGGTTGCCCACAACAGAATCCCATTTTCCTTGTGTGATTCATTGGGTCCAGGGTGGAATTTTCTTTTCCACACTTACATTAATGAAGCAGGCCAGGCTGTAGCAGATAACTGATGTTACCACAGTTTGGAAAGCGTATGCTTAAATGAAAATATAATGCAGCCTTCTCACAAATTGTGAAACTGGACAATATGCAACCATCTGGTATTGAACCTCTCAGAGATCTTTGGTAGGGACAGTCTTGTTTTTTCTGTAAGAGTACTACCCTCTAACTCTGACCCCTACAGAAAGACCCTTCTCAAGTCGAGCTTTATTCAAGTTTCCAAGCGCACGTGAAATAAAAAGGCCATTTCCAGTGCAATATAAAATATTCACCACTATTACATCCTTAAACCACATCCCAGGACTGCTTGGATTTTTACATGCATCTCAGCCCCACCTCCACCAACCTGAAATACCTTGTGCAAGATTAAATACAACATAGACTTTAGTGAAAGCAAAAAAAAGTCTGGAGAGATTGAAAGCAGTGCACATTGAAGTTGTATGACCAATAAATTCATGGCCCAGGTGAAGACCTCTAATTTAGGTAACAGCACCACTTCTTTCTAGTGAAAACTTGAGATCTACTCCAGTAATTGGTACTCCCAGTATAGAAAATCTAGGTGGTAACTCTCAATTTTTTTGTTGTTCTGTAATAACTCACTGCAGCAATATTTTTGTAAGACGCATTCATTTTTTCATATGAAGAAAGAATTATTTAATTTTTGATTTTATTCAGTATTACTAATGCAGCTCTTGAGGGCCAGAACAATCCAAAGAGTCTGTGGATGGAGTCACACCTGGGAGTCTGCAAATCCAGTTCAAATTCTGATTTGGATCAAATGAGGATCTTGATAGTCTTCTCTCAACATTTGTTTTTACTGTGTCACAGGCTGACAGGACTGATGATAGCAGTTTCTGCTCAGAATATTTCCTTTCCAGATTTCTAAAGGAGCTGTCAGGAAAACCTAATGTGAGGATTGCTGTCATATCTTCCTGCTACTCAGTAAAAAGTCAGGAATGTACCCAGTTTAAAATACGAGTTTAACTGTTGATGGAAATGGGACATACGCATATGTATAGTGTTTGAATAATGCCATGTCTTTGAAAGTGCAGCCAAGATGACTGCTCAGACTAGCATCCTGCATTTAAAATTAATTAATATTTTTCTTAGTCCAGAAAGGCTAATTTCTGTCATGATTAGAGCTAGGCAGAGAAACACTCAGTTGCAACATCAGCTCCTCTGGTATCTGTTGACAAGTCAGAATGGAAAAGATGTTGGCCATTTGGAAAAACTTCTGGCAGAAGCCAAGCAGGCTGCCTGCAGGCCTCTTTCCTGCTCCCTTGCCTGCTTAGCTTCTTGCGCCTTAGTGGTTCTTCTGCTGATTGTTCAATTTCACAAGACTTTCTAGCTGGATTGTACTCAGATATGGAAATGGCAAAATCCACTTGGGAGAGAATTGCTGTTCTTTCTCCACACCACTTTTTGGTGTACTTAAATTTCTGTAATTTAGTGAAATTTAGTCAGGCCATATAATGTAGAGATATTTTTAATAATTATTTCACCTTATAGTCAGTCACCTCATGGACTATTGAAGCCAGCGCACATGCCAGTATTGATGGAATAGGAACTGATGATGAGATAAGTGTACCTCTGAAATATGATAATCTTTGGACATAAAGTAGATTTAATTTTGCTTCACTGACTAAGAAAATTAGCATTGGTCATGCATGACATGTAATTCTGTTTGCAGGGTCTTTCCAAAGGAAGGCTGTGCTTTCGCTGCACAGTGAATTCTGCTTTCAGAAAGTAATTATCTGTACTAACCTGCAGGGTGCAGACAAAGCACTCCCTGTTTTGGATGCATTTCAAGACTGCACTAAATCTCTGGGGAATCACTCCTAATCTTAATTTTAGCATATTTTTTAAAAAGTTATTATATGTTCCTAGCGAAATAGCAGCCTTTCTGTGTATTTTTCAACAATCTGAAGAACCTGGAATTTTTCCATCATAGTACACCCTAATCAGATTTTGGTTTTTCTGCCAAGTGTCAGAGATTACATGAATTTTTCCAAAAAGTTTTTGTTGTTTTTTTTTTTTTTAAGAAGTTAACCTTCTCTCTCTGACAATATCTCTCCCATTTCTCTATAGAAGAAATTGTAGTATTGTGAAGGAAAATGCCAGGAATCATATGTGAGAATACAGCAGTGCACTAATCAAAGCATTGGAAAGTAAACAGTGATAGTCAAAGAAGTCTACATGGGTCAATTATGTAAGATATATCTGTTTAGACTGTGTCTTCATGTTTGATTGTGAGACAGTGTCTCACTGAGGAATCAACATAGCCTTCATATCTTGATTATTTTCCTCAGGCCTTTGTACTACAACCCGTATTTTACTGATGGAAATGGAAAAAATATCCTTTTGTGTCCAGGATAAGTAGAATGGTTACTTTCTGCCTCCTGGCAAGACTGAACACAGGTGTAGTAGAGGATATGTTGAAATGACAGAGGCTTTTTAAGGATGTTCTGAGCAGTACAAAAGAAGTGCAAGATTTGAGCAGCTCCTCCTTTCCTCACATTTACCTTTTTTTATGAAAACATTGAAACCTCTTAAATGTGGTTGTCACTCAATGGAGGGCACTACCCTAGGTCAGTATTGTCACAGACTTTTCATATTGTCAGACTAGAACTTTGGTTTGGCACGAGAATACAGGCTAAAAAAAAGAAAGTGGCCATCAAACAAGCAAAGGTAATGCAACTCTACTCCATTTTCAGATACTGGGATGAAGAAAAATATTTTCCTGTCCTAGATGGATTATTCTGTATTTCAGCACTTTTAGTTCCTTTTTTAGTTGCTTAGAAGACCTTACTTGAAAAGGTACTTGACAAACACAAATCTTTGTGAAGAGACCATATTTCATTCTGGCCTTGAATCAGACTTATTCTGCAGAAGTTTATTTTCATGTCTGAAATGGATTTCCTATTGTTTTTTACAAGGGTGGGAACTAGATCTGGCTGTCTTTGTCCATCAGGTTTCTGTCCCATGGCTTGATTATTTTACTGGGCGTTTTTAATGTTTTTTAATCTTTAAAACTCAAGAACAAGGCAGGGAAACCAGAACTGTACAGTTTGAAGAGCTGTAGTTAACTACTGAATTTGTACCTCTGTCATTCTTCTATTGTATCCTTTGCTTTAGGGATCCAGTGGTCATGTTTTTAAATAACATTTAGAATTTCCTTTTCTCTTCCAATAGGACAGTATTTTCCTGCACCTAAGAGACCCACTTCTGGAAAGACATAAAACAGGCCACAGCTTATTTTCAGGATCTCAGCCTTCATTTAAGGAAAATAAACTGAAGCAAAAATATATTTAAAAAAATATTTGGAGACTACAACGGTGAGTATTGTAATAGCATGCTTTTAAACATCCAGGTTCCCTGTGGATTGCATGGCAGTTGTCACCCACGGTCGAGGACAAGGACCCTCCCATGCAGGGAGTGCCTTAGTCAGCAGAAGGGACCTGCTGTGTGCTGGGACAGCTTTTCAAAAGAAAATGTTTATTTCCACTGCTTTCTGTGTCAATATAGCACTGCATTAGGTACGATTTTTGCATGTCCCTTTGTTCAGGGAGAGGGACATTCTGCTTTGTGTACACTTGCTCTACCCATGTGTGAGTTCGGTATCAAGTTCATGGGATCATAGGGTAATGATGGAAGGGATTTCTGGCATATGGGGAAACAAATATAGACACACAGGAAATTTTTATGTTAGGAGAAGAGGTAAATAGGATTTAGTTTGTGCTACGGTTGGTTAATAGCTAAAAAAGGACCATGTTTCTATTATTTTTATATTAAAAATCTCCATAAGAGTTTACTTTTTTATTCCTAAAAATACTCTTCAAAACCGGAATGAGACAAATGAACTTACAGCTTTAATAAGTGGCACTCCTTTGAAATTCTTTATGTGTTTCGTCTGACAGGTGCTATCACTGCAGGACGACATCAAAATGCATGACAGCACATAACTAAACACACCACCTGAGTAAAGGGCAGTGATCCCTGGGAAGCTTTCTCCTTGTGCTTTTAGCCTATCCAAGCAAAATAACCCTCAAAGCAAACCTAAGAGTGTATTCCATATCCTTTGTGTTCACCTCACAGAAAAGACATGGGACTCCAGGATATTCAGATCCATGTACTGTAAATGTGCTCACAGGGGTGAGGAACCACAGCTTACATTAAACCAGCTGCCTTCGGGAGCTCCACCAGAGCTGTGGCCAAGCTGTGGCCAATGCAATTATCAGCAGGTTACGTCTTTTTCCAGCCAAGTATTATTCAAGGACTGTTTTTTTAATGGAAGGACAAACTGTGGACACTATTTCGATCCAGTTTTATCACAGTCACAGAACTTTCTCTGACAATCTATCCTTCTCTTTCTCAATGGGAAAATAAGCCCTGCTGTTCATTTCTGTGTCATGTCTTCCAGGTTTACCATGTTAGGATTCAGAGTGGGTGGCAATTCTCTAATGACTTCATCATAAGAAAGAAAAATCATAAGAAAGAAAAATTTATCAGCATTGCAGATAAATAAATCTCCAACCTGGACTCGAGAGAAGAACTGAAAGATGAGCTGTGTATTTACGTGGCTTTTTGCACTGCCTTCAGCAGAAAAATATTTGTGCTCACAGGAAAGGAGTCAGTGACAGGATGGAAAAAATCTAGCTGTCCTAAACCCTCAACTGCTCTCTTCAGAAAAGTTCTGCCCATTCTGATGCCCAAGCAAAATTTTTAGACATACCCATACTCATTCCCATTTTCACGTATGGTTGTCTGATTCAGCACCTGAATTCCACTCATAGCTGGGAAAAAAATTAGAAGTGAGAGAAGGCACAGGAATGGTGGGAAAAAAATTAGAAGTGAGAGAAGGCACAGGAATGGTGGCAGTTTCATTTTCCCTGTCTCTCATCATCTTGAAAAAAGTCAAGCACATTTAACATTGCACTAGTACACCTAAAGGAAGTATAGTGAAGTGAACAGCACTAAGACCTGCTGGACAAGAGCTCTTGTTCAGGAGAGCATTAATATGTGCTCATATGTATCAATATTTATTGATATATTTGAAGTATCCACTATCAACCGGAGTTCATTTTCTTTGGTGCTGTGCAAACGCAAGTTATTTTTGTCTCAGAAAGGAGCTAGTTATAGAATGTCTTTTCTTTTTTTTTTTTTTCTGAGTTCTATATTGTTCTCTATTATTATCATCTTATCCAATTGGCTTCATTTACACTGGGTTTGGATTAACAATGTAACAATCTCTCAATCACTGTAACAATTTATTCAAACAAAAGGGTACACATGGCAATGTCTGAGGAGAATCTGCCAGACACAGGTAACCATTTTTTATCTAGATGCCTTCATCCTTTATTAAGTTAAAATCCTTTTGCTCATTCTATTAGAGTTCAATGACATTTCAAATTTGCTGCAAAACAATTAATATAATTTGCCATTAAGAGTAGCTGCACTGTTTACCCTGTCTTTTTCTGAGAGAGCAGTTCCCTCAGATACTTTTCAGGACGTGGGAAACCAGGATAATTTCCTTAATCTTCTTGGAGAAATCTCCACTCCCATTTCCGAGATTTCATGATTAATAGTCCTAGCTGTTGTGAAACTTAGCTAAAGGAAGGGACACCCCATTTTTCTCTTGGACAATATCCTGTTTTGCTGAAATAATGCATTAATGGGCACCAATAGTGACAGAATTGGCCCAGACACCAGCCCTGAGCTCCAGCTGCCCTCCCCCGCCATGCACATGCTGCTGAAGTAGGGCATCCATCCAGAAGCTTTGCAAACTGGACAGGTAGAAACAGAACTATAAGTGCATGTTTAATCAATAAAACAAAGTGTTTGTCATCCTTGCTTTACATTGGCTGACATTTTTGGCTTACTCAGACCAAAACCTCTGGGATTTTCGTGGATGTCCACCTGCACAGGAAAAAACCGTGCTTGTGCAGGAAATAAATTCCCCTAGAAATGTCTTCAGATAGAAGACATCATCTCAGTGGATGAGATGCTGGACTTCAGTTCTACAGGCTGCAGAATACACCAGTGTAGGCTGCTGATGTCTGTGGCTGATCACAGAGCACATAATTAAAGATTCAGGTTGATCCACGGTGAATGTGTAAGTCTACTGGTGCATAATTTTGCAAAAAGAATCAAAACATCGAACACCAGCCTTAAGAAGACTATAAAACATGATTGCTATTTTAAACTTACTTTTTCCTATAAGGACTGATTCTATGAAACTGAACATATTCTAAAGGTTAAATGTCTGATCTTCAGATCCCTGCTCACAAGTAATCCTCATTGTTGGGTTTACTCATGCTGGTGTCAGGTGGAAAAACATATGTGACACCATGTTTTTACCTAGATCAGCAAAGCACTTAAAAATTTAACTCTAATATTAAGTATATTCTGACTGCCATCAAGATGCTCAAGGGTGGTTTTGAACTGAGATTTTATATATTATGCATGGAATAATTAACAAATATTAAACATGTAGTAGCCATGGTAGCAAGTAAAAAATTGTAAATGTTTTGCATGGATTCTGCTATTGTAAGTGTTCATCTAACCCAAAATGCTTGGCTGGATTAATTCAGTGACACCACCAGCTTCTTAAGGCACTTGTGACTCAGACTGGAAAAGTTTCACTGTTGCAATCAATTTTGTCCAGACTGGGCAAATTATGCTATCCAAGAAAAAGGCAAAGTCAGAGACAAAATCCTGCAGCATAAGATGGCTGTAATGATCTCTTATTATTTTTGCTACTACTGCAGCAACAAAAAAAAGTTTATTTCCTGTCCTGATAATGCTCACTTAAGTGACGCAGCAAGTTATTTTTCTCTTATCTTAGTGAAAATTTAATTTAATTTTCAATGACTTCAAAACAAGTTTCTTAACCTTCTTTTTCTTATGGAAAAGTCTAAATGGATTTATAGGACTTTCACACAAAGAGATCAAACTACAATTTAATCAGATGCACTATTCTAAAATGTATAAGTTTCCACTTCAGGGATAGCTGTGGGGTGGTTCAGAACTCTCTGGAATTTGTTATATAATCCATTAATCCCTGCAGGAGGTTAACTGTGCATCTACATATTGATTGACTACGCTATTTAATACACTTGTATTAATATCTGTTATATGAATCTTTGTCCCCTACTTCTGACTAGGTTATGCAACTTTAAAAATTATTTTTAATTCAAGGAGGTCCTTAATGGCTTAAATTGAAATACGTGAGTATCCATGTGGACTTTGTGTTGACCTGTGAAACCTACTTTGCTGGTTTTATCTTACTGCAGTGACCAACTCCTATACACTCGTTCCCATAACTAATATTGTATGTCCTCCATCTGTTACACCTTTTACCAGAGGGGGAATTCAAGATCTTATCACACGGGATACTCTGAAAATGTACTATTTCCTTATTTTAGTTATTATCATTACTAGAATTAGGACTACAAAAAAGCCAGAATGAGCATGCTAGAAGCATATGTCTTCGTATACCAATGCAACATTGACTCCAAGAGGATTTAAATCAAAGCACTGGCCAGGCACTACCAAATTTAACTGCTTAATTGTGAAAAATATTTCATTAGCATGGCAGACTGGCAAGACTGGAGCTATGTTGAGCAGCAAAAATGAATGTTGTTGTAAGTTTCTTTCCAAAATAACAGGAGAAATATGCTAATGACTTTGCCTATAAAACTCTTGTCCTCTTCCACACATAAAGCTACCATTTATAGTGCATTTGGATTTTAGAGTAACCTCCTCTTATTTAGCCTAAATAAGCATGTCTCCTTAGCAACAAATGTCACCTAATTAAAGTATGTCACTCAACTTAGCATCTCAATGAAAGATTGAAATAGAAAGGGCACTACGAAGCAGCTGAAAGCAAAAGGGAAAAAATGCAAGGAATGCCAAGGACCCTTCAGGAATATCACATAAGAAAAGTGACTGAAAAATGAGCTTATTAAAGGAATAAAAATATATTGAAGTGACACTTGTTTAGAATTGCTTGTAAACCCGATTTTTATTCCTCAGAGGTTTTTCAGGGTATCATCAGGTGCAATTTTTAGGGTCTTTTTTTTCCTCAGTGAGGAAAAGCATATATAACTAACTTCCTTTAAGTAACTAGCTTAAAAAGTTTGAAGTAAGAAACCCTCTTAATATTGTTCACCACTGACAAAACAGTGTGGGAAAGTTCAAGTTTTAGAAAGAAAAATACCTTGTCCCACCACCACAAAAGTGGGATTGAAGAAGGACCTTTGGAAATGCCCTGCACTTTCCTGAATGTTGCTGACATTTCTTTGAATAGAAGCGGGTCTAGGGGAGTGCCGAGGACTTCTTGTAAATCCCATTTTCCTTAGGCCTCTCTGCAGCAAATTGGTTGATGACTAAACGCAGGAACCACTGAAATCCCTGTGGGACATGGATTAGACAGTCAAAATGACTTCTGAGGCTTTAAAAGGACCCCTGAGACTGTACTGTAATTGGGTGTCACTTCTAGATTGTGCCAGGGCAAGAGTTTGGGACAATTAAGCTTTCATACCTGAGGCAGTCTGAGCCTGCCTATGTAAAGCCAGCTGAGTGGAGTGTCTGACAACAGAATATTCTCATGGCAAGGGCTTATCAGAAAAAGGAACAGAACAGGAGAGCCACACTGAGCAGTCAGGTGAGATGGACGATCTCAAATACCTGGCTCTAGGTCATTTGTTTAGACTCATAATTGTCAGTGGAGCAATGGATGTAAATGTCAAAGTTTGAGTGGCTTGTGACTCTCCTCTATGGATGAAATGAGAGCTCAACCCCTTCAGTCCTTAATCATGGCTGAAACTCAGGAGAAGCTGAAGTTTTTGCAGTCTGAAATTGGCCTAAAGCTGGTTGCACTTAGATCCCTTCCCTCTGAATTTCTCTTTGCTCACAGGTTTCCTCTTTTGTGTTATTTTCCCAGCCTACACCTTCAGCTAATCTCCCCTGGGCACAAACTCCTCCGTGTGCCAGTTTTAGCTGCAGGCAGCCTCAGCACCAGCAAGGAGCCTCCTGTTTAGCAGCTCAAACCCTCTCATCTCTGCCTAGCTTCACTCTTAGTGCCAGTTTACTTGGTTTCATGAGAACCTCTGCACTAGGATCAATATTGACCCTGTTTAAAGGGCCAGGCTATGTAAAGTTGCTGTTGGACCCTCTGAGGTTTGTAAATTAAGGTAGTACCCTGCAACAGTGGTGATGTCATCCTGTTGTTCTGCAATTTCCTCTATGAATTCTAAGGCTGGGTAACTCAATTCAGGCTGCAACTCAGGAGGGCAGAGGCAGACAAACAGGAAAACACCTAAGAAGAATGCAATGTTTCTCTTGGACCTCCAGGAAAGTTTGAATTGAGCTCAGGTGTTGACCAAAGACATTTGGGAAAGGATTTCTTACCTGAAGGTGGTATTTATTTTGTAGAACCAGCATGTTGTCTGGATTGGGTAATAATATGCCCACTGAGTTTGCTTACGTCACAGCTTTTCCTCTGACCTCATTCTGCTTCCTGATCACAGAAGTTTTTACAGACAATCCCTTTCAAAAATTTTTTTAAGGAATTTGGGAGGCCTCTATATACAGGCAATGAAGAGGTTTGTGTATTAAAGAGGACCACTCTTGACAATTGTTCTGCAGTTTCCAATACCACAATGGTTATTTGTGAGTTTGGTCATTTTCAAAACCATGTGGGTAAACTCTGCCAAATCAGGTCTTCACACACAAGTTTAATGAAAGAGAAAGCTTTCAAAATAAAAGCATTTGCCAATAATCTAACATATTAAAATAGGCTAACTAGCTGCAACTGAGGTTCAGTAACACAACACAACATATTTTGATCACAGGCTTGCTAGCTGGTAAGAGAAATAAAAAAGGAAAACCCCACTGTGGTAAGAAAGATTTCATATTCAAAGAAGGCAACTATGCCGCACTGTAGTAATGGTAAAATTCCTATTCCTTTTGGGGGATCCCAGAGTAATTAGGTTCTGTTCCCATTTCCCCTGTTTGTATATACTTTAAAGATCTAGAGATAGGAACAATTTACATCTCTGTGGAATAAGACATTTTTCCATGGAATATAAAAGCATTTATGACTATTTCCCTTATCAACCATGTATAACATCAATGAATCAGGTGAGGTCTCCAGAGCAAATCTTTGCATATCTGTTTAGGTAATGAAACTACACCAGATTTGCCTCTTAACTTCCCAGTAATGACTACTCTGAATCCCTGCCTGCCCTAGGATTTCAAGTCTGTGATCACCACCTCGTGCCTGGACTATTCTAAAAGAGCCTTACATGCTATGTGCAGGAGGACGGCAAGGAGCTCACATCACCAAAACCTGTTAAGACAACACGTGCAGTATGTTTTCCAGCACATTCAGACAGCAGAGAACACAGTGTGCTGTTTATTAGAGGGTTTTAAAACCATTATAGCTCAGCAAGCAAAATGTGGATGCTGTGTAAATTACTTGGTCTACAGTTCCCCTCAGGTCACCTGGCTCTGGATTTGCATATAAGACAATAATATAATCCTGCTACGTGAAATAGAAGAGAATGACTGCACACACATACACACAAGCCCAAACTCTGAAGGCCAGATTACTGTCTGGGCCTCAATGCCATTGCTCAGGGTTCAAAGGCTTGGACTACTTGTTTTGGATTTACTGCTTGAATGAAGTCATTACTTGCTCTTTCCATTCCTGAATGATAAGTGGAGGCATGATTCATCTGACACATGAAAATCCCTGGGGTTTTTGTAGCCTTGTAGTTTGGATGCTAGAATCTAATCTAAGCACAAATGATTACTGACTTCATGCTTACTGAGAGAATCTGTTCCTCTTTCCAAATTCTTTGTAGAAAGCAACTAATTCCTAAAAGTGGAAAACAGCATTATGACCACGTACCTGATAGACACCATTCGCTATTCATGTTATACATGGACTTAGGGGGAAATAAAATCAAGTGTTTGTATATCATGAATTTCTGGCGTGATATCTGACCCAACACAAACAAACCAGGTTAGTGTTTTATTCCTGTGTGTGGGAAGCACATTGATGGTGAGTCTAGCACTAAATCCTCCAGTTTTATCTTCCTGTTCTCCTCAAGGAACTCACACGAAGGAAAGTCTCCTGAAAGCCTCATGGTATGCACACTTTGTCTCTGCATGCTATCCATGCTTTTCTCCTGAGCAATAAGATGGTGGTAAACCCTGCTGGCAAATGGAGATATTTTATTTCTGCATAGGCATAAAATTTATACCCATGCATGGAACAACTGGCTGACAGATGAGAGAGCTTACAAAATCCTGATGAATTTGTAACACTCACATAATATTCATTCACAATATGTCTGACATCCTGCAGCACAGCTCAAATCAAAATACCAGCCTTTTGCAACATGCAGGAATATCTGCCCCCTCAAAGTAACAAACAGAAAACCCTCTCCTTCTGCATGACGCAGTGGATCATGCAATATTGTCTTTTGAAGACAGTAGTACTTGCCCATGATAGCACAAGAGTCTTTTAATAGGTATTTAGAAACATTTAAAACAGTGCAACAGTAATTTCAGTGAGTTCTATTACTTAGACAAGTGGTTTGCCAAAAAACCATAAAAGCATAGTAAAGTTTCTCTAGTTAAATTCAACTATATCTATGTATTTATATTTAAAGCTGCACTTCTTCAGTGTGGAAAGGAACAGGCATACACATACACAGCTGTTCTGACTGCCCACTGCCTACTCCTATTAACTCTCTGTGGCAGCTCCCCTTCTCTGAGAGGTGTGCGCTGGCCAAAGAATCTGGGCTGACAAATGCAGGAAGAAAGTCTCTGCAAATACCTTCTCATAGATACAAACAGAAGGATATAGATAACTCTTCAAAGATCAAGTCATGTTCTATTTGACAGCTGTAGGGAGGGTCATAGAAATTACCTTCTGGAACACACTCCTAGTGGGATGAGGGAGAGAATTGTAAAAGTGAGAAAACATGTGGGTTGAGATAAAGACAATTTAACAGGTAAAGCAAAACTGCACAGAAGCAAATCAAAACAAGACATTCATTCACCTCTTCCTATGGGCAGACAGGGGTTCAGCCATCTCCAGGAGAGCAGGGCTCCATCATGCAGAACATTGACTTAGGAAGACCAATATCATCACTCTCAACATCCTTTCCCTTCATTCTTCTTTCCCCAGCTTATATGTTGAGCATGAGACCACATGGTCTGGAATATCCCTGTGGTCAACTTGGGTCAGCTGTCCCAGCTCTGTTCCCTCTCAACTTATTGTGCATTCCCAGACTCCACTCTGGTGGGGTAGTATAAGAAGTAGAAAAGGCCTTGAAGCTGTGCAAGTGCTGCATGGCAATAATAAAAACTTTTCCATGCTATCAACACCATTTTCAGCAGAAATACAAAATATAGCCCCATACGAACTACTATGAAGGAAATGAACTTTACCCCAGCCAAAACCAGCATATTAGCTATGGACTCTAAGTAGGTAGAAGGCATGATATGTCACAAAGACAGACTCATGCAACTCTAGCTTTCCCCTGGTCATATCTCGTTTGTCTATAGGCTCTTCTCTCCACTTTTACAGAGGGTATAACATGTTGTACCAGTGATTTTATGACTTCATGGCCACATGTAGTGCCAATGTTGAGATATCCATGCTGTAAAGGTACCTGGCTTCTTCCTCCCTGCCCCTGCACAAGAGGGTCACCCAATTTCCTTTGCACTTTGGCTGTAACTGCTAACCTGACCTACTCTGCAACACAGGCTACATCATCTTGAAAAGTTTTTTTTTCCTTTCATTTTACCTTCCAGGCTAATGAATTATGTGGCTCTTGAAAGAGAAAATCTGAGCTGAGAAACGTGGAATGCAATGTTGAAAAGAGCCTTTCTTACTCTTTTGTTTAGCCGTAGTTCAGAAAGGGACAACAGCAAATGCTACAGTGCCAGCCAAATGGAAATTACTTCAAGTACTATCTCAAGTGTAATGGAACCGAGGTACTTTTAGCATACCGTACTCATTAGGTACTTGTAACATCCAGCACTTCTAAGTGCTGTAGTCAGACAACACTTCTGCACAGTGCTCTGAAAAAATCTGCAGTGCATTCTGATTCAATGAAGTTTTAGCAGTAATTAACTTGGGTTTTTTTAGACATTCATCACATTAGCATGGGAATGAAACACTACTGAGTCACTAACTTAGATTTAAGAATAGAGGAAAAGTTTTTATAGCCACATTTTACTTCTGTAAGAATGTGTTTTTCAAAAGCTTGCTTTCTCACAGTCAAATTAAGTAAATAGAAAGGCATTTGTTTTGTATTGCAAACGAAGCCATATCAACTGCAAGGCTTTTGTGGCTTGTGGGTCATACTAAACACTACACCTGTTGACAAGAGGCAGAAGTTGTCTAAGTTCCGGCACGAATATAAACAAGTTTTCTATATTTTGCCTGTGACTTTGCACAAGTTGTAAATGTGAATGACTGTGTGCTGGAGCTCTTTAAAAAATATGGTGCTTATCTGTGAGATAAGGAAGTTTCATTCTGTGTATTCTTAGCTCAAAGTACCTGAGAACATCCACTTCACTTTGAGGAACTGGTACATTAACATCTATTCCCAAACAAAAATATACATAATTTAAACCTGCAGTATCACATTCAATTTATAGAAATGCAGGGAAAAAACAGAAAACTGGAAGGAAATAAAAGGAGAAAAAAATTCCCAGTTGAAAAAAAATTAAAAGAAGGAATAATTTATTTTGAGGGTTCTGAATTTGTAAATCACTATTTTTGAACAAATTTAATAAATCCAAGGTAACACTAGGAAGGGAAAGGATACAGGTCTCATTTAAGACCAGCACATAACTGGGAGAACATATGTATATTACAGAAACTACCTGTAAGGCTTTTGAGAATGTAAGCAGCACAAAGATGATTTAAGCTTGAGTGAAATTAACAACATGAGCTACAAGAAAATACAATAATAGCATGAAACATTTGCTGATTATATCTATGGGGAATTTTCTGGCTCTGGAATAACCTACTGAGAAAACAATTAGAGTCCCTATTGTCTAATTCCTTTAAACAAAACTGAGAAAAAGCACTGGAAAAACATTGCTCAGAGAACAGTCATTTACCAGGAGAGGAATGGAAAAATGAGTATATTGTCTTAGATCATTTAATCAGTCCATGATTTTATGATTCCGTGAAGCCTTACAGCTGCCTTGAAAAATGTTACTGGAGGCCTAATTCATTGCATAATATACACTTATTAAGAAACATCCTGAAAAATACTTAGAGAGTCTTTTTCCTGTGGAAAATATCAATGCCCTCCCCTTTCCTAGATATCACTTTCCCTCACAGTTTAGGTAGAGGAGACATTTGGTAGGAAAGTAAGAGATGGCGGGATTTTCCACACTACACAAATCTGCACTGATCGAGGAACTAAAGATGGCTTTTAGAAAATATTCTGTTCACACTGCAGGAAAGTATCTCTCTGGTATTTGTCAGATGAAAATTCAACGGAAGCGACAATTCAAAATTTATCTCCTTATAAGATACAAGACTAGGAAAGGGAGGCACAGTTCCTGTGGTGACAGGGAAAAAGAGCTCAGATGATAATCAGCCACTTGCCTTCAGGAGGTAGCTTGAAAGACAGCAAGCGGAAGACACTTATTATTTGGTTGGTATATCAGGCTAAAAGCCAGGAAGAAATTCACTCTGCTGCCATCATAACATGGGTGTAACCTTTTGCTGACTGAAAACATCACATCTCTGCCTATGATAGAAAATATGGGAAAAAAATAGGATAGCATGATGTCCTAGGGTCAAGAGTGAGGCCAAAGTCCCAGAGAAAGTAGGGGAATTCCAAGGCCTTGAAGGAAGCTTCAGCAAGGGAGAAGACCCAGAGGGATGGGAGGGTGATACACTGACCCTCAGGACCCTGGGCTGGGTGAGCAGTCTGTCCCAAAATACCAGGGCTGGACTCTAAACTCTCAGCCCCTGGCACTGTCAGTCTTCATTGTAACATGAGGGGAAGGTGCCAGCACAGTCATCAGCCTCCTTCTCTGTCCTGCTTCACTACTGCACATCTTTCACCCACTCTCGGGACTGCTCCTGGCCCTTGGCATTCACTGGCAAACCAGGAGTTAAGCCACTCTACACTGAGATTTAAGCTTGGACAGACTCTAAAATGTGTTACACATTGGCCTGGTGCCGTGGGGAATAATCCAAAACAATAACAGACTATCACTTGTGTCCTGATTTTCAGCCAGGACAGAGTTAATTTTATGGCAGCCATGAGGGGGAGGAGCCTGGAGCCATGTCTAGGTTGTTATTCTATACCACCATTCCATTAACTGCTGTAAATACTGTAAATGCTTCTACAGCCTGGGTGCCTGTGCATTTCTGCGTCTGTATACACAGGTGTATGCATAGATACACGTGTATATATAAATCCATATATAGTCTATCATAATATACTGATGCATATAATCAACATAGCAATGATCACATTAACAGAGGAGCATTGAGGTATCAATATATTGTACATAATTAATTACAATAGGTAAAATATACATAATGCTTTATGTATAGCATATAATACAATACTATAGACTAGATTGTTGAAGTATGGCACAATAGGAATAGAGTATGAGTTATATACATTATATGTATAATCTGGTACAGAGCAGTACAGCAGACTGAGTAACAGCAAGGTCTCTTTTTTAAAAAGCAATTTTAGACAATTTCTATCTTTCTCTCTGGCAGAGAAATCTCTCTGTGATACTTTATAACCTGATTCTAGGAAATTAATTCAGGTGATCATGATGCTGTCTTAATATCATGACAGATGCAAGCTACAGTTCAAGGAGCAGTTTCCAAACATAATAAGCAACTAACAGCTGTGCAGGCTCATCCTCTTAAGCTAGTGAAGGTGCCTAAACATCCAGGTATGAGAGGAAGAAGTCAAGTCAAACCTGGCAAAAGACAAGAATAGGCTGTGTAAGGAGCTGGAATTACATTTATCCCATGAAGTGCTTCTCAGTATTTCTGATGCACACGACAGAGAACTACGTTGATGATTTATTTCTCCTATGGTTATCAGTTTGTCTCATAAAGAAAAGTAAGCTGATTTACATAAAAGATAAAGGAGCTGATAGCAACTGATGGTGAGAGTTACACCTGCTTCAACAGAAACAGAACCAGACACTGAAAGAATAATGGATCCTGCATAGTTTGCAAGCAATTTACTTCTGAAATTAAAGCACTTTCATCAACAAAACCCAGTGAAGTTTCTAGAGGGTTAAGGAGTGTCAGGATTTGGCGGCTGGTAATAGAACAACCAGAATATTAGCACAGACAAACCTCCTCATTACCTTCACAAGCCTTTTCTTTCTACTTGTATGATGTCAAGGCAAAAGTTATTCTTACCAATAAAATAAGAAGCAAATGAATAATTATGATTGCTTCCATTTGTGGGTAGATACAGTACTTATGCAGGATTCGGATTTTTTCTATTGAACCATCCTGTCTGAAAACTCTGGGAAATATATCAACATAGGCATGAATTATTCAATGTTTCTAGCTACATAGCTGAAGCCATCAACTCTTATGATGTGTACTTAAAATGTCACATGCAATGATGAGGTTTACAAAAAACAGGCCTGGGCAAAAAATCAGCAGAAATGGTGAATAATCCACAAAACAGTAGATTGCAATGTATTTACTGAACATAGAACAGGATCCTCTCTGATTCTTATGGCCTACAAAAACAGCCCAATACCTATGAAGTGAAAAACATCTCATGCACCTTGATTTGCAGTGATATCGATATTGATAGAGACTGATACTCTATGAAATAATATTTTTACTCCTTTCTATGTAGCGCTGCTGAAAAAAAGGCCAGAGAAATCACACTGCAGTAGATTCTATGTCTCTAAGTTATGATGTATAATGTTATACCTATTATAGAAGATTCAGATGGAACACTTGATTTTGTAGCCTTAAAATTTGGTCACATATTTCAGTTAAAAAAAAAAAAATTCTTATCTATGCATGTCCAAAACAGGTAAAAAATTATGCTTCTTTTTTTGGCAGATCCATTGCTCCAGAAGTAACATTAAGCCTACATATACAGAGACCTGCTCCCTTTTCAGTGCACCAGTTAGTGTGCTCCCAAGACAGTACACCCAATGCCAATGCATATAAGATGAAAAAATGCAGTATATGGTGGCTGTATGTTGTAAAAGATAAATATCTAAATAAAAATATATAAATACAGCTCAAAACGTTGTCAACTGAAAGGCTCAGCCCTTATGCCTTAGTTTTGGAGTACTGATGGAATTTAACATGACTCTGTACAGCTACACACTGTGTTAGATGTCCAGCATCTGAGCTTGTGTCTCATCCTCTTCCTGTTGGACTTCTACCTGCCTTGTGAGAAGAGGTGAGCTGTGCCTGGAAAACTTGTCCTGTTTTTCCATTTTTTGATGCTGAATGTATTTGTTTCTCTGATGCTTAGGAAACACACACTCTGACTGAACTTCCTTTCTTATAAAAGACCTCAGTGTACAAGTTATCCTTTCCTTCCTGTTGCAAAATATTTTGACTTCTGACGATTAGGATTGCTCAGAGAAAGCAACAAAATACTTGCCAACATTATATCTTTCTTCCTTCACCTCCCTTTTCTACCCTTTAAGAGAAGGAGTTCACCTTTCATTTACTGTTGATGTTGAAAACTTGGAAATCTGGCAATATTTCCAAGGTGTGCTGAAAACTCAAGTTACTATCAATCCCTTCTTAATCTTCAGAAAGGATCTCATACACTAAATATATACTACCTTGAAGTGTATATATTGTATTCATGCTTCACTACCTGTCTTGGTCTTCCCCTCGATTTCAGATGAAGCTTGACCTATGAAAGACACAAATCCTCCCTTCCGAAAAGGCTTTCCTTCGCCTGCTATTTGCACAGCTGTGATCAGTAGAGCCTTTTGAACAGAAGGTCCCTTTCTGTAAGGGAATGGTGCTGTCTACAGCAGCCTGCTGGAGTTCACTGGTTTCCTGGGTCCCCAAACCTTTAATCTACTGACCTTCCAGGGGTAGCATTTGGAGAAGGCTTGTGATCTGAAGTACAGAAGTGTAGTTATCCCTTAGGGACTGAACTTCCATTATTTCACTGTATTCTGGAAAGGTCAGACATCCTTGTTTACCCAGTTTGACATTTAAGTACTCACATGGGTGACAGGCAGTTTGGGACCCACTCAAGTGCCTGATCAAGCCACTTGTGACATTTTAAGTGCTCTGTGGTACCTGAGACGTGTCACAGCTCATATTTTTAGGAAGCCCATGTTATTCTGAAACAAGAGGTGGATACCAGGAAGGACGCCTTAGTACCAACCTGCCATTTTAGACGTTGAGGTTCAGCTCAGTCACAAAGAGTTCTTTTCTTTTTCAGAATGCAGTAGTTTTGAGTAATCTTCTTCCTTTGGTGATCTGATATTTTTTTACCTGTTCACCATGCTTCTGAGATCTCACGCCACTTGATCACCCTTGTGTTGAGTTCCAAGTTTTGATGTTCAGCCCTCTCTAAATGAAGACCCCAGACACTCGGGAACTCTGCTACATAGGTCTAGACTTCAGATATTTTCCTCTAACAATTTTATTTACATCTTTTTGTGCAAAACAATGGCTTCATCCCAGCAGCCTTATCTATCTCACTCAGAATAGTTTCCCAGATGTACTCACGAGGAGATTGTCAAAATATCACACAATGACTGTCACTTTTCTGTCTTAACCAATGACCCTAATCAATGCCATCATGTGCCCCAACTGTATATATGGGTTACTGGATGGACAGGTCTCAAGTTTCTGGGTCCTAAAAGAAGACCTTTAAATAGCATCCTGTGCCCAGCCTCCAATATTTTCTCTGTAAAAAGGAGAGCTTGCAGATGTTCCTAATCAGAGCTGCTGGACCAGCACAGTCCCCTTAGAGAGCAAAGAGTGTTCAAAAGTACAAGAAAGCTGTTTGCTTAGATACCTACATGGATCCATTCAACCTCTTTCATACTGATCCTTTCCCTTGAGGGAATGGGCAACTGAGTAACCTTATCATTTCTTCTTCAATCTCTGAAGTGATTTAAGGTTTCATATTTGAATGTTTTGCATGGCTTTGCACACCCAGCTCTGGCCATGAGAGCTAGTCTTATATTCAACACTCTGAAGAATATTGCTTAACCCCACAGCTCAGGTCTTCTGGGCACATCTGTTTTTGCTGGGCATTTAACTCTGTGACTGGCTGTTGAGTTTTTGTCTTTGTCAGGAATGGTAAACTTGTTTATTTATCTAATACTGAGTTCTGGCACTGGCTCTGGCACTGTTCTTGACTTAGTTCTTTGTGAGGCAAAATACACTTTACCACTGACGGGCAAAGGTTATTCAGTGATTGTGTCAGAAATGGGAGACAGCCTAGTGGGAAAATCTGGGTTATTTAGGGTGACTTCCTCTCCACTCCTCCTCTGCTTCTCCCACTGATGGGTCCACATGGGAGCAGGTGTACATGTAGCAGCATGCTGGCACATGTGACAGTATCAGACTGGGAGTATCTGAGGGCAGCTAGATTTTCTGATTCATAGCAGTCTGGGCCAGGGCAAATATGATGTTGCTTGCAATGAAATACATGCAACAGTATGCACCTCCTCAGATCTCCTCTGCTGCCTGAATGGCGAGCCCCAGGCAATGCCATCTAGCTGAGAAGGATAAACAAATCATTCAAGACCTTTGTTTGTGCATGAGTCATGAGGGGGCTACTCACTAGAGTATTAAGAAAGATAAACATATGGCAAAACTCTAAAAACTATTTCTGGAAAACTTTACTGGAGGGAACAGCTAATCCATTGTTCGGAGCCTGCAGAGAATTATAAGGCTGGGGAGAGGAATGGAAGCAGGAAAGAAGCAAAAAAAAAACCAAAAAAACCCAAGAGATCAAAAATTCAGAATGGTTGTAATTACCTATGGAGGCAGAAGGGCTTTGTGGGAAGAGAGGGGTGCCTGACACAGGGGACTTGCAGGAGCAGTTGGATCTGTACGCAGTCATAACAAGAGGGAGTTGTTATTTGTCTCCTCAGGAAGTAAACAGGGAATATCATGCATTGAGGTTACTCCGTTCGATTGTTACTCCAAAGGGAAAGAATACTGGTTGGAAATTATGAAGAGTTATTTGCTGATTAAAGTTAGCACAAAACCAACAAGCCATTTCCCTCATATGCTTCAGCTGAAAGGCCAGAGGGAATACTAAACCTGAAAATGCAAACGTCTCTCTCCTCTTTTTTGTCTGTGAGGTTTTTGTTGAAAAAGCACATTTCTTTCCTTTCCATTACCAATTTTATTTTCTGCTATTTTAGTAGTTTTATTTATTACTATAAATGAAAACATCACAGATGTATGCAGAAGCTTGTGGCATTTCATGAGCTGTTGCTCAGGAGAAGCCATGCAGTAGGCTCAGTGTTTCCTGAGGCACAGATGTGATCTCTCTCCTTAGGGCAGTCCCTGAGAGTCTCTTTGAGGCACTTCTGCACCTTATATGGGCTGCTGCAACCGAGTCTCTGTGTTTTTCTCTGTTATGCTGAAGAATAATGTGCAGCTACAGGAATTTAATAAAGTAATTGCAGGTGTTCAGTGGAGAAATGTAACTTCTATCTTTATTTTAATGATATTGGTCAAGCTGTCTGGCGTGAAACTTACCCATGGCAGTGATTGGTGTGAAGACATATTGCTTGAGACTTAGCTTCAGATGGAAACTAGTACTGATGCACACTGGACAGTATCTTTTCAGAACTCTTGATATAGGCAGACACTTTTGAATTGCATTAGAATTGAAGCCAAAAGATAACACTGAATAAAACTCTGATTTTTTCCTCTGAACAAATTTGAATGAGTTGGAGTTCAGGAAGATAAGTAGTCTCAGGTATTGGCAAAAATATGGCTTGAGTTTGCATTGAGGACTGGTAAACAACAACATAAAAGATAAAGCTGAATCTTTTGATGGATGCAGTTCACAGGTTGATTTGCTGGATTTAGTCTTAAACCTATCTCCAAACTGCCTGAGCACTATCGCTGGTACACTGACTGACTCCTGGTATGCCTCTTGCTCATAGACACCTATTGCCTCTAGCAATATTTTAGGAAAAAAAAAAGTCACATACCAATATAATTTTAGTCTACCCAGTGCCCATATTTTAAACAAAATCATCTCCTGGGCCTGAGCCTCATATTGTTTGCTGTGGCCTTCCATTACAGCCTTCTACTTAGTGCAAAGTGCCTGACATGCCAGGTCCCAGTCAGGCTCCAGGATCTCTGCCCTTGGGGCTCTCCCTGGCCTGCACAAGTCACCTTTGATGGTGGCCCTGGCACTAAGCTATTTGCTGACCTGCAGCTCTGCCAGCCCTGAGCTGCCCTCTGACAGCACTGTCTGCCAGCTCTGGCCATTGCCTTGCCTGGAATCCTCCACACTAGGTGTACCTGTGGCAGTGCAATCTCACCTAATGTTTGCTAGCCTGTGGTCACCCTTTGGCTCGCAAGCTAATGTTTGGCTGAGTCCAGACACAAGCTACACTTTCAACCCTGCCAGATAGACTTGAGAAAAATCAGGTACAGTCTGTTTTCTCCAAACTTATTAGTGCAAAACTTCCTAATGGCCTCTCCTCTTTTACCAAAGAGATGTTACTTTCCTGTTCCGCCCACAGCACTGATTTGACTCAACCACAGTGGTAACACAGAGCTCCTTAATTTGCCAAACCTGGACTGTACACTGTGCATTGGATTTATCCTCTGTCCAATCTGAAACTAATCCAGTAGCCCAAATCCTAAACCCAGTCTGGCACAGTTTAGATCTGGCCCAGCTACTTCGCTAGCTTTAGACTCCCATCTCTTTGCTTCCTTCTAGTTCTTACCTAACCTAAGATAGTCATGGGCAGCAGGCATTTACTAAAACAAACCAAAACTATCATATGATAACTGCCTAAAATTTAAAAATCGCCTTACATCTACTCTTAGTTTTCATACAAGTCATAACCGAAGATCTAATGGCTTGCCAGTGGGTCACCTGGGGTTTATCTCTTTGCTAGTCTGCCATCTCCAAATGAGACACATCATAAACCTTAGGCACATATTGCTACTGCCTGAAAATTTACACAGAGACTGCCTACTGCCTTCAAACCCTGGGCCAAGGTTATTGTCAGATTTAACTATGTTCCGAATTCTTTGCTCTTTATTGGTCCCAATCCTATCTGCTGCTTCATCTGTTAACTTCAAAATAAAGTTGCCATCTGCCAATTCCATGCTCTGTCTTGACTCAACTTTTTGGCGTGTTGAAGTGTAACGTCACTCCAGCTCTTTGCTGAGAACAAGATTTCACAAGTCTCACTTGATTTGAATTCTGTTCCGATACAGTGGCACAAGAAGACAGCACACAAAACCAAACAAAAATTTCTGTTCAAAATGGAATTTGAAGTAGGAATGTTTAGGGAAATCTTGCTATCCTAATAATTTGGGTTTATTCCTAGTCTGAAATGGAGTAGCCAGAGCTTGAATATTTTCTCTCTATCTGCAAGAACGGTCTACAAATATTTTTGTTTGTTTTCCTAAGGAAAATAGCATATAATGATTTTGACCCAGCTTATCTATTTGATCAAGTCTGACATCTTTTGAATGCATTCACTAATATCAACCTGACTTGCTACAAAGTTTAAATATTCAAGTTCTGTGAAAGCTGTTTAGAAGTAAGGAAGCAGAATTAGTTCCTTCCAGAAGGAGAAGGAGGCAGAGATAAGCCTTAGGACATTTTGCCTGGCAGCAGTTGCCTGTTCAGTCAGAAAAGGGACCAGACAAGAAACCATCCTTCATGTGTGTCTGAATGAACTGTAGTCTGTATGGTCTGAAATCTGGTATGACTATCACAGGTTAGAGAAAAAAGTGATTGGAGAGTATCAAGGAAGAATGGTGAAGGAATAACAATGATTACTTAAGTAGTTTGATTTTGCTTGTGTTAAAGCTCACAGTAATATTTTGGGGAAAAGGGAGAGGAGTTTCAGTACATGTAAATCAGGACTTTTGAGTAACTGTGACTGTAGAGGCTAGGAAAAAATTTTTTTGAGGAAAAAATTATTGAGATAAAAGTAGGAGGGGCATCAACGAACAGGGAAGCAAATCATCTGGGCTAAGAACTGTTTTTGGTTTATACAATCCTAGCACAGTGCCCACCCTCCTTAGGGCTTTTACATGCAGCTGTTATTATTAACATTTTGTATCAGAAAAGAAGTAGCAGTAGAAAAGAACAGGCAACTCTCTTCTTCCACTCTTGTTTTGTGATTATCTAAAACCTTTGGAAACACAGAGAAGTGAACAGGTTATGTAGCTGCTTTTGCAGCTGAGGTTCTGGCAGGAAGCATTTCATATGAGCACAGGGTTCAGTTATCCTGCTTGTGTGAGTGGTGTCCCCGACAAAAATAGATCCTGCTGTCTGCTCTTTGCAAAGAGCAGCTGAGGAAAGCAAAACAATCTTCTAAGGTGGTCAGCCAGGAGTGGCCAAGGGTGGCTGGAGGTAGTGGAAGCGCTGAGTAAAACCTTTATAGACCTGGCAGAAAACTCAAGTTGTCAGCATCCCCTTAAGACGTTTACTTTCAGCTGCTTCCTCTCCGAGCAGGGCAGCAGGCAGGACTTGCCTTCCTCCCCCAGTGACGGTGGATGTTCCTGTGTTTCCATTGGGCTGCCTGTGCCTGCGTCCTTTTCCTGTGGAAACAGAAGATATGGGCAGGAGAAAAGACATATTTGGTAATGTTTCTCTTCAAAGCGTCTTTTTCACAAGGCTGCCTCAGCTGCAAAATGTTAAGGGAAAAAAAAGAGATTTTGGAACTAACTCCAGACAGACCCTAATGCCTACAAATTTGTCTAAGTAAGCCAAGTCCAGAAAGGCAAAACATGAAGAAGGCTCATTATTTGACTGCTAGGGACATTCAAATAACCAGACATGCCAGTACTTATGATCTTCATATTTCAGACGGCTCGTCTTTCATATCCTCCCTCATCCTGCACTCCCACCCTGCTAACTTCTTATATTTTCCTTCATCCCCACGAACTACAGTGCATTTGAAATTGTTTATAGAACATATAAAATATGAAAATATTATTTAAAATACCTTTGAGGAAAGACTCTATTCCTCTAGCCGTCTGTTTGATGGAGTTGTTCACAGCTCCTCTAATTGCCTCAGCTTGCACGATCATTTTTCTTTCTCCCCAGAAAGTTCAAAGTACTTTGGCAGACCTCTTTCTATTTTATTTTAATAAGAATTGACTGAGGAGGTGCTATGGTGCTTAGGACACTGGGCGTCTCTGATTCATGGTTCTGCTGGAGCTGTGGCTCAAGATAGGAGGAGGAGTGACTGTGTTCTAATTTTCAAAGTCTTCTGGAGGGTTTTTTCTCCTCGAGATCCTTTAGAGCATCACAGGTCTGCTAAATCATCAGTCACCATTCCTGGCCAGAAGGAGGGGCAATTTACATTCCCTACATTCGGTACATATCCAAGATACCCCTGGAAATCTGCGCAGGGCAAAAATATTCACATGTTTTAAATGAATTAATAAAATCACTGTTGCAAAAACCCTCATAAATTCAAAAAAAAACCCTGTTAGTTCAGGCAGGTCAAAGATTGTATTTCAGCTACTCATAAATATACAGATATAAAAGTAAAAGGAACATTGTTGATCTAACCAATATTATTTTTCAATATTATTTGTCATATGAATTGATTCTCACATAATTTATGAAAAAAATCAACTTTAAATTCTCATTCTGAAGTAGATTTAACACCCTGAAATGGTTTATTGGTGGATATTTTAATATAATATTTCACTTTCACTTTTCTTTTTTTTCCTTCAAAGCTAGATCCATTTTCTGTGAGATGCAAACTAAGTTTAGTGGAGAACAAAAACTGGTATTTGCTTTTGAAGTTGAACGCAGAATTATAAAGATTTTTTCCCACGGTTCCAGCAAATCTAGTTTTGTTGCTCATGGATTCTTATTAGTATGTGTTGATTTTCTTCCACACATATTTCATCCAGGTCTCTTCCAGCCTCTAGGAAGCCTGAATTTGTCCCCAAACTATAAAATATATTCAGTTTGATGAGTGACTCCAATACAATATAAAAAACTTTAAGGAGTGCATACAGACACTTTGAATTTGTATTTAATAGCATTGTTTATGATACTGAAATAATAGTGTTTTTTTATAGCTTTTAATGCCAAAAATGGCTATTCAAACATCTCGTCTGACATCCATATAATCCCATCCCACGGAATTGGATTATTTGACTAACAAATGGTAGACTTGTACAGCACAAGGGAGTAACTGTCTGCAGCTGCTAAGTTACATAAAACATAGATTTTTTCCTTTCTTCTCTAGTGGACTAATGAAGAAACTGTAGCCTAGAAATTATTTTGTAAGAATACTGTTTATAGTATGAGTAGGACAGACAGAAATACGAGAGAAGCTCTTGGGCTGCCAAAAATCTCATTTTTTGGAAGAGCAGCCCTTAGGCCTTGAGAAAGTAATGCAGGAAAAATCTTATTTAAATGAGACAATTTCTGTCTCAGTACAAAATAATTATTCCCTGACATAAAAGTTATTTTGTGGAGCCCCTCCAGCACTCCTTGCTAGGGGCAGGCAGCGTGACATTGCCTCTTCTTTCAGGCTTTTCAAATTCCTTTCTCCAGGACAGAGAGAGGTTCCAGAGTTTGGGGAGCAGCTGAGACGCTAAGGTCATTCCAAAAAAATAGCAGGTTTTGTTTGGTCTTGAAGCCTACCTTATTTCCCACCTGTATTCATTTTTCCCCCTAGGACAATCAAAGTACATAGAATTTTTTCTCTTTTTTGTCTTGAAGTTGCAAAAGGACTTTTTAATCCACACAGAGGATGGTCTATGACTGTTACACTAAGGGTTGTTAATGGCAGCTGTGCATTACACAGAAGTAGCTGTGACACATTTTAATCCCTATTCACTATATGATTTGGCAAAGGATCTGTGGATTTACTACTGTTGAAGTCAGAGACAAAATTCTCCATTCTTTCTGAGGTGAGAAATCTGGACCAGCCCCTGTTCCTCTTCACAGCTAAATGTTCCCAAAACAGTGATGCTTTTATAAAAGGGAATTAGTCTAGTGGGAATAAATGTTGATACTTCTCACCTTGTTTCTTCATGAATCATTGTGTTACACATCTTTACTCTTCCTCTTTGCATCTCATGCCCAACCACACTTCATACAGTGTTTTTCAGACAATCTGATTCCGTTAAGAAAGGGGGTCCAGTCGGTTATTATAGAAGTGAAAACCACTTGGTATCTATTAATGATGTGTACAGAGAATAAACCAAAGTGTATAGGATGTGATCTGGTTCACATGCACCCACATACTAACACCAGCGCAGGAAGAGGTCATGTGAAAAGAAACGATGAGGGATCAGCAGAACATGGTCTCTTGGTGGGTATTTAAGGTCAGAGCAGCAAATTAAGAGAAGTGATTATTTTCTTCTCCATGGCACTTTTGTGATTGCATCTGGAGTGCAGAGTCTAGTTTTGGGCTCCTCAGTACAAGATGTGAGCATGCTGGAGAGTACAGAAGATGTTCACCAAGCTGGTCAGTGGCCTGGACCACACCATGCGCAAAGAGAGGCTGAAGGAGATGCATTTCCTCAGCCTAAAAGAGAAAGGATTCAGAAGAGTCTGACTGATGTCTACAATTACTTAAAGGGTGGTTGGAGAGAAGATGGAGCAAAGCTGGAGTTGCACAGTGACAGAGCAAGAGTCAGCAGGCACAGGTAGAAACAAATAATCAGATTTACAACACACATGGGAAGTTGTGAGTATTGATTGACCATGCTCTGCTGGGCGCTGCATTAATTTAGTAAACTTAAGAAAACTCATCAGCTCAGCTATCTCTTAAAAGGCATAAATGGTTACTTTACTTCTGCAAACATACATCCATTAAATTTAAGTATGGAAATTTTTAACTCAGAAATCTATGAAATTTTAGACATACAGTTATACTTCTACAGTGTATGAATGGAAAGAGCTGTATTTCAGGGATTTCCCCTAAGGAGAAGAGGGAAATCGATCTTTGAAGGAAATGCAGAGGAAATACAAGCTGGAAGAACAAAGAATTCAGTGATTTTTTTTTTTTTTCTCAAGATCTAAGGATAAACAATTCGGGACAATCTTTCTTGAATATTAGGGAATGGGAGATATGGATGTTCTTTACCAGCAATAAGGGGATACCAGAGTGGAGCAATTGATAGGATCCATGAAACTGACTAATATTTACAAGCATTATTAAAGCACAGCTTTTCAGAGTTCTTATTCCACACCCATTTCCTGAGACTGCATCAGAAACTGTGATTCCTGAAAACAAGACCAGTATCTGGTGAGTGATCCATTCACGTTTTCATGTCAGTATGAGGATGGGAAGCATATTGTCCCCTACTGTAAGACTTACTTTCCCTTTAGGGAGGAAATTGAGGCTTGCACTCCAGGTGAGAATCACTGGCCGGGTTCCAAATTCAGCTGATGTAGGAGCAGAATGGTGGGGAGCTGTGGAGTAAACCCTCCCATTAGTCTGGTTATACACATGGCTTACTCAATTTTATCTTAATACATGCAGACATAAGTAGAGCTTGCCATCAAATGATGCATCCTAATGCGGACTTGCCAAGTCCCTGGAAAATAGATTGAATCACTGTATTATGACTTCTCTGTGTTTAAAAAGTATCTGTAGTGATGAATATTTGTAAAAGTAATCCAGTTGGGTCAAACCATCTGTCTGATTGATGCTGTGTGAGATAATATCACATGAGAGCAGGGAACTACTTGAGGAATCTATTGAGTTTCTGGATACCATATAGTATCATAAGATAACATGGGGATGCCAGGTAGCAGCTGAAAACCAAACACAAGAGATTCTCTCATCTGATATTTGTTTAGTTCAATGAAGAAGTTTTGAAGGTTTTATACATTTATTCCAGAGTTTGGCAACAGTGGGTACAAAAACTGGAATAAGCTGACCTTTACAACTTTTATCAGACAAAGACAACCTCTGTGCCTTCCCTGCTGTCTCCTTGCCTCAGGCCCCCACTCCCAAGACCAACATTTTTCCTTCGATTTTTTCCCCTTTCTTCAGTTTGTTTCCTTTACTACTCTGCACCTGCTTTTAAAATGCAAGTTACAAGTGAAGTTATTTCTCGCTCCTGAGAGACAGATGGACTCTGGGAACCAGAGCCACGGCACCTTCTTTGCATAGGGTGACAGAAATAGCTCCCGTGAAATACACTGTGTAACTAAACACAGATGGTCTCTTCATGATGGGTCATGATGACTGAAGAAGATGAGCAATGCCACACACACATAAAGCAAGCAAATTGGAGAATAATAGTTCTCCTGTTGGCTGTAATTACATGGAAGACAGCTTCTCTGTGAGAGCAAGCTGTGCAGGCTCCAGTCTCAAGGATCCAGTGTAACTGTGAATCATGATCTTTATGAATTTCCATTAAGTAAATTTGAGAGAATACACCTAACTTGTTGCAGACCTTGATCTGATTCTCTGACTTCCTACAGTTCCATTCTAGAACTCTTTCTAGAACTTTCTGTATGTGAAATTGAAGCTGGGTTTATCATCTAGCATCAATTGTCAATAATAGTATGTAGAAATCTCACATATCTCTGTTATGTTGTCTGCTAAAAGAGAGTGTAGGGTGCTTTAGCAGGGTTGTACACAGTCTGTTTTCTGTTAGACATACTGCCATACTTCTGCAAATATGGATTAAGAATTCAAATATACACAGCAGTGGAGAGACATTGTAAAGTCACTGATTAAAGTGATGAGCAATATACTTCGAAGTAGCTGGGCATTATTTCTGTCTTAATTCCCTAACATCCAGTAGTCACTCGGACAGTGGTAATTTGCTCAGTAGCCAGATTGGCTGCTTCCATTACAAAAATATATGACTGGTTTTCATTAAATTTTTACCAAACCTACTGAAGCATACTTTTGTGTTTGTAGAATTTTAACATATAACAATGTTTGAAGTTTTTAGCTCTCACTCAGTTTCCTGACAGCAAAAGTTTAAGTTGCTGGGAAGCCTGTTCAGATCTTATCAGATGTCACCAAAAAGACAAATAGCACAACATCAGTTCATGGTTAATTAACTACTAGCCTTAGGAAGGATATTGGGCAACAGGAAACACAGTAGGCTGGAAAGACTTTTTAACTGGTTTTCTGTCTCTTTGATTATTATCTGCAAAAAACACATGAAGGGGGAGCAACAATATCATTATGTTTACAGGAGTAGTTTACAGTCAGCAGAGACAGCCTGAAGAATTTGAGTTCCCAGTCCCATTTTATTGCACTGGCTCAGCTGTTACACTTCACAATAAGCATTTTTGAACCAGCAGAAAATCTATTTCTGCATGTAGTTTTTGATTCGGAGATTGGAAAACAATCACAAAGTTTTGGTTTAAAAATTGTCAACACGATGATGCTGCCATGTGCTAATGAGTATTATTAAAAATTCAATTGTCTTCATAATTTTAAAATAATGCAAGAGCACATGATCATGGTGATAAAATGTAGATCTTTTGTCTCTCATTTTGGACATAATCTAAGTTTAATCAGTCTGTTTTCCTGTGTTGCTTGTGATCATTCAATAAGGAAAATAATACCTAAATTTTGTTTAGAGCAGACAAATGGGGACCACATTTTGGATTTTTCTCCAACTGAATATTGACAGTCACAGATTGCAGAAGATGTATATCCCTAGCTAGGCTGGTTCATCTGTCTGTATGTCTGTCTATCTATCTATCTATCTATCTATCTATCTATCTATCTATCTATCTAATATCCCTCTCTCTCTCTCTTTCTCATTTTTTTAATGTGAATTAAAAAGGCTTCAGGTATCCACAAACATGCTATGAAATGAAATGCAGGTTTATAAAGTGTGTTGGGATCCTCAAATGAAAGGTATTAGAAAATCACAAAGTATTCTTTTATAGTACAATTTATTGATGTGGTTTCTTTTCCATCTGCCAGATTTAAATGCTATGGTATGCAACAATTCTGGTTTAAAAGAATAAAATTACTTCTACTTTATTATATTATAAAATATATTTATTGTATTGCTACAGAAATCTGAAACATGATGCACTCTCTCAAGTATAATCTAAGAAGCACAACTCACTGGGAAAGCTGTTTGTTCTGTTGTCTCCAGAAAAGCCTCTTTTATCAAATGGAGGCAAATATGATATTTTCAGTACAAACTATATCTGACACAGGGCACACACATCCTGAGGTAAAGGTCATTCTGTGGTCTAGTACATGAGTCTTTAATAAACACCTCTTGAACTTGAGGATAAATGCTTCTTTCACAATAGGATAATCCTATTAAGCCATCCTGGGTATGGAAAAAGAGTCTAAGTATCCTAATAAGATATCAAAAAAATGATTGCGCAATGATCCTGTTGTTTATATAAACAGAATACAGTTCTCACATCCAAAACCTCAGTGTTAATTCAGTCAGAGCATGGAATTGTGGTCTTTAAGTAGCAACTGGAATATTAATAATCCTGGCTGCATCTATTACACAGGGAAAACAGATGGATAATAAATGTATCCAGACATTTGGTTGCACTCTAACAGCTTTTCTGCAATACACCATAATTTCTCAGTGTTTAGATTTTTGAACTTTGGTCATCCTGAAAAGATAGGAATAGGCTTTGGAATAAACTGAAACAAAGGGGCAGAAGGAGACAGGCATGGACTCAAAATCCTAGAGCAGATGGCTACATGGCCCTGGAGGACTCCAACTGTGAGAACTCTTGACTCAATAAATGATGAAGAAATGGCAGGAGCAGGAGTTTCTGCAAGCGAAAATCAAAATCAAATCCTCTCAAATTATTCTAAAGAGGAATTCACCAGAATCTTGGACCCAATTTGAATGAAATCCTTATCTGGAGGGACTCATCCATGTTGAATACACCATCCCTGTGGAATGGGCAATTTGTTCAGCTGTGCTATTTCCCCACGATATTTCCCACAAATTCTACAATATTACCAGTGAGGAAGGACAGAGGAGAGTTCATAGCTGGCCGGACATGTGACCTCATTTCATTGCATATAACATGGTCCAGACCAGCCACTCCAGCTTACTGACAAAATCAGTTCACAATCATGTTTTCAGTACTTCTGTGATTAATCCTTTTTACAGTTAAATTGCAAAAACTCCTTTATAACAATGGGACTGTAAAAGAAAAGGAGTCTTGTTATTTGGATTTCAGTCCATATTTTATTCTTGTTATCAGGAAATCAGACAGGATCAATGGAAAAAGTCTACAGGGCTTTTCACAACATGGAATATAAGTTCCCAGGATACAGGCTTTAACGTGTATTAAATTTTATTAATTAATGTAAGGCACAGAAAGGCATTTCCACTGTTTGGGAGTGACATCCCTGACTAACCCAACTTACCCCTGCATTCATGTAGTACTGGTAAACCTAATACACGTTTAACGAAGATGAAAATATTTGAAGACACTTGATTACTGAATTCTACACACAGGGTGGTTCCCTCAGCCACCTCACTTCAGACTAAACTACAGAGATCAATGTTTGTATTCTTTGTCAGAATTACTGAATGCATCATTCCAACCCTTGACTGAGCACCATGTATTGTTACTCACACATGTTATCTCCAGCAAGCAGCTGACATCTTTAAATTCCTTCTGCAAGGTGCCAAATTAGTGGTCTGAGAACTCAAATCCACAGCTCACCCACAGAAAAGACACAGTCTTCCTCTTGGCAGTCAATACTTCCCATATTGCCTTCAGATGTATGCCACTCCTGGACGGAGCAATTCCATAAATAACTCTAGCACATGTTTAAATCCCTAGCACATGTTCACATGCAACTCTTTTGAGGAAAGCACATGCTTAAAATTAAGCATGTGGCCTAAGTACTTTGATGAATACCAATGCTTTCCTAAACTGGTGACAGTAGGAAGGAGAATCTGAGCTCCTCATGCCCAAATGCCAGCTAAGATGCTTTCAGTGATGTGGGTACCACTTGGCCCTGTCCCAGTGATAATAGACTGTCTCCTGTAAATCACTGGGCAGCTGTCAATTAGTGATGTGTGCTGGTTGTTTAAAACACATTTACTTTCCTCACTGAAATTTTGCTTTTGGACTAGATTCTTTTTTCTTGTTTTTTTTTCTTTATAGTATAGGGTTGGTCAAAAGCAAATGGAATGAAAGAAAGTCCTGGCTTTTTGCAGGAGACTCAATAAGGTTATAGAACTTGCAGGGGAAGTTTTAGTTTGCTTTTTTGTTTAATGTTGTTTTCCTAAATGTTTCTGAGACTCAGGAAAATGAACCTCAATCCTTTAATGAGTCTGGGCTTCCTGAGGTTTCCCCCTTCCTTGCATCTGAAATACCTCTGCCTACCTCTAGCCAAAAGGGGAACTGTTTTGCTTTTTGTGGTTTCACCATCATTTCAGGATTTTATTCATTGACTGATGTTTACAATGTCCCACTAAGGGCCCAAAGGAATATTTTCTTTCTGTCTGTCTTTTCTATTTTTTATTTTAGAAACACAAGATAGGAAACTATCTTAACAGAAAAATGACTTCTTATATTAATTAAACTATTATGATTGACCTGATTGTTTGTTCATTAAAAAATGAAGCAGAACAATCAGTTTCTGCCAAATAAAACACTCTCAGCTATTTCAATTACTGTTTTATTTGGCTGGGCCTGCCCGTCAGATTATCCTCTAATCTGTACAAGAATGTTGTTTGGAAGAGATGAGGCATGCCTGACTTGGAGACCACAGCCATCATTCCAGCACATTCCGGTCCAAATATTGTTCCGTTAGCACAGTGGAGCTACATGACCAGTACGTCCTGGGTCTGCTTCCTTCTAGAGATCCAATGTAGGACACTTTGGCTGCACCACTGGAAATGCCTGAAGACACTGATGCGAAAGAAAAAAAAGTGAAAGTGAAAGCTCTAAAGCTCTACAAATGGGCACATTTGGTGTGTTTACATATTATCAGAGCTGCCATTAGAATAAATTTAATAACAGCTACAAGAAAAATTGTGGAAAAGCAGTATTGGGACCTCCAAACCCTCTCAGAGAGGCCTCTCCATAATCTTGACTCAGAATTTGCCATTTCAGTGAATCTGTGTTTTCTGTGGATATTAGTATTCGGCAAGAATAACCACATACTCATCCCGCTCCTTATATCCTTCCCCTAAGCTACTACCTTCTACTGGAGAGGATACTGGTCTTGGTAGATCTTTCTTCTGAGACAACATGTACTCACTTTAGAGTTCAACTGAACCAGGACTGTATTTTGGAAGTGAACTTGGTTTTATCCCACAGCTGAAAAATGGGACCACACCTAGAACTCTCCAGAACAAGTCTCACCTGGTGCCAGGCAATAGTTAGTCTTAAACCTGAAAAACCCGGGCATGCATGTGATTTTCTGAGGATGTCAGATCCTCAGCATCAATTAGAAGGTCCTACAAATTGTCTCCTGTTTGTCTGCAATCCCTGTTAATTCAGATACATACACAGGTAGCAACAAAAATAAAATCATGCTATCCGCAGAGATATAAGGAAGCAGAGAAATAGAAAAATGCAGCTTGTAGAGTATCAAGTGAAATGAATAGAGAGTCGAGTGTGCTTTTTTCTCCACCAGCCTATAGGGACAAAAAAATCCAAGAGTGAGTGTGTTCATAAAGCACTGGCCACATTTAAAGTAAATACAGTCACTATTTTTGCAAAAGGGAATTGGTTTGGGAAACTACTAGGGTATAGTGTTACTCTTAGGGTAAGGACTAGGGTTCTGCTTCAGGTTAGGGTTAAGAAAACCACACAGCCCACAGCTCCAGGGACACTGCAGCTTTGAAAAACATACCAAGGTCAGCGTGACAGTACCCCAACATTGCTCCTTCCACACTTTTCTGCTTGGCACCAGCCTTCCCCTGTACTGTTTAAGTGCAAGGCTGGTGATACCTACCAGGGTTAGGGTTAGAATTAGGGTTACGCCTAGGTTTAGGGTTGAGGAAATTACAAAACCCACAGCTCCAGGAACACTGCAGCAGCAAAGGCCATGCCAAGGCTAGCATGACACTGCAAAAATACTGCTCCCTCCACATTCTTTCAATGGCACCAGACTTACCCCTATGCAGATTTAACGCTCTGCCTCGGGTTAAGGTTCCACCTATGGTTAGGGTTGACGTTCCGCTTCGGATTCCGGTTGAGAAAACCACAAATTCCACAGCTCCTGGGATACTGCAGCTGCAAATGCCATGCCAAGGGCAGCATGGCACCTCACAATTTTACGTCTTCCAAAATTTATTCTTTCTCTCCAAGTGTACCCGCTTTGCCTTTTTGTATTAAGGATAGATTTATGTTTAGGGTTAAGGGTCCAAAAAACAAAAAGCCCACATCTCTGGGAACACTGCAGCTGCAAAAGGCTTACAAAGTGCAGCATGGCACCTCACAATTTTACGTCTTCCAAAATTTATTCTTTCTCTCCAAGTGTACCCGCTTTGCCTTTTTGTATTAAGGATAGATTTATGTTTAGGGTTAAGGGTCCAAAAAACAAAAAGCCCACATCTCTGGGAACACTGCAGCTGCAAAAGGCTTACAAAGTCGAACATGGCACCGCCACAACTTTGCCACTTCATCACTTTCTTCATTAGCACCCACCGGACAATATGCATTTTTTGGTATTAGGTTTAGGGTTAGGCTTCCGCTTAGGGTTAGGGTTCAGAAAACCACAAATCCCACAGTTCCAAGGACACTGTATCTTAAAAAGGCTTCCCATGGCCAGTATGGTACTGCCACAACTTTGCTGATTTGACAGTTTTCTCCATTGTCACAAACTTACCCCTGTATGGCCTTGGTCCACTGTTAAGGAGTGAATTAGGGTTAGGATTAGGCTTAGGGTTAGGGTTCAGAAAACCACAAATCCCACAGTTCCAGTTACACTGCAGCTTCAAAAGTCTGCCAAAAGCCAGATTTGCACTGCCACAGTTTTACCAGTTCAACACTTTCTTCTTTAGCACATGACGTACCCCGACTTAGGTTTTTTTGAAATAGTGTTAGGGTTAATGTTAGAGTTCCGCTTAGGGTTAGAGTTAAGAAAACCACAAAACCCACAGCTTGGGCAACATTGTATATTAAAAAGGCTTCCCAAGTTGAGCATGGCACTGCCACAACTTTGCCTCTTCCACACTTTTCTTCTTGGTGCCATCCTTACCCCTATATGGCCTTGGTGCTCAGTTAAGAATTAGATTTAGGGTTAGGGTTCCGCTTAGGGTTAGGGTTAAGAAAAGGGGAATGCCCACTTGTTCAAGGACACTGAAGCTGCAAAAGGCTTCCAAAAGCCAGCATCATACTGCCACAATCTTACCAGTTCAATACTTTCTTCCTTAACACCCAATGTACCCCGAGTGAGGTTTTCCTGAAATAGGGTTAGGGTTAGGGTTCTGCTTAGGGTTAGGGTTAAGAAAAACATAAAGGCCACAACTCCAGGGACACTTCTGCTTTAAATGGCTTCCCAAGTTTTGCGTGACACAGCCACAATTTTGTCCATCTGGGTTATGTTAAGGGTTAGGTTTCAGAAAACCATAAAGCCTGGAACTCCAGGCACACTGCAGCTTAAAAAGTCTTCCCAAGGCAAGCATGGCACTGCCACAACTTTCCCACTTCCACAGTTTTTCCTTTGGCAGAAGCCATATCCCGCTGCACGTATTTTTTTATTAGGATTACGATAAGAGATAGGGTTAGTGCTATCGTTTTTAAGGTGCAGTGTCCTGGGAGCCATGGGCTTTTGAGTTTTTCTGGACTCTAACCGTAAGCGTAACCCTAAACCTAAACTTAATAGAAAAAAAATAAAATGAGGAAGGGTGGGTGTTAAAGAAGCAAGCGAGAAAGCAGCAAAACTGTGGCAGTGCCATGATGAATTTGGGAAGCCTTTTTAAGCTTCAGTGTCCCCGGAGGTGTGGATTATGTGTTTTGAGGACCCCTAACCCTAACCCTAACCCTAACCCTAACCCTAACCCTAACTTTCACACTAATTCCTAGAAAAGGGCACAAGCAGTACAGTAGGTGCAATAGAAAAAATTGTGGAAGCAACAAAGTTGCGGCAGTGCCATGCTGGCTTTCGGAATCTTTTTGAAGGTGTAAATCTGTATCTGTGGGTTATGTGTTTTTCTGAATGCAAAGCCTAAGTGAAACCCACACTCTAACCATCCCGCTTAACAGAGCACCTAGACCATAGAGGGGTAAGGATGGCACCAACAAAAAAAGTGTGGAGGAGGCAAAGTTGCGGCAGTGTCGTATTCGACTTGAGAAGCCTTTTGAATTGGCAATGTCCCTGGAGCTGTGGGCTTTGCGGTTTTTTGAACCCTAACCATAAGTGCAACCCGAAACCGAACCCTAATTAAAAAAAAGCTACTTGGGGTAAAGCAGATGCTAAAGAAGAAGGTGTAAAATGGGCCAAATCCTGGCTGTGCCATGCTGAATTTTGGAAGCTGTTTTAAGCTGCAGTATCCCGTGAGGCGTGGGCTTGGTAGTTTTCTGAATCCTTACCCCAAGCGGACCCCTAACCCTAAGCCTAATACTAAAAAGGTGCTTGGAGAATGACAGGTGGTAAAGAAGAAAGTGTGGCAGTGGCAAAGTTGTGGCAGTGCCATGCTGGCTTTGGGAAGCATTTTTAAGGTGAGGTGTCCACAGAGCTGTGGGCACTTTCCTATTCTTAAGCCTAACCCTAAGGTCAACCCTAACCCTAAAACCAATCCGAAAAAAGGCGCAGCGGTATGGCACATGGTAAAGAAGAAAGTGTGGAAGCGGAAAAGTTGTGGCAGTGGCATACTAGCTTTGGGAAGTTATTAGAAGCTGTAGTGTCCATGGAGCTGTGGTCTTTGTGGTTTTCTGAACCCTAACCCCAAGCAGAACCCTAACCCTAATAGGAAAAAAGACGCATGGAGTATGGAGGAAGCTAAAAAAGAAAATGTGGAATGAACAAAATTGTGGCTGTGCCATGCAAAACTTGGAAAGCCATTTTAAGCAACAGTGTCCCTGGAGCTGTGAGCTTTGTGGTTTTCTTAACCCGAACCCCAAGGAGAACCCAGACTCTAATCCAATTTCTAAAAACAGCAGACGGGGTAGGGCGGGTGCTAAACAAATTAGTCTCGAACCGGTAAGTTTGTGACAGTGCGATGCTCGCTTTTGGCAGCCTTTTGCAGCTGCAGTGTCCCTGGAGCTGTGGGCATTGTGGTTTTCTTAAGCCTAAACCTAAGCACAACCCTAAACCTCACCCTACTTCTTAACTGAGCACCAAGGACTATATGGGTAAGGAAGGTGCTAAGGAGAAAAGTGTGGAAGAGGAAAAGTTGTAGAAGTGTCATGCTCAACTTGGGAAGTCTTTTTATTTGACAATGTCCCTGGAGCTGTGGGCATTGTGGTTTTCTTAAGCCTAAACCTAAGCACAACCCTAAACCTCACCCTACTTCTTAACTGAGCACCAAGGACTATATGGGTAAGGAAGGTGCTAAGGAGAAAAGTGTGGAAGAGGAAAAGTTGTAGAAGTGTCATGCTCAACTTGGGAAGTCTTTTTATTTGACAATGTCCCTGGAGCTGTGAGCTTTGTGGTTTTCTGAACATTTACACTAAGAGGAGCCCTAACCCTATGCTAATAAAAAAAAAGGGCACCTGGGGTACATCGGGTGCTANCCTAATGCTACTTCTTAACTGAGCACAAAGGCCATATAGGGGTAAGGATGGCGCCAAAGATAAGAGTGTGGAAGTGGAAGAGTTGTGGCAGTGCCACGCTGGCCATGGGAAGTCTTAAAGTTTCAGTGTCCCTGGAGCTTTAGGCCTCGTTGTTTTATAAACCTTAACCCTAAGTGGAACCCTAACCCTAACCATAATATGAATAAAGGTACATTGCCTAAGGCTGGTGCCAAGGACAAAACTGTGGAATTGTCGAAGTGGTAGCAGTGCCATGTTGGCCTTG
>VZRF01011431.1:0-53138 GCA_013396875.1 Vireo altiloquus
CATATCATTCTGGAGGAGAGGCAAGGGACTGGACACACAGGGTTGTGCATGTGCTGCTGTGCTCAGTGCCTTAGAGAACACTCTCACTCTCTTTGATACAATACCATGTTTTGCAAGTGTTAATATGTCATTTTAGCTTTTGGAGAAGGTGGTTTTCTTGCTAGCTTTTCATGTGAAGCCGAATGGCTCATTACAGCCTGGGCTATGAATTTCTGTGCAGGGACTGTTCAAAATTTCATACCAATTATTAGGAGTGGGAGAATCTCATCAATTTAGGTTGACATCTGTGTCTAAAGAAAAATGCTCCTCTTATATAAGCAGGGTTCAATAGTGAGACAGAGTTTCATGAATGCTAATATAATATTCTGCCTGAACATAAATTGGGACCTGGTATTTATTAGATAATAAAGCCTGAAAATGGATTTCAAATAGGAAAAAAATACAATTGGGCAAAGGAATTCTTTGTATTTGAATGGACAGCTTATTCTTCATACAATGCTAGTTTCTAAAGGCCAGATTTGTTGCTGTAGGGGAAAAGGAATTGCTGAATCTAATAAATAATTTTAATGTATATATGTGTTTGAAATTTCTTTGGTAAGTAGTTTTTAGTGTCTTGGTATGTTTGGGAGACCAGGTACAGCCTAGAACTACAGCAGAATGAAGATAATAACATTTTCCTACTGCCAGTAAAACTTAACCGCCCAAGAAGACGGGAATCAAACATCACCAATTGCTTAGTGACAAAGAAGGCTTGAAATGATATGAAATTAATTCCCTCTCTCCATCACCATACTGTAAATGAAGGAGATGGAATGGAATGTGAGTTGAATGCACCAGAAGCTGTTCCTATTGTGGTGAGGAGAGTACTTTCTGAAAATTTCCCTGGCATTGTTTATTCAGCCTACATGAATTCTTTGCGCTGTCCAGAAAAAAATATTTTCTGAATAATAATAAAAATGAAAAAGTGAAGCCACATGGGCTTTCCGAGTGCACTTATCAGTGCTTCCTAAAGAAAAGAAAAACAAGAGCAATTTGAAGAGTGAGGTGATTATATTATTTGTGAAAGTTATAACTATGTAATGTTGTGGCCAGTGAAAATACTGTTCAAAATTTATGAAATGTAAACGTTTATTAGTGAACCTTGGCATACAACATAAGTACCGAGGGACTGGGGGATTCTGCAATAAACAAGATATTAACTTCTATTTTCACCAAAACAATATGTTCTGTAGTCACCTTTTGCTTATTGACTATGGCTTTTCTAGATATATTTATGTTGTTATTCTATAATGAGAAAAAATATTCCAAACACTATTCCTAATCTTCTTGGACACTATAGCTTTGGCCTGGTGCTAGAACTGCATCTTCTCAGAGGAAGCTGGGTTGCAGCATGAGTACAGAGCTCTGACTACTTGGAATGTGATGCCAGGTTAGTCACTCCATGCTGCAAACCATGGAGAGCATCCTGTGCTTCTGAAACTCTCTGTCTGGATTGGCCACTGCAGCAAGGGAAGCATCCTTGCCCTCTCTGTGTCATCTCAGCTTGGTCAACCAGCAGCCAAACCCCATGCAGCTGCTCACTCATGACCCCACCAGTGGGATCAGGGAGAGAATGGAAGGGTAAAAGACAGAAAACACATGGGTTGAAATAAAGACAGTTTAATAGGGAAAGCAAAATCCAGGCACACAAGCAAAGCCAAACCAGGAATTAATTCACTACATCCCATGGGCAGGCAGGTGTTCAGCCATCTCCAGGAGGGCAGGGCTCCACCACATGTAACGGTGACTCGGGAAGACAAACTCCATCACTCCAAATGTTCCCCCCTTCCTCCTTCTTCCCTCCACTTTATGTACTGAGCATGATGTCAGATGNCCCATACCAGCCACTGTGAGGAAAAATTAACTCTGCTCCAGCTGAAACCAGCAGAGTCAGCATCCTGAGGAAGCCTGGGCTGCCCAGAGGAGCTCCTGGTGCCTGTGTGAGAGGCTGTTCTGTGCAGCAGCTGCTGCCCTCCACTCCTGTGGGGTACATGAGACTGGCAAGTCTCTCAGGTGGGCAGTTCTTGTTGTCCAAGATAAGGTGGCACTGCCCATGGTGGGGATCCTAACTTGGTCACCTCCAAGTACCTGAAGTTAATAGGATAGATTAGTCTCTTGATCCCAGTCTTACGTAAAGAGCTTTGGACTTTGATTATTTTTTAAAAATCTGAGGTACTGTAATTAAAGCTTTTTGTTCCTCTCCAGCACTTCTTCCAGAGCACTGGCACTGTTTCTAGGGGATGACTTTCAAACCCCAACCTACTTAAAAAAAGAGTTGAGACTGGGGAATATGTTCTTGGTTCAAGAGAAACAAGTTTGAAGAAACAAGCAAGAAACTACTATTTCTAAAACATCCCAGTGAAACATTCTGATAATGTCATGGTTTAAATAGGGAAAACATCCAAATAGAAACTCGTACAGGATATAATAAATTCTGTTTTGTCCAAATGCTGTTACCTCTAGATAAAAAAAGTTATTGTCTACCTAATTTGTGCTTAATTTAATTTTTTTTCAGCAAAGATTAAAGAGCAGAGGATCAGTCCAAATTGTCCTGGCCATCCTAATATTACAAGTACTTGAAAGGAATCTAGCAGATGAAAGAAGACTTTTTTTGGAACCCAGTTCTTCCTGCCTCCAGCCTTTGCAATGCAATAAATTCCTCTTTATTTGAATTTTCCTTCATGTGAACAGATGAGCACATAACTTGAGTTAAATTGAGATGGCTGCAGTAGAAAGACAACAACATCATCAGAGTTTGCTTCTGCTTTGTCATATGACATCCCAATGAAGAGGTCCTGCAGACTAGAGTTATCTCTGGTGTACAATAGCATCACTTATCTTGTCTCTTCTACACTTGTATTGCCAGGGGAGGAAAACCACATGCTGAGAGCAGCATGAGGAATCCCAGGAGTGACTATCAAGGCTGGGCAGGAGATGAAAGAAAGATAATGTCAGTTCTCTCTTTGTACTGTGCTGGGTGGCACACAAGCTGACAAACTGAAATCCTCTGCAGCTGGTGAAGTGAAATTTTCATGCTGCCACAAAAAAAGCTGTCTTTATTCCAAGGCTAAATGCCCTTGTCAGTAAGACCAGCAAGACATCGTCCTACAGACATCAGGCTGTATTCCAAGAGTTAGTCATGTTGGCTGGATGAGCAGTGGAAATGTGATTGCTCTGTTCATCAGGGTACATGCTCATGTGTGGCATCTCCCATCAGCCCTTCTTGAGTCACAAAAGGCAAGTCCAGGACAGCACCTTTCCTCCCTGGCTCGCTGATTAATTGTGAAAAGAAATTATATTAAACAAACTTGAGGAATTCCCAGCTTACTTGTCCACATGGTGACAGTAGGGTGTTTCCAGCTGAGGTGTGGGACATTGAAATGTCCAGTGAGGATTAGGGTTATGAATTAAGATATTTCTCCTAAAGGCCTGTAGAATAACTAACTCAGCAGTTAGTTGTCCTGGCTGGGTGATGGATAGAGAACACCAATAACAGTATCTTCTTTCTTTTGCCTCTATCTGGTTTAACCCATAGCCTCTCAAATACAACATCCCTAAAGGGATCCCTAAAGTGAACTAAAGTAAAATCTTTACCTGAAGTAGAATCATACTGCTTCACCTCACCAGTCCTGATGGTCCCTCCTGAAAATCTGTTCCTGATTTTCCTGTAATAATTATATAATTTGGACGATGAGGATCATCAGAACTGGACTAGTAATGACTCTTTGATTAGACTTTTGCAGCTCCAATTAATACGGCTTTGCGTGTAAGATGCATTGCTTTAGCCCACTGAGGTTGTGTGGGGTATTTTGTCTTGAGGCTTAGTTTCAATTTGGATTCACTCTATCCATACCTTCTGTGTGCTTCAGCCAATATTTGATGTCTGAAATTGGACACTCTCTGCTTGTTTAGGATATGCATTAGCATCTGGTTCCCATCAATATTCAACAACCCTTTCACAGTAGTTTCTATCTAGCAGAAATTTTCTGTCATATCTCAGGTTTGATATCAACACATCACTTGCGGTGTTGTGGAGAAAGGGGTGCCTTTTCTTCTTGGGAGAGAGAACATGTTGCTTCTCTCTTACCCCCTGCAGTCACATTGAAAATGAAAATATGTTTCCTGATGATTTAAATCTGTTGGGGTGAATTATTTTTCTCACAGTGTTGTACTTTTTCTGCTTCCCCATACTTGTTATCAATCAATAGGAAACCAATGTGAAAAATGCCCTTCTGTATTTTGTTTGAAGGCCATACAGTCCCCTGTAAACAAAAGAGGGAAAAAAAAGAAAAATCATTTGAGCTTTGCAAACTTTCAGTCATATATAGAGACTTCTGCAAAGAAAAGAAAAGAAATTTAATCCAGAGGAGACCCGATTGTAAATCTTAGGCATATTGGGCAAGTTCCTACTCTGTCTGTTCAGAGGACATGAAAGACACCAACTGGAAAAAAAGACATGAAAGAGCTTCTGTAAATAGCTGTTCAAAATCTTATCAGTACAGAGCCAGGAGCAGGGTGATGTTACAATGGGAAGGATGCTGCCACCTCCAGCTGTGGGTGGAGTGAAATCCCAGGCACTGGGTGAATGCTGGGACTGGCCTGCAGACAGCACCAGGATGATGGAAGTGGGAGCTGCAGGTCTGCGTCCGAGGCTGTGCCTGAGCTTGAGACCTGCCCAGCTCTGTTTTCTCTTGCCAGTCACTGCATGTCCTTCAAGCTGTTCACATGGATTACTGCCATTCCAGAGAGAGCCTGTAAAATCTGCCCCAAGAGAATGCTGGGAATTTGCACCAAGTTCTTTCTTGCCTAGTTAAAAGTTGAAATTGTGGATTTTTCTTATTAAGAAAAATAATCTGTAGCATTTCACTGAAGCTTTTTAACCTTTGTGTGATAGAAGTTATGAGTATTATGAGAAAATAAAACAGAAAAGGGCAAAACAAATTTTCTTTCAAGTTAATGTGTTTCCATTGGATATCTTTTGCCCCTTTAGATCTTCTTCAAGAAAAATCATTCTGTGAGAAAAATACCAACAATTCATGGTAAAGGCAGGAGAATGTTGAACTGCATTCCTTAAGTCATATGAATTCAAATTTTCCTGCCTTTCCTCTAGCTTAGCATAGCTAAAGAATTCTGACAAGGTTTTGTGTTCATATCATGTAAATTACAAGACTGTGTTTTATTTCCCTCTGCTGCTCACATACATTTCAAAGTGCCTGGAATTTGGGTTTTAATGACTGTTTCATAGGAGAAAACTGAAAACAGAAAAGGAGTGTAGCTTTATGTAAGAATAAGGGGGAAAATTGTCAACAAGTTTCTTTATTATTGCTCTCCAAAAGTCAAGATAAGAGTCCTCACTCCATTTGCAACTGTTGAGGACAATTATTATATTTCAATCCTTATGTCTGCAAACCAGTAAAGACAGGAAAATTTCTTTGTCATGCATCTGTAAAAACATGAGCCTGGAGAAAATGTTAAAAGGAAGCCTCCCTGCCTATTGAGCTGTGGTTCCTTTTTTGTGGTTCCACCCCTCGTTGGTAGATTAAAGAAAGAGAGCTGGGAAACAGTCTCTCCCTCCTGTTGACCTGCTGCTGCTCATTACGATGGTGCGAGCATGTGGCAATCCAATCTTCAGCTGAATTGTTGCTGTGCAAGTATTCTGTTATTTGATCTCTGCAGATTAAAAGATTTCTCTCACTGAGAAATGTATTCAATTAGCTGTTACTTAGGGCAAATCTCAGGCCTTATGGAGCCTGGATGAGAGGCAAAGTGGATAATGAAGGGCAAGTTTGCCAAATAATGAAAATGTCAGCACTGTTTGGAAGTTATATAGCCTCAGCAGCAAATTAATTGTCAGCAGTCTGTTGAAAAGATGGTAAAAGTTTTTATCTTAAGCAGCATAAAACAAAGATAAATTTGAGTACTCAACACGTCACCGACAGTGTTCTCAGATCCCTGCAGTGCTTCTGACAGGCTGCTGGTACCACAGATAACAGGGATGCACAGAGATGCCCTCTCAGGTGCTCCTGATTTGCAAAGGCAGGGCACAATGCTCCCTCACATGCAGTGTCCTCCAGGTTTACAGCTTAATCCCCTCAAATAGTAATGATCAGTTGAAAGATCTGACAAACAGGATGAAAGCTGTTCGGATAAGCACAGTTTCTAAATACTTGCACTCAGAGTATTTTTTTGAGTGGGATCAGAAACTTCATGAGCATTCTACCCACTAGTGCAGACAATGGATTTAATGAGCCATCTTTCTTCTGCTTAGTGGAAAACGGAGAGTCTGGACATACGTAAATTTGGTTTTGATCAGAAAAGAGGCTTTAAATCCAAGGAGTGAGAGGATAATAGAGGTTGAACAGAAGTACCAAATTCCTTTCTTTAGTACATGGGTTTATTGCAATATTGCAGTTTTGCAACAAGCTAATCACAGCATGTGTGGGGAATCTGCACACTGAGGCTTGCTGGTGCTTCAGCAATTAAAATCCACTGGCTACAGCCAGGAGCTCCTGCAAATTTAGAAGGTGAGGCAGGCTCAGACACCCACAGGTGGCCTAGGAATCTCTAAGGAGAGAAGAAATTGCTCTTGCACAAGCACCAGCACTCCTGGAGTGATTCAGCGACCTGGTGCAGCCCTGTCTTAATCCATTTATACAAACAGAGGTGGGCATCACCAGAGGTTTTCTCTCACCAGAGAAAGCCTCACCAGAGGCTTGCCACAGGGGTCCAGTAGGGAGGCCCTGGGGCTGCAGGATCTGGGATGCTATTTCTTGTGGGTACAAGGACACAGGGCTCACCCTTTTCCTCTTGATCAGAGAAGGCTGTAGGAGATAACTGCTGGGAACCACATTTTCTCACCTAGACACATCCTATAAAAAACAGCAGATCCTCACTCTGGAAGATGTGAGGCCTTTTCTTCCTTGTGATAAGGACAAGATTTTGAGCTTTGACATCACCTTGAAGTCCATTTCTCTTTGGACACCACGGCTGCTGTCACTGAATTCTCCATATTTCCACATAAATAAAAACTACTGTTTCAGAATGAAAGATGTTCAAAACCACCATTTATGTCTTTCTCACTGTGCTTCATGTGCTTTGATAGGAAAAGAACTGTTTCCCCTCTGGGTGGCTGGAGAGCTGTCTCAGGCCAAAGCACAGGAGGATCCTCAGACTAAGGGCGCCTGCCCTGACCGAGATTCAGGTGTGGCCACCAGCAAACTGGCAGTGCTTGCTTTGGGGAGAGGCTTGCATTCCAAATTCCCCTGGAATTCAGAGGGATACCATCACCCTGAAACACAGGCTGCAGCTTTCAGTGAAGTAGAAACCATGGCCACACAATGAGCTGCTGCGTGGTCTTCTACTTCCAAAGGTGTCTGCGTGCCCTTCCTGTGGGTCCTGCCCTGGGAATTGTAGAGAAACGTGAGCTGAACAATTTATTGATTCACATCAGAGGAAAGTACAACCTGCTTTAGAGATTAAAATTACTGGTTGAAAGTAATGGAGGAGTTAGGGATTTTCTAATTTTCAAGGCAAGCACATCTATATATCTGTCTTCCTTAATTCTCTAGAACCTATTTGTTTTTGGGTTTCAGAGAAAATATTTTTATTATTTCTGTGTGCTGTATAGCCCTCAGAAATATGGTTCACAATCAAGCATCAGTTTTTCTAATGGAAAACTCAAATGATTGATTTGTCTTTGATAAAGTATCTATACTATTTCTCATTGATTTTCCCAAATGTCCTGAAGTATAAATGTTAGTATCTAAAATGTATGGTTATCACAAATACAGATCTCTTCCTCTTTTCACTCCCACTTGTCTCACTAGCAATGACATTTTCTTCCATATTTTTTCAGAAATGTGTATTTTTCTCAAGCTCTAAATGGAATTTATCTTATCCTGGAAAATCTCTTTTCATATGTTTCTCAAATCCCTCATATAACCAAATTGTTCTTGTGCCTCAGAGAAAAGAAAGGACACTGATTTTATATTACTATACTTCTAGTTTTGCAGAACTTGCTATTTCTTGATGTCTGTCGTGCAGTTTATTCCCATTTCCCATTCCTTCCTATTATTTCTTTGGCTTCCTTGGCTTCCTTGGTGTTCAGGGACAAAACTCTAGCTCTTTTTTAAAAAAATTATTTTATCTATTGTTCTCAGATCTTTCTCTTTCTTTCTCTTTCTTTCTTTCTTTCTTTCTTTCTTTCTTTCTTTCTCTTTCCTTTTCCCCCCTTTTTTCCTTTTTTTCCTTTTCATAGCCAAGTTACCAAATGACAAAACTCTTAACTTTTTTTCTTGCTATTGTCTACCATCCCGTTGACCTTGGCACTGTCATTCAGCTTCTCAGCTCACAGGCGTAATTCACTCTTTTGTCGCTGTTTCAGAATATGTCTTTGTTTTGCCAGCTCCATTTTTTGGAGGGCTTTCTTCATCAAGTTATTCTTTTCCTGTGATTGTCTAAATGTCCTCCCAGAACACTCTTATTCATTTCTTATCTTTTCCTTTTCTTACAGGTCCAATAAATTATTTTCACCTATAACCTCCACACATTGACTATTATTATTTTTAATGGAATTGCTGTGTCCATTTCTACCACCTGTGTGGCTCTTGGATCTGAGGTGCTTTAGAGGTGGTTTTTACTACTCCAGCTAAACACAATTGCCAAAGTTGTGGTTCAGATAAAAGAGAGTAGATCTTTCTTTTCTAAAAACACACACATGTAGGAACTACTGTGTAATGCTTGTGGAGACTTTCTTGTGGGATTTTCTTGACGTTTTTCTGTTAGTAAATCATCTAACAAAAGATCCTCTCATACAAAAGAGCTTCTGTACTATAACCGTAGGCTCCACATAAAGCTTTAAAGAGAAATGTGGTCTTCAGCAAGGGAAAAATTTGTGATGCTAAATATATGCCTTAGTAAATCATGTTAGCTATGCCCATCTGTAATTTAAAAAAACAATAAAGTGACATTTAGGCTCATGGACATTGCTGGGATGACATTTCTGGAAAACGAGTTACCCACCAAACAGAAAGAGCAGCCCAAGCAGGTAGATGAACAGCCCTGACACTGCACATGCAGTGAGAGAGAGGAAAGCACACAGCACCAGTCACAGCTGGATCAGCTGTACCACAATGTCAGCAGCAAAATCAGGACTGACAGGGAATTGTCTGAACTCCTGCAGAGTTCACAGTGTCACAGAACTGTCCTCACCTGCACTTTCAGCCCTGCCATGCCCCAGGGCCAACCCAGCCTGTTTGGGAGGGTCACAAACTCCTGGGGAGAAGAGGGACACCAGGGCTTGGTCAGCAGCAGGGCAGGAGAGGCATAGGTGAAGGCGAAGGAGGGGAACTCTGAAGAGGAGGTCTTGGGGAGAATATGGGGCATTTAACCTCTGCTCCTGCTTCCTGGTGAACGATCCACATGCTTGATCTCCTCAAGCATTTATATTTCTGTCTCAGACCAGAAGAACCACATAAACAGCAGTCTCAGCACTACCCACTGCCTCCACACAGGGCTCACTCCATGTCCCCATCTGCTGCCCTTGCTGCTCTCCCCCAGAGAGCTGGGAAAAGGAGGATCAGGAGTTGTTAGCTACCACAGGAGAGCACTGTGTTTGATGATGAGGTGAGCTCAGGAGCCAGGGAGGGAGGAGATGTCTGGACAGAAATGGTCCTGGGGGTTGGCAGCTGTGCTCCAGCCTCTGGTACAACCCACCACCCTCATGTCTTGGCTGTTCATTGGCATGGTTATGGGATGTTACACATGCCAAAACAAATGCAAAATGAGGAGAAAAAAAAAAGGAAAACAACCCCCAAACCTCCCTGTCAAAAGACTAATGTATTTATTGAAAAAGAAAAATGAATTTGAAGGGGTTTGGGTAAACTCCTGGAGAAAAGAGCTATTACATGCAGTGATGAGTATGTAACCTCAAGAACTCCTTAAAATGTTGGTTTCCAGAGGCTGGGAGGAATTGTGAGGGCAGAAGACTGTTTTTTACACTCCATTCTTAAGAATCTTTCAGAAAGCTGCTGTTAGACTAAAAGACCCTTGCTCTGAGTCTGAATATGTTTACATTCTTAAGAGCCCTCTCACAAGTTGCCTGTAGCACAGTGATGAATCTCAAATCCCAAGTTTATAATTCCCTTGAGCCACAAATCTGGAGCAGAAGACGTCTAGGGACTTCCCCATGGGTGATTTGTGGAAACTTCACCCACATACAGGATTCTCCAGGGTGAGAAGTGTGCAGGGTGGCAGCTCTGTGTGGATGTTGTCTCCTGCCCTGGGGCAGTGATGTGGGGAGATAATGCAGAGCCTCTTGAGAGATGATTCCTCAAGAGGAGAAAGGCAATGAGCAATCAGGCAGGGCATGTGTGGAAACCTGCACAGCAGATATAGCTGACGTGAAGCAGTCAGCCGTGGCTGACCTCTCCCAGAGGCAGGATGATATTTCTGGAGTGTGGGAGCTGCAGTTTGGGTCACAGCATGCTGCAGCCCCGAGATGAGTGGCAGTGTTGCCCTGTGGGGAACACAGCTCCCTGGAGAGGCACAAGGGGCATCCACAAGCCAGCAGTGCACGGTACAGCAGGGGAAGGGAAGGAAAGGGCTATGCAAGCGTAGATGTGCATTTCTTTTTGCCGTTCAGGGTCTGCCTTCCCCAGAGAGCTGCAGCACTCTTTCAGAAGTGAGCATTTAGGAGATTTCTTAGCTTTGTAAAACACTCCAAACTGGGATAATTCCTAGGGCTGCTAAAACAAAATGTTGTCAGCAGAGTTGCTTCTGAAACCAGTCCTAAATTCCTTACCCAGCAAAGCTTGCCTCTTGACAGGAATGCACAGACATCCATGTCAGGTACTTCGTCAGGCAGACATAATTTGTGGAGTAACAGTGCATAAAACCTGTTCATAATGGGCTCAAAGCTGATTACATTTCACAGCCTACCTGCCAGGTGCCTGTTGTGAGGGTGGGAGGCTCTTTAAAATGGTTAATGAGAACAACTGGCTTTCTTATCTGGCATATGAGACAAAGCAAAAGTGAACAGAAACACCATCCCCTGCATCATTAGGAAAGGTGTAGTCAGGAAATACATGCATCATTCATTCTGAATTATAGGGAAGCCACTTTAATTTTGGGAGAAGGCAGCATAATAGAATCAGTTAATGATTAGCTCACCTGACTTACAGTTGTTCAATAATATGCTGTTTTCCTGCTCTATAAACTATTTTAATTGCTGCCTAATGAAAGAGCTTGAATTTTTCTTACCTCCCGCAATGAGGCAAGAAGGATATGTTTTTACTCCATACATCTCAATTTAATCTTTCCTTTACATGGAACATTTTGCTGGTTTTGGTTTTCAGCTATACCAGAGTGGACTGGAATACACTGAAATTGATAAAGGGATGTCGTTGCATTATATGTGACATCACATAAACTGTACTGATCAGTTATACAGGGTTCACTTGTGTTGTCAGTGCTTAGTCCTGAGTCAAAGATAGAAAAATTTTCCCCCAGCTCTGAGAAGTGTGGAGGTATCACTTGCTGAAGTGTCACCATCACTTTGCACACTGTGTTGCCTCTAGATTGGGTGCCCTTGTCATTTGCATCCCCCTTCAGCTCAGAGCCGTGGCAGTCACTCTACTCCAGCAGTCTTTGGCCAGGCTATAGCTGTATTGATGACAGGTATCAATGGCTTTACAGGTCCCATGTGGCCCAGAATCCTCTGTGCCTCCCTGCAGCCACCATCTGGCGAAATGAAAAGTGCTCAGGCAGCAACTGGGTGCATAGAGTAAATTTGCATTCATTCTACCCTGGTAGGATCTCTTATCCACAACCTGCTGTCAGAGGCTTCTTCAGTCAGAAGGTGTGGCTTTTTATTATGAAGCCTCTTTCTTCTATGAATTTATCTAATTGTTTTTACACATTGTTTCCTTACTTTTATGCAGGAATGAGCTCACTAATTTAATTATATTGGATAATTTGACCTTGTGACAGTTTCAAATCTGTCTGCTATGTGATGCTTTCATTGGAGGGCTCTCAGGTCTCAGTTATTCCTTTATCAATCATTTCTACCATTCCTTTTTTAATTTCTCTCTGCTGTATATTTACCTACTTGAAGGATATTGGTCTCTTTCCATATGGTCCTGTTTTCATTCCAGAGAAATGATCAACCTCGCTGCTCCTCTCTACATCTTTTTTAGTTCTTCAATGGATTTTTTGAGATGTTCTGGCCTTCACGAGCAATGATAAAGAAGAATATGATGCCAGCTATGTGACATGATGTAGTTCTTCAGAAAATCTACACAGCCACTGACGACAGGGAACTGTTTGGCTATGAAGTGTGACAAAGAGCAGAGGACAAAGACTTCATGGCACCAGCTGAAACAATGGTCATATCTGTCAGTAAAGTTTTGTCAGATGCATTCCCATGTCACTTATTTTATATTTGTTTCTGTTCCTTGCTTTATTACTCCTTATATCCCATGCTGTCTCCAGATGGCAAAGGTCAGGAAACTATCTCTGAAACAGTGCATGCACGCAGTCTTTAGTGGAGGCCCTGGGATTTACAGCAGAAAAACTGATGGCAATTTGATTTCCTGGCTGAATATTAATCCTTTCTTGAAGACAAACAAAGGACCAGGAGTTGGATACTGAGCTCCTTGCTGAGGGCCCCTGCTCCTGTGCTACTGAGCAATGTCCCCAGGAGAAGATCTGACCATCACCATGCTTGACAGGACAGATGATGCTCCAATCCAACAGCAGCTCCTGAATGTGCTCTGAGTGGGACAGAAAGCAACACCAGTGGGAAGGCAGCTCCTCCTGTTCTCACTGACTCCCATAAGAGCTATCCTTTTGCCAGAGCTAGCTTGGCACATCCTTTTGGAAGGCTGACCAGAGAGGTCAGAAGGTGTGATTATGGGGATGACTGCCATGGGAATGATGAGAACAGTGTCCAGTGGCATCTGAGCTGTTGTGGAGGATTCAGTCCTGCAGACCAATGTGCCAGCAAGGGCTGAGCAGCACCCAGAGGTGCAAAGCATCAGAACTGCTTGTACAGTGTCATCCCAGTGTGGACAGCTTTGGGGCAGTGTTTGCCAGCTCCCTACTGCATGCAGCAGCCAAAGCACAGGCACAGTGGGTTCCTTTCTGTCCTTGCCAAGATGAGACAAGTTTAGAAGCAGAAAATTGTCTCAATACTTTTTGGGCCATTACCACAGCTTCTGGGAACTAACTGACTTCCCAAGAAGGCTTTAGATGGCTTAATACTCTCAAATGCAGAAGCACAGTGAGGCCATCACCAGCTGTTGTCTATGGGAACCTGCTCCCATCACTGGACATCTGCTCTGCACCTGAGCCCTGCTGCTGGAGAAGGTGGGTGCTCCATGTGCAGAGAGTAGTGGACCAGTGGTGGTTTAGAGAATACTGTGCAATATCTGAATGTTAAATTATACCAGTACCTCAGTGCCATTAAAAACTGAATTAACTCTCATTACTGAATTGTACATTCTCTTAATTACTGTTAATATTCTGTTAATATTATTTGACACATATGGTCATAGGCAGTTATCTTTTATTGTTACTGTAAAGGCTAAAGGTTTCTAACCTGTTCATTGTAATCATACTCTCAGATCAGTGATGGTAATGAAAGAGATTTTAATTATGTCAGGCTTTAAGGCAATAACTGTCCTAAAACTCTGTCTGTGCCCAGTCCTTTCTTGAGAGGAGGAAGAAAATATGAGACTGATGGCACAGGTGGAGGTAAAGGAACAGACATACAGAAAAGTACTTGACCATGGAGTACCTCCCTCTCCCATCTGCTCTCCCAGCAGAAACAAAGACAACTTATTTTACTCCAAAAGTGGTGGGTGGAGGGATAAATAAGGGTAAAGTGATGCTGTAAGCTGTATGCTCAGCAGAGGCAGGAGCCTTCAACAGACACTCAGCTTCTCTGCTGCTCTGCAAGCACTGTTCAGTCCTTTTTTCCAGCAGGTACAACCTCACTGCATAGGGTTGGCAATCTAGGGAGAGGTACTCTGGTCACAGGGGTAGAAAGGGCTGGCTGGAGGAGTAGGACTGAAGGGCTGGACAGAGGGGAGTGATTTGTGAATTAAAATCAGCAGGTGGAATCAATAAGAGATGCATCTTTGGCCTTCTAATGTACGACCCCTGTCCCTTGCTGGCTGTCTGGCAGCAGATCCAAGAAGAGATGTCTGCACTCCTGCAAGCTGCAGGCTCCAACTCTGCCTGCAGGATCTGGGACTTCTCCCACCTGCTTTCCCTGGAGCCTGGCTCTGCAGGTCTCACCACAATGCTGCACTGGGACTTACTGCTTTGTAAAAGTGACACAGCAAATCTTCACCTTCTGATGTCCTACTAACCCTGAAGCACTTCTAATGCACTGGCCCACAGAAAAGGCAATGATGCTTCGCTTTGGGCATTAAGCTGCTAGCCTTTGTAGCTCAAATACTTGGAAAAAGAATCAGGCCTTTGAGAAGTGAAACATAAATTGAATGTTTCTAAGAGAAGTGACTGCCTTAAAGGTCATTCCTGTCTCAACAGTGCCTTGGAAAGGCTGTAATTTGATAAAATGGGGGAAAGTAAGTTTCACACACCACTTCCTAAATTTCTTATGTGTTCACTTTCTTCATCTAATCACTCCTATACTTGTGAATGATTAATGTGTTGAGTTCTGTTTTCTTGAAAGAAAGCTTCTTGCTGTTGTTCTGACCTTTGTGACCTAGAAATACAAACAGGTGATATGATTCTCCTCACTGAAATTTGCTCAAAATGCCTCTCAAAGTTGTCTGCATGCTGCAAGTCCTCCTTTCTGGTCCTTCTACTTGCATCCTTGTCTTTAAACAGCCACTATACTGCTATTATTTTTGTCCTTTCCTTTGAGAAAAAATGTGAATATTCAAACAAAACTTTCTGAGAAATGAAAAATGTAAGTGAAAAAAAAGTACCTTGTCAGGAGGAAAAAACAACCTTGCACTGAAAAATAAAATGAGGATAGTAGTTGGAGACGTGAAGATTTTAGAGTGACTTTTGGAAATTTGCACATACAGGAGCAGCCTGTATTAGGCTTTAAGCAAAAATACATTAGTGTGATGCATATGAAATAGATACCATACGTGACACTTCTGATGCAAGCAAAGACTAACTTCTGTTTGGATTTTCTTTTTCTTTGTGGACTCCTTTTTTTCTTAGAAAGTGTAGGACTATTTGTTCCTATTGTACTGATTTATCTAAGTTTGTTTTGCTCCTCCATTCTGTTGGGATTATATGAGGGATCTGGCCAGTGTTATTTTGGATTGCTCAGTCCTACAAATTAAATATGCTTTCCATTTATCTTGTACTTTGGTTCCAAAATTTTTTTAGCAGCAAAGAGCAAATTATTTTTATTTTCCTTCTTTTCATTAGCCTAGTTAGTTTATTCAAACGACTTTTTTTTTTTTATTTTTTTTATTTTTTTTATTTTGAGGAACTAGGAGCCCATTAGGTAAGTTTTTCTCTATTGATGTAAAAATCAAATTCTGAAGAAAAGTCTGAGGAAGCTCTTTCAGTGGCCCTTCTTTCCTCTGGAGCTGTGTGGTGGTGGCTGGCACTTGCCTGACACACAATCCAAGCTGTGTGAGCTGGAAAGGGCTGTCTCTGTGCTTAAATGCTTCTCTCAGGTCCACAAAGACTGAAATGGATTGTATCAGCATGTAGCTGGAAAACCATGCCTTTCCCCACTGTTTTCCTTGCACTATTACTCAGGAATGAACATCCATCCACAGCTGAGCAGGAAAACATCCTGGAAGTACCCAGAGGGCTGATGGAAGGAAGAATGTGCATCTGCCTCAGAGAAGAACCAAACCCTCTTTTCTTCTATTTCTACTGAGTGAAGGTACAAACAGAGAGAATTCAACCCTCTGGCAGCTACACAAGGTCCTTGACCAAAAAGCAAGGGGACCACACTGGAATACCATAAAGGTGCCCCACGGCTGCTTTAGTGTGTGGTGGTGATTCTGTAGAAAGCCTTGTATCCTCACGTACTGCCAAGAGAGAATTTGCAACATCTAACCACTGAGCAATTCGTGCTTTCCTGACTAAGTCGTCCCCCAAACAAATACATTGAGACAAATTAATTATTCTAAGTATGAAAGATTAGCCTTAATACTGTGTAATTCTAACTCCGGAATGAATAAGTAAAAGGAATTAAATTATTCTTGCACACAATCGCATGGATTCAATTTATTGTTCTTTAAAATGGTTGTGTGCATTTCTCTAATTCTTTGGAGGGCATGAAAGAGAGAAGTTCTTGGAAATAGAGACTACTTGGCAATGTGTTTTTGGAAGAGAGTTGCAGGAGCTACTGCAAATTCAGGAAATGTTTTGTATATGGGACCGAAGGATCTATAGGATGTTTAAAGGAAAGGGTTCTACATTCCAGTTCTGTTAAACTTGGCTTCAAGTTTGGACTCTTGGTCTGATTCTTTACTTTTCTGTTTTCTTCTTTGATCATGAGCCTCAGACATATGTCCTGCACTTGTAAAAGCCCAGTGAACCCAATTTTAATTGTTGTTGCAAAAGGTTGAGGTAACAGGCACTGCTGGCAAAGCTGCTCTGGCCAGCTGGTGTCATGTGAGGCACCTTTGAAGTACATTTTGCATGTAGAACCAACTGATAGTGTTGGCAAATGGAAAAAAAATTAGTCCTTCGAGTGCCAAAAAGTGGAATTTTTCCAGGTTCCTGGGTAGGAACTCTCCTCAGTGTTTCAGTGGCAGGTCCTTTACATTGGATACCTGCCCTTGCTGCTGCTCTTCAGTTCCTGGAGAGAGGGCAACACTTGGGACTTGTGCTTTGGACTTGATTCTCGTGGTTACTGGGGGACTGGCACCAAAAGAAACTGACATCAGCCCTGAAAATAACTCACTTCAACACCTTTCCACCTTTCCTTGGCTTCTAGTCAACCTGCAGTTTTAGGCTCCATCTTCAGTGCCAGAAAAGTGACATAACCAAAACCACTGCAGTGAAATCCCAGGATATGTCTGACTAGCTATATAAAATGCAAGTAAAAAAGGGAAATATTTAAACCTAGGAAAAAAGCTACGTGTCCAAAATAAAATTAAATGCATCATGTCAGGGCTGTGCTGCAATAATCTGCAACCATATTGAATTAAGTGTTCTAAATGCTGTTTTCTTCTTCAAACACCAGACAAAACTTTCATTGGTCTCACTGATATGAAAGCAAGAAGCTTTAGGTGCCCAGGAAGTAGCTAAGGACGAGTTCATCCTTGAGAAAAAGCCTCTAAAGCCAATGATCTAATTTGATGATAAATAGGTTCTGCTCTGTCTTTAATGCAAGGACAGAGTGGAAAGCCTGTTTATGACTTTAATAACAGTATCAGAGTTTTAAAGATCTCAGCCAAATTTTCTTGTTCTCCAGCCATTAAAATAATTATTTTAGCATTTTCCTTCTATTATTTCTCTTGCCCTCAGAGCTCCACTGAGAATGGCAGGGAACTGCAGAGTGGGGAAAGTGGGCATGCACAATGTTTTGTATGATATAACAGTACAAGGAAGACACAGCTCTCGTCTGTGTTCTATGTGTATGCACAGAGGATTGAAAGGCCAGAGCGAGAGAGCTATTTCAGCATCCTTTAAAATGTAGATTGAATTATTGGGATGATCTCTGTGTAAGAAATTTACTACCTACCTGGGCACTCTGGAAATCAGAGATAAGAAGGATTTAGTGGAGTCACAGGCAGTTCAGAAAGTTTGTTCTTGCATATAATATGCCATAGTTTATAATACTTCAACATTTTTTCATCTTTTAACTTAGCTTCTCCTGTGTATATTGTTTATTCTCTTGAAGAATTTAATTTTAATGCCAGGTGAGACAAAAAAAAAATTTTGGATGTTAACTCTACGGAATTAATTGATTATTTGATTTTCTACAGTACTTTGGCTTGCAGTTTGATTAGGCATTTTTGATTGCCAAGGTAATCTTGATAGATGTTTCTGCCTTATGATAGTGGCAACATTTCGGCAAGAAATGGAAATAGGAAACACTTTTCTGTTGTCCTTTTAAAAGATACTTTCCAAAGTCATGCAAAGTAAGGACCAGCTGTGCTTCATTGCTAACTACATGGTATATTAAATAGCTCATGCATCTTAGTGGAATGGAAAGACAGGTGTGTTTTAAATGTGCCTGCTTATTGACAGCATTTGTTTAAAGCTGTGTGCATTAGTGCTCATATGATTTCTTTTTATTTTTTTCTGGTAGTCTGTTCAGTTGATTATCACTTCAATATCTACTTCATCCAAAGTGAAAATACCCTTCAAGAGGATGGGATGGATCAGAGTTAATTTTATTTAGGAATTAATTTTTTCGTTCTCTGTGCAGAATCAGAATCACTTATCTTTTTTTTTTTGTTTTAATATATAGGATTTTACTTTTAACATTGGATAAAGTTCTCAATATTATTGACAATCATTGGTCACCCTACTGGAAAAGACAAAATGGGCTGCACCATTAGGTGAAATCAAAATAGCACATGGGTGTGAGGATGTCCTTCAATTTGATTTGGAGCAGTACCTGTTGATAAAAAAACCAATCAATCAAAATCTTTCCAACTTGTACAAAACGAATTTTTAAATCTTTTGCATGAAATTATTGTAGCACATCATGTTTGATAGACACAGCTCTAATAGCCACTGCCAATACAAAGAGAGTATCCTAAGCACATGCCTACTAAATTCAGCATACTTTTCTTTCTATTTAAAATAGGTAAAAATCCCGAAGCAAAATAAAACATCTTTAGTTGGCATTGAAATGGAGTTGAAGAGATGACAGAGGTTTGGCGAGTGTCTGAAGATAAGGAGTAGCTCTAGATATTCCTGCCTAGATCCAGCAGAGCACATCCTCTTGCATTACGTATGATTTAGACTGAATGAAAGGCAGATGTTGGTAAGTCTTCAGATGTCTAAAGATTTGGATAGGGAGACAGTGCTTTAAATTCTATTTAGTTCCTACAAAGATGCAGGCAGCCTTCAGAGGTCCACACCTACTTCAGCTGTGTCAATGGACAGTCACTTTCCACACATCTCTGAAATTCATTTGGATGATTATCAGCCTCTTTAAGCACTAATATTCTTAAGAAAATGCATTCTGAATGCTCAGTTAGAGATGGTTAAAAGTGACCTATCCAGGAGTCTGTGTTTTACCAGCTGTTCCTATAATATGACAGATCTACTTATTACTGTGGTTTGTGCAATTAGCCTATTCCTTTTTGTATCTAAACCTCCTCTCCTTTCTGGTCTTCAGAGAGTACTAAGTGGCAAGCTGAACTCACCTTATCAGCAAAGAAGCTCAGTAACCATGAAACCACCTGCTTTCTGAAGGGGCTGATTATCCATCTCAGTCCCACAGAGACTTTATACCTTGTTTATTTTCCCTTCATCTAGCTCTGCTCCACTGGAATAACTGTTCTTTTCCTCTCAATCTATTGAATGGATTAATTTCACAGTCATATGAAACTCCAGCAATTGCTCTTTGCCCAGGTCGAGCTCCAAATTTCTTATGTTGCAAAAAAAACCACCTAAACCCAAACCCCTAACCAACCAACAAACCAGTACACAAAGCAAACCAAAAAACAAAAAAACCAAAAAACCCCACCCAGACAAGATTTCTGGCACATCAGCTGTTCAAAAGTGCAACAGTTAAGCAATAAAAAGCATTGCAGCTTCTGCTACGCTTGCTCTCTTTTGCCTTTAAGTTGTGAAAGCAGCAAATGCCAAGCCTTGTGTTACATGCTATAAACCTTGACTCAAACTCCCTGTTTTGAGCTCAATTGCACTTAGACTTTTGATTTGTTAGAAACATTTTAAACTTATTACTAGCTTTGTTAAGAGTATGTTCTGAGCTTTTATTAAGAGCATGTCCTTCCTTTTATCTTGTGCATACTTACAACAATATAGCAGTTTCCAGCTCCTGTGACAGATATTCACCATTCACATCATTAAGCTCTTTGAGGAAGGGTATTTTCTCCTCCTTTTTTCTTGTTTTCCTATTTTCCACAGACATCTTACCTTCCAGTATTTCAAAAGCTGTTTTGCAGCTGCTGGGTTAATCATATGTAATATGCAGACAGTTTCCGCTTTTCCTTTTCTGGTACTTTTCTGGAACTCTTTAGCTTTATCACAATGGGGTTCACTATTTTGTTCCCACTGTGCTGAACTGATGCAACTCCTTGTATTGTCTCAGAGCACCTTTTATTTTGGAAATGTGAATGTCACATACAAATTAAAGAATGGGTGAGACAGGTAAACCAGGAATAGAGAAGGAAAGATTGCACTTAGTGATGCACTACACTGTAAATGAGTGTACTGAACTGTGCTGCAGCATTATAACGATCATCTTCTCTACGATAGGTGCCTCAGTAAAAAAAAAAGGTTAAAATTATATATAATTTTACCAGTAAAATAAGGTAAAGATTTGACCTCTCAGTTTTGAGGACCTGAGTTCCTGGTAAGACCTCAAACCAAGACCATTTTCTGCCTGTGCCACAGTGGCCCTTGCACCCAGTCATGGGCTCTGCAGCCACCCTGGGAGTGAACATGTAGCAGCTGCTCTCAGGAGTGTGGTGACTAAAAGTCAAGATCAGGAAAGAACCACCCACACTTTTCTTCTTGGCTGAATGCAGAGGGAAAACAACAACCTAGGTGATTACAGCCCACAACTCTTTTGTGTTGCTTCTGACTCACCCATGTATTGGCCACCAGGGAAAAAAGAACCACTACGATTTTCTTTCAGATATAGATTATTCTTCTTGCTGTCAGTGGCATCATACCAAGACAAAAGGAATTTTTAGGCAATCAATATTTTTGTGGGTGTTTGAAATACAGGACCATAATGATGAGGAGATAGTGACTGCTGCTGATGTGGTGGAGGGCTGATTTCTGGTTATGCCTAAAACCAAAATGGACAGAGAACAAAAATGGGAACACAGATCCTTGTTAGGACTTTGAGTTTTCTACAAGTTAGTAATTACTATATCCATTCTTTGTCAAAAAGGGTGAGAGGTTTTGCTGGCCAACTGAAGTTAGCAAGAATTTAGTTACTGATTCCAGCAAAATCAGCATCAGAACCTCTGTGTGCATCTACACCATGCAGTGTGAGCTGGGCTATACTCAATACTCCACCTCCTTGACCACATGATATCATAGCTGATTTGGCTGGAGAGGTATTAAAGGAATTGTAGTTATTGCTTCCTATGGCTTCAGTCCCCTTTCTTCACGCACACAACCTCCTTGTCCACACACAGACATTTCCAGGTGGAGTTCACCACCACAACAATTCCTAATGCTCTCAACTGTTGCATATAAATAAAGCTTTATAAAACAAAGGCCTTGTTGCCCTTGTAAAATCATGGCTCAGGCCTGTTACTTCGGCTAAGTAGAGAAGGACTGTGGGAAGGAGCCACAGCTGAATTAGGGGTAGAAAAACATGCTGCATGACTGCTGTGTGTTCACATCGTGGTGTATGGTGGTTGGTTGAATTATGTTTGTTGTGCTTTAAAACTATGTAAACAGAGAAAGGCTGGGTTTTGCAATAAAGCGCTGATGCTTGCCATCGTCTCCAGCATCAGTCTTTTGTCCACTGGAACTCAACAGCTCCACATTTCTGAAATGTTCATCCTCATTATAAAGTCTCCTGCCACAGTCTCTGCTTGCCTATCCATAGCCTTTCACACTTACATAGCAGGGACACATGGTTAGCAAGGAAAATTAGCAATGCTGTAGTTCAGTGGCAGTGAGAGGCTGTAAAAAGCTTTAAACCAGCAGAAAAAATCTTTTTGCATAGTAATAGGCTGTGGTTCTGCAGACAGACAAAAAGGGTGTATAAACACCCTGCCTATTTGAGCAACTAGGGATATGTCACCTTAACAATATTAAGGAGTCAGTTAATCTCTTTTTTAAGAGGCACATGTGTTTAAGAAGTGAATACTTCATGGAATTAAAAACAGAGGTCTCACTGTGCTCCTTGCCAATTGTGTAAATTATGTAGCACCAGCTATGTCAAAGGTCTGAGGTACATTGCCATTAATGAATGCACAGAGTAGTTTTACACTAATTAATTTATCTTGTCAGATTGTGACAAAGTACTTTCCAATAAAAGTTGCCAAGTCACAACCCCCGAACATCCACCAGACAGCAATTAACAAGATGCTTCAATGATTTTACTGTAATTCCTCTTTGCAACTTCAAAGGAAAGCCTGGAGTATCAGAATACAGCAGCAAAAGTAGAAAAAAAAAGACTTGAAAACAGTTAGGAATATCTAAACAATTCTTAAATAAACAAATAAAAAAAATATTACAGAAAATTTGAAAATTCTGTAAAATACCTTTCTTTTCAAGCAGTGTCTATACTGATGCCAGCCTGGCAAATGTATTTGGAACTCCAAGCACTGAGGATAGAAAAAAGAAATGTACCTTTCTTCACTCCCTGCTTCATCACGTTTCTTTTACTTGGTGATACTGAGAAATCACAAGTGTTATTTGCCAGAACGCTTTCATAAAAATAAATGTAAAATATTTTCTGTCCCATTATTTTCCTTCCAGAACTCCTGGTCTGGAAAGCTGGTGACACTCATCTCATGCTTTTATCTGGAACAATATCCTTGGAGGATGAATATGTTTATTCTGAAGATTCAGGATCATGCCACTCTGCCTTCATTTTCGTTTCCTTATCCCATTCTCCACTATTCACACTATTTCCCTCTTTTGTGTACAATGCCTTTTTTTTTCCCCTAAAGAAAATCTGCAGCTTATTTTCCAGGGAAGCACTAAAGATTTGCTTCCTATTAGCTTCTGACAGAGACCAGGGAGAACTGATCTGCAGAAGCTGCTGCTGACCTTGAACACCCAAATAACACACAGTTCAGTAAACATAGAGAGCTCATCATAATGCTGGCATATAAATCAGTATGTTAAATTTAAAGATTGATAAGATGTCAAAACATATATTAAGATATGAGCCCCCAAGTCTTCTCTCACTGATGAAGTTCAGCATCAGCCTGATATTCTACAGTATCCAATGGGTAATAAAAAGACAAAGACTAAAGCAGGATATTATCACAAATGCTTTGAGCACAAACCACTCAGAGTAATGAGAATAATTACCCTGCATCATCTACATTTTATTTGATGAGAGGTAGAAGGAAGCTGTTGTTGAAAAGAAACTTTTTTTTTTCCTTTTAATTAAAACATCCCCCCAGAGACAATTACGTGCACTGCGTCAGAGTAATAATACCAGAGTCATTACAGCCCCTTCACTGTGCTGCTGCTGATGTGATCTCAGTTGTTTTCAGGATGCCATGACAGATAAGCTTCTTGTCCTCCAAAAAATCAGAGTGTTCCCCAGGGATGTTATTATTCAATGAAGCCATTATAAATATGCTCAAGTTTCAGTCTCATTTGGGTTTAAAAATGAACTTAAAATACAAAACATGTTCAAGATAGGGAATGATGCAAGTATGTCTTCCCTGAGACCTAAAAACCTAAAGTGGGGAAAATATTCAGTTTGCCTAAATAAAGGACTGGTTATATCCAGATCTTTTGGGAATGTGACACGTGGTTATGGGAATGTGTCTCCAGCTCTGTGCCAAATCTCATTCTCTGACTGGGCCCACGTTGTCACTGAGCTCTGGGCTGGATGTGCATGATCTGTAAGTGCCTGTGAAATGCACCCACAGGCTGCACCTGTACAGCTTGGCACCTTTAAAATGTGTGCAGGCAGCTTGTGGCTGCCTGACTGGTAAGCTGCTACCGTGGTTCTTCTGCACTGTGCCGTGCTGCCTCTTGTGGGCTCAAAACATTTCAAAAGGGACATGCTCAGGAGACAGCTCCCACACTGCTCGCTGTGAGAGTGCCCACAACATGAAAAGATATGTGAAAAAGAGCTTTTAAGAGTGAACATACAAATTATTATACTCTTTGAATAACACTTGCATGACTTCTTTATTAGGGACCAAGAATATCTGTCAAATGAGCTTCAACATGAGACTTTGTTCTGGCAGGGCGTTTGCATATTTGCGTAGTGTAAAGATAGATGCTTACTCACTGGCCAGGCTTTTCTGCTTGTTTTCACTTCAGATTTGGAAAATGATATTTTATAATGAGATAGTGCTGTGGTCTCCCTTCAAGTATACATATATATATATATATATATATATATGTCTTTGTGCGTGTGTGTTTATCATAGAGCTGACATCTCCGGAAAGGTTTTATTGCAATTGATTTTCTATCCCTAAATTAACACTTTGAAACCAGTGGATGCCTGCAATTGCTTTTACCATTTGACAGACTTACACACACAGGATGTCTGTAATTATTTTGCGACTTGAAGTACCCAGAGGCTTCCCCTGCACCAAGTACACAGCAACAGTGCATAGATGTGGGTGTTCTAAAGGAGAATAGGATGAGAAAATATTTTAGGAGGGTGCAGATGCCCATTCTCATTTTCCTTAAGAGTTAAGAGATCTCATCTGATGTGTTGTTATTATCAGGAACACAGTGGAGACAGTCTGCTCTGAAAGGTGTTCTTAATTTGCTGCCAGTTTTCCTGGCACATTTTGTCAGTCAGACAGTGGGCTCCATGTTTTGCAGGTACTTGGTAAACAGCTCAGAGCATCAAAGGCAGCTCTGGACACAGAGCATCCCTGGCAGTCTCAGGGGGTTCATCGTGTTTCCCCCTCTGGTGACCCCTGGCAGCAGCCCCTTGCTGGCTCCTGCTGGGTGAGGGTAAATGCTGCTGTGGCTCCACAAATCCCTGGTGGCAGATTCCCCCCTGAGGGAAGCTCAGCTCGGTGGCCCTGAGCTGACAGTGCCATGGGGCTCTCCCAGCAGCTGGAGAAGGAGATACTTCCTCCTCTTGCCCAGGTGATGGAGGGAGGGGAGAGACACTAGACACACAAAATTACTTCATGTATTTGAAATCCCTTNCGGCAGATTCCCCCCCGAGGGAAGCTCAAAAGGGGATACTTCCTCCTCTTGCCCAGGTGATGGAGGGAGGGGAGAGACACTAGACACACAAAATTACTTCATGCATTTGAAATCCCTTTTGTCCCTGGTCACCTTACTTTTCAGTCATGCCTCCAAATAGACTGGATGATGATGCCCAGCATGCAAAAACAAAAGATCAGCAGCAAAAAAAGAAGAAAATAATAATCTAAAGTCTGAATTAAAAAAAAAAAAAAAGGCATTAACAACACAATTTTAGAAAAAAATCAGGTTTTCTCTCCCAAAGCTACTGCCAGAATCTGTTTTACTCATGAGACACAGTCCACTACCCTATGGTGGCTGATACTGCTTATCTCTAAGATTCCAGAGGCTGTCAGTTATTTTCCAATCTGGGTTATGTACAGCAATATGTCATGGCACCAAAAATAATCTCAAAACTTCCACTCATCAACAAAACATTTTGGACATTGGTTAAGCTGGCAGCAACTGCAAATAGTTTATCAGCTTATTTCTTTTTCAGGCATGAGCAAGTCTATGAAATGGAAGGTAAATTGAGTGTGTTCAAAGCATTGTCCAAACCAAGGACTCTAGCACACACAGATGTTCTCAGTAAGAGTTTGAGAAAACAGATATGTACTAACCAGAGCCACATTTCAACTTTTTTTTGGGCAAAACTTATAGATTTATATTAGCAAAAAAACCCAAGTAATGACTGTGGAAACAGGAGTAAATATATAGAAATATATTTATAAATACAGTCAGATAAAGGGGAGAAAAGGCATAACAGCAGCTAATGATAGGTATCAGAATAAAAGAGCTTGGTGTACTGAAAGGCAAACAAATGCCCAAAGCTATCACAACAGCTGAATTTTGTGGATGTGCAAAGTTTACATTTCTATGCCAAAATAACACAGCAAAGAGATCTTATACTTTAAGCTTCAATTCTGTCATGGTCCCAGACCTCAGAAAAGGATTGTTGGAGGCTCATATTTTTAAAGAAAATCCAATAGTGGATTCCAAAGCAAAACTTCACGTTAGAGAGCAGGTCTCATACCTCCACCAAAGACCTCAGTCAAAATCAACCCTGAACACTGATTTTCCTTGTTTCTTCCTTTTACTCACCATGTCTATTTACTATGTCTCTTTTTTAAATTCTCCTCTTGCCACCAATGTATATTCTTTCCTTCAGAGGATCTCCATCTCACTTTGATGAACTCCACAGAAAAAAGTGCAAGATAATGTAGTTACCAGTTTAGATTGGCTCTAAGCTTTTCCTTCCAGTATTCTGACCTTGCTGTCTCAACCCCGATTTTCTAAGGAGCTTCTGTGACTCGTTTTTGGAGGGGATGGAGGGCTGTCACAGGGGCATGAGAGATGCTTTGAGAGGCTCTTAAAAACGACTGCAGAGCACAAACATGCTTAAGGAAGTTCTGCTTAAGTGAAATTCTCATTTCATTTACCAAAGCAACTGTAATATCTATTGTGCAGTTGGGTTAAAAAATGGCAAGTGATGTATCTCTTGTTTATCTGCTTTCAGGGTGTTTTAGGGACATTAATGTTCAATAGAACAAATGCTCTGTGGACTCTTAGTCTTTGATGAGCAGGTATTCTTGTTTAGCAGGTATTCCAGGAAACCTACATGAGATATTTCTCAAAGCTTGTTTGTAAGGCATATCAGTAAAGCACACTTCTTACGTATTTTCTTTTCTCTGAGATTACAACAGAATAACTTTCTCAGTGTTTGCTCACAGTATGCTGATAGAACTTCCACTGGGACCCCAGACACCAATTTTTCAAGAGTACTTTAACTTTTGATCAAAGTTTATGAGCATATTTTCTCAGCAGCAGATCTTTCATTATGTGTACAAAGAAGGATGCCCTGTGGATGGGCTGTGAGACTGAATGTCAGCAGAGTTGGTCAGTTCATGCATGTCTAGTCCTTGAGTGAAAGTTCCAGGCTACCCACCCACAGACATCCAACCAGCTGGTTTATTCCCATCTCAGCTTCTTATGTGATATTGTGACAACACACTTGATTTCCCCATGGTACTAATCCCTTCTGAAGCCTCACAAGTAGAAATCTCCTGAGATCCCTATCAGTTGGAAAGTCTGTCCATCTGTGGCTGCTCTGCCCTGGCTGTAAGCCCTGGAGAATGCTGCTCCTGCCCTGCTCTCTGTGTGACTCTTCCCCAGACTGTAGCAGCCTTGTCTCTGACTGGAGGCCTCTCATGTCAGCCCACTTGTTCTGCAGAGGCAGCAGGGGCTCCATGCCCATGAAATCAGATGTGCAGCTTGGCAGGGCTCTCTGGATGGCCTCTGGTGCCCTTTCCTGCTTGAGCTGGGACTCAAGATGCGTGCTGAATTTGACTTTATTTCACATTGTGTAGATAGGCATACATGAGAAAAGTGTACATTGATTATATTTTGGGTAATACTAGTTGGACATGATGAACACTTATCACCCAGCTGGTGACATCTACTTCTGGCTGAGCCAGCACTGTTGCTGCTCTGCAAACCCCCAGTACTGTCCTAGTTAGATTTTTCACCTATTTGCAGGGAGAGATTTCAGAAAAAAATAGCAAATCAGCTGAGAAAGAAACAAAAAAGTGATGAGGCAATGAAATTGTTTAGCATAAAACCAAATTTAAACCTATAACTACAGGTTAGGCAAGCAGCTCTGGTGGGTCGGACCAGAGGATTTTGCTGGGAAAGAAGAATGATGGATCCTGCACACTGGCTGCTTCTCTGTGGCTCTGAGGAAGTGTTTACTTTCTTGTCTTCTTTTTTGGTGCATCTGTGAAACAATCAACTCCTGATGGTTGTGCTTCTGCTCTGCGTATCCTCACTGTCATCCAGGCACCCAGAGTCCTCTTTTTAAACCTGGAGTAAGACCTCATTTTACATTTGTCATTGACATCTGAAGGTTCTCCAAGGGCTGTTACCATTTTCGTGTGAAGTCCACCTCACCCCTGCAGTAGTGTTTTACTGCTTTGTAGATGGAAAACCTGATAGCATTCAGGTGTCTGCCTGGGCAAATCAAAATTAAGTGATGTACTGTGACTATTGAATCCACCCTTTAGTGCGACAGCTTATTTTGTGGAAAGTGCAGAAATATCCCCTCCCTCCTTGACCAACTCTTCCTCTTTTCCTTTGGCTGCTGAAGTGTTCCTCTGACATGAGAAGTGCTCTGTGCCATCGCTTTCCATTGATGTTTTGGCTTCATCTCACCCTGAAAACTGGGATTTTTACTGAGAGGGAGAAAATTGACATTTCTTAAGTCAAAATTGATAAATAATTTTATCTCAGAATGGGAAAACTTGGATTTTCTGTTAAAATAGGAATATGCTAAAAACACAATTTAACCTGTTAAGTCTACGAGCAGCATTTGATTTCTGCAGCTTGCTAGAGTTCTGAAGAGTAGGTTCTTTAGAGAAAAAATCATCACCGTTTATATAGTAAATGGTTCTAGTCCTCTTATTCTTGGGGTTTTTTGAAAGCATTTCTTAAAACCTGAAAAATTCTACCAAATAGCCCTTGCATGTGTGTAGACAGATTTAATGCCAGATTTAATAAAGCCAGCATGCTAAATGAGCCAAACCACAGAGCCTTAATATGACTGTTGCTGTTTATTGATATTGTTCAGTTCCAGTAAACTCCAGCCTATTCCTGTAGTGTAAAGTTATGAGTCAGATCTTCCTCAATCAAAATCACCCTAATGCATGGCAGCAGGATAAAACATTGTAACAAATCCTACCTGTTGAAAGCAGAACTCTTTGGGATAATTCTGTAAAATACCATAAAGTAAGCATGAAATGCAACGGGCAGAGCTGGATCCAGCCCTGATCTCACTGCTGGGTTTGCCTCTTAAGCTGTGCAAAGCTTCAGCTGCTTTAGGTCCTGTGGGTGCTCACTGCAAAATGTCCACGAGTGTGCAGCGAGGTTGTGAACAGACATTGCCGAGATGGAGAAACATCTTGAAGTGATCCACTCCCTAGACCTTGATCTTCCACTAAAAGCCACCTTTTAACAGCTCCAGCCCACCCAGTCTCATTCTTTGCACTGATCTTTCCAGTTTGTACTGGCAAGGAAGATTTTCCTCATTATCTGCTAAAGAATAATTGCACTTACTTAGTCTTGCTCTTTTCTGATGAAACGCTAGGGTGTCTTCCAAAAGACATAGAGGGATATTTCTTTTTAGAATCACAGTGCCTTTCTTAACAGTCCAGGAATACTCTGGATGCTTTATTGCTATCTTTGCTGAAATACAGCAGGTGATTTCTATTTCACAAACCCTAGCTAAACCGGAAAAATCTCAGGGAGAAATGTTCCAGGTGTTGCAAGGTGCAAGTTTTAGGAGTGTTTTGGCCTCACAGTGGCAATTTTCTCCCTCTCATTTTAAGCTCACACTTTTCATCCAATTAACTCTGGATGTTTTATTTGAAGGTGAAGTACAGATCAAATGAGGTAAGTTTAAGGGTAGAACACCCTTCTGTTACCCAGATATTGCTAAGGCTTGAGACAATCTCGTGTTCAGCAGAGTGATGGGTGAGACTGGTTGAAACCCTTGAACCCCCTGTGCCTGTGAGCCCCTTTGGTGGACTTTGGGTGAGAGCCCAGGTTCTCCCTCCATCTTGTTAACTCCATTGTTCACCCAATTGACCTCAGAGGTGAAGACAGACAAATCCTGAGGACTTCTCACAGCCAAATATTTCTCAAATGCAAGATGTCCTTAGCCAGAGCAGCTTTCTCATTCTTTTGGGGTTCTACAGGATCCTGCTGACCCAAATCCCTGGCAGCTCTGCTCTGATGCCTTGGGGAGAGGGAGGAGTGCTGCTGGGGAGACTCCAGCACACACATGAATGCTGGGAATATTATTCAGATGATACTGACTCTCCCCTCAGTTCTCACTTGCAATAATATTTGGCATACAAAGAAGGCAGTGAAGTACAGGCAAAGCAAACTTGCAAGGGTTTTTGGAGTCAGCTTTTGTCCTCTGACTATGGATTGTGGACAGACAATTGCTGTAGATGGCAACAGTTTGCTCACAACTGTGTTAATCAGGATGAAACACTTAGGACTTTGCATGATGAGAGAAAGCAGAGAGGAGGAAACACATTACACACAAACAATTTTTTTGCCTTAAGACCTCTTTTACTGTAGAGAGTGACTGAAGAGCTTAATCACTTCTGAAGGAGGAAAGCCTGTCTTTATCATGGACTACAAAAAGAATAAGCCTTTTAGAGAAAAGAAAAAGGGAAAACGGAACCACAGGAAGAGTTCTGCAGCTTAGGAATGGCTTTTCCAAAGTGCAAAGGGAGACATGCACATGCTGTGCTTGTGTGCAGAAGCACCAAAGAAATCAATCATAAGGCCTGTAACCAAGTCATAGCAGGAAATAAGCACCTGTAGGGATGACATCTTGTTTCTCTGCTACGAGGTCCTGCAGTATTCTAGTTTTGTGGGAGTTAAGCAATTTATTTATACAGTTACTATTCAGTAAGTGTCCATTGCTTTCCTAAAGAAAAGAAATGGAGAAGAAAGAGGCACAATATTTCTGAAGGCAGCTAAAATCTTCCCTGAATTAAAATAAAGATAATATAGTTAATATTTACAGTCAACAGTTGGCCTTGCTGATGAGTAAGAGGTATTAAGGATATATAAATCAGTTCAAATAATGAAAAGTTTTACAAAAATCTTGTTCCGAAATAAATGGTTTAGTGAGCCCCAGTATATGCAGGTGATGTGGATCCTTATGAATTCTTATGGAACTAAAATGATAATAAGCCATAAATCCATGCTTCTAGCCAAGTGTGGATGCTTATGGAACAGCCGGTCTTAGTTCAGTGAAAAATGCAGATGTTTCTTAGACATCAGAAAGCATCAGGTGGGTTCAGAGTTAGTGTGTCCAGGGCTAAACTTTGGCACTTAAATACCTGCAACTCTGCCACATAATTTTTAACTAGAGGTTCACAGAGGGGAGAGCCTCTCAAAAAACTTTTCCTTCTTTGCTCTCTAAGAAGGTGTGAAGGCTCTGGGACGTTTTGACTAATCTTTCAGAAGTGCTCTGGCTTTCTTGTAGCTGGCTTCTGATAAATGGAAGCGTAGTTCCACATCACAAATCATACCAAGTTTAATGAGGGTAATGAGCTTTCTGCTCTCAAATTACTTATTGATTCTCCTAGACAACAGACTAATTTGTTAATGAAAGAGAAATACACACCAGACATTCAATCGGTTGAGGGACTTTAACTCTTGTGCTTTATATAAACTATACAAAATTTGTCATATTTATATAATTTGGACTTGGCATCAAGTTGGCTCGCCAAGAGGGTTTTCTCTTGGGACAATTGTTTTCTTGTGAAAAGTAATTCTTGGGACACTCAAGTGATTTACTCAGCGGTTTATGGTCATGGTATTGTTTTTCTTATTCAGTTTCTCAAGAAGCTGGGACTATAATGCTGACAGTCCAGACAGCTTCTGGAACATGGAGAGGAAACAGCCTGTGATCCCTCACAGATAGCAGTGATCAGCAGTGGAGAGAGACAGACCCATCTGAGGAAATGGAACAGAGAGAGAGAGCCTTTCTCAAAAAGCAGTACTTGGGAAGAGGTGAGGGTATGATTGCTATCTGCCACAAGCACTGGTTTGCTCTGCTAACTCTGTTTTGCCCGTGGTTTGGCTTTAAATCTGCCCACTGCCACTGCTGGTGAGGGAGTGAAAGGGAATAACTTATGCAAGACACAATCAAATGTTTCCATTTAAAATCAATTGGCAAACCTCCCCTCAAAGCAGTGTGGAAGGACAGCTCCCACACACAGCCCTCTGCTCTGCCAGTGTGTGGGACTCTGTGCCCCGGCTGCTTCAGGGACATCTGATGCTGTCCTTTGCTCCCTCCCTGTGCGCTGAGGGCTCCTGCAGGACTGGCAGCGTGGCAATGCAGTGCCTGTTGCCTCTGTCTCCGGAGCTGCCTGTCTGCCTGCTGCTTCTTTTTCTGCCAGCCGCTGAGAGGAGCAGGAGTTTTTCCTACCAGTGCTACTCACTGCTCTGTATTTTCTCACCCCGTGCGTTTCAGTCACCCTTCAGGGAATGGGACTGGTACTGTGCAGGTGCATGTAATCAGTAACAACCCACAAAAAGGAGGTTCCTGAAGCGAGTGAGTTGGGAATAGGCCATTAGCTGGAAAACTGTTCTAAATTTTTTGCTTACTCTTCAGGATGACAATTGCTCTGACAAATCAGGATCCGTTTATGGCTGACTCACAAAAGGAAGATTAAATTCATCAGACCGTGCATTTAAAATGAAGTTCAACATGCTCCTGGCTGAAAATGTATCACTCTGCTAAATAATTTTAAAGAAAAGATTGATGCAGGCTGACTCTCATATGTAAAGCTCAGCAAATTCATGAATATTTTCACGATAATGGCTTTCATTTCCTTGTGAGATAGCCTGCCAATTCACAAGACTCTTTCAGCTTGTGGTTTCTTTTTTCAAGATCATTGTGTCCTGAGGAATGTGTTACTATTTCTCAGATTGAAGCTGGCTCTCTCATGAGCTGCTGTATTACAGTCACATGAGTGTTCACTGCATTTTCATATCTTACCACTGCAGGTAAAGTAGTATAATTCCATAATTTTTCATTTTTATGTTATTCCCAATTTCATGTTGCATAGTAGCTGTTCCTCCATTTGTGAGCACACTGACAACTCTGGCTGTTGCAGGAAAGCAGCTCTCTCTGTGCTCCACCACAGAAATTAATATATTTACACAGCAAGTGGCTCTTACTTTTAGACCTCAGAATTCTATGGGATAATTTTAGACTTTGGGGCAGAAATGTTTTACTAGCTTTATTTTTTTAAATGTAGCTTAAGGCCAGGAGTTTTTCTTCTCCTCTCTCTCATGAGTCAGTCCCTGGGAGCCTATACCTCCTGGCAGATTCAGACAGCAGGAGAGACACTTCCTTCACCTCCCATTTGCCCATGGAAAGAACAGAATATATGGCAGTAGGGCCATGCATAACTTAGAGCCTAACTTGGTTCCCTTCAGTTCTCAGCACTTTCCCTTGGCTGACTTATCCCCTCCCTTTGTTATTAGTGTCCTCTAAGTCACTTTGCAACTTGTGTGGGAACACTCATATCCAAGTCAAAGTGAATTTGGAACACAATATTTATGCGCTATAAAATGCCTTGCTGCAATTTAAGCCACTTTTTTGCCAACTACTAATATTTTTAAACCATCCCGAAAGCAATCAAGGTGGTGTGACAAGCAGCATCATGGGCTGCTCATCATCCAGCGTTTCATTACCTAGTGAAGGTCTAATGATTTTTTGTTTTCACATTTATTCTAATCATTTACGAGGAATAGAAGTTTAGAGTTGATCAGGAGTGTCAATTAGACCCAGGCTTTACAATATGTGAAAACATTGCTGCCATTCACTGTTTGCAGTAAGAGTGATAACATTAATTGGAAGAGAACTCTTCACCAATAATTTTCTGTCACCTCCAAAGTAAATATTGAAATACATTTATCTTTGCTTGGCCTTGACTTTTGTGTTCTCAATGTTTGATCACGGCACGAGAATAAACACATTTGTCATTAATATTTCACCAAAAAGGTCAATTCAAATAAATCAAAAAGTGATTAATATAGGAGTTTCCAGTTGGGGGTGAAGGGACACCTGGATCTCTTAATAAACTGTATTTAGTTTTCTTTTAATGGTAACAGATCCCATTTGGCCCTGTGAAGAGGCAAGGCAGTCATGATAGTATTAGGATGCTCAGATGGTTCCAGAGAAAAGGTTTGTGGTCATAAAGAGTCACACCAAGGTGGGGAGACATGCAGACGGCCTTGCACATGAGCCCTTAATGGAGAAAATTGGGATATGTGAGTAGCATATTTTTTTCCCCCTGACAACCCCAGAGTAGAGAGCTGGTAATACAGGAAGATGAAGGATGGAAATCAGTAATGAAACTTTGCAGAGNTGTGCAGACGACCTTGCACATGAGCCCTTAAAACCAAACAGATGGAGAAAATTGGGATATGTGAGTAGCATATTTTTTTCCCCCTGACAACCCCAGAGTAGAGAGCTGGTAATACAGGAAGATGAAGGATGGAAATCAGTAATGAAACTTTGCAGAGAAGTGAGGTCTTCTCTGACTTGGCCTGCCCACTGGGTCACAAAGACTTGTGCACTTCCAATGACTTTGAATTCTCCACACTGGAATGGTCTGGTGGCTGGCTGGGCTGAAGAGGACTGGCGTGGTGATTTGCTCTGGGCTATAGAGGAAGCTGCTGAGGATGTTCTTTAGTGTGCCTTAAATGAGATGTGGGATGAATGGATGTAGGGACTTCAAGGCCAGCTTTTTGCTGTGTGAGACAGCTCTGATGGTTGCAAACAGCCTCCTGAAAGCCTTCAGCATTTTGCCTACAGGGGCTAATGAGATGCATAATGGATGCGGCTCCTCTGACTCCTGGCACACCTCCTCATGGCTAGAGATGGGCAGGTGTGACTCACATGATTTGTTTGCTTTTTAATGGACTGACAATTAAAACTTTAACACTTGTGTGGACATGGATCATCACAGCCTGCTTGATTTCTGAGACATCATACCATGTGCATACTTTATTACTGTCCCTCCCTACCTTTCTTAGAATCAGCCATTTCCCCCTGGATAAGGATCATGTGGTGTGGGGTCTGTTAGCTCTGCTGCTCAGAGAGCTCCTCCTCCCCAGTACAGACATCTTCGACCTCTTGCTCCATTTTCCAACCCAAACAGAAGGGCTGGTGTACAAGTAACAGACTGATTGTGGGTTTGTTTCCACAGCAGTTCTTATCGGTGTTGGCTTCCTACTAAAGCTCTGAAGCTTTTACTTCCTCCTTTGCTGTGCCTTCCAGGTTCATCACTCCTTTGGTTTGTATCTGACTTTTGATGACTAAGTGATCCCTTTGCTTCAGACTGAAGGTTTCCGAATCAGTAGCTCTGCCCGTGAGGAGTTCCTCTGAGTCAGCTCCACTGGCTGTTTGCAACCCTTTTTGTGCACCCTTGGTGCAGTCTGGGGTCTGAGGGCTTTCATTAATTTTTTTTCAAATTCTGGGAATGTGATATTTGCTTCAGTGTGTGCATGGTACCCTGGGGAATAGAGTACTTCTGCTATGAGCCTTTTAAATAATTAATTCTTTTTCATCTCTGTATCATCATGAGGATATTCACTGCTCAGGTATCCTCTACATGGCCATTCTCTGTTGGTGTGTCACAGGTGAGTTCTGGGTCATCCCTTCAGGGCAGGTTATTCAGCCCCTATCCAGCCTCTGAATGAGGCAGTCTTGTTTTGTGCTTTGTCCTCTGATCAAATAATTTCCCACGTATTTTCCCTGTTACACAGAAGTCAGTACCTCAGCTCTGCACTACAGTTCCAATTTTCCTCTCAAGGCTATTAACATATCCATTCAGTGTTCACTGTTGTCACATGTGTGACTGTTTTCATTTTTTGCTAGAAGTCACTGCTTGTGGATGCAGAGCAAAAAAATCCTGCTTTGCCTTCTTTTCTTGCAGCTGCTGTCTGGTTTACAGTCCCTGTTGTAAGGGCTGCTCTGTGTTCCCACTCAACTTGTGGCTGTCATTTTTTCAATGATGGCTCGGGGATGGGCTCTGGTCTCTGCCAAGAACCTGCCTGTCTGCTGGTGCCTGGTCTCCTGCTCTGCCCTGACTTACACATCCCTGCACAGCACTGGCTCTTAGTTTGTGCCAATCCTTTCATTTGGCAATGGAATTGAAGCTGCTGGTGGGGGAATGTGAAACTCATGCCTCAGATCCCAGGGCCTCCATGTTTCCAGCCTCCTCTTCACAGGAAAGGTCTGATCAGAAACATACAAGAGGTGTTCCTTTTAGAGGCCTTCAAGCTATCTAAGCCCTGCCAAATGAGTGATCTGAGATGAAGGATGAGGTCACTTGTCACCATCTTCTCAGGTTCTTCCAAGAGCACTAACTGTGCCACTGCTCGAGGAGCTGCCTCTTCTCACCGTTCCTAAACTTCTGGGTATATAAACTTCTGGGCTTCACAACAGTTGCTGATATTGCAGAGTCTTCCCAAACTAGGAAACAAGCATGCAGTAATATTTCCTCTAAATGGGAATTGCTATAACTGAGGAATAGAATCATAGAATAAGAAAGCAATATGTATGATACTTAATTAAAGTCAGAGTTGAAAACAGTTGCTGGTTCTTCCTGAATTTACTGCCACAAAGGTTTCATAAGGGCTGAGCTAAAAGGCAATACAAGCAGGCAGTAGACGTGGTATGTGTGGAAAAGAGTCGGATAATACAAAAAAAAAGGTATTTCTCACCCAGATGTCTCCTGAGCCTGTGGTGTCACTTTCTTCCACCTGAAACATCTTAGTCTTTTTAATCTGAACAGTCTTTTCCATCGAGCCATATGGAATTGCTGTTTCCTTAACTTGTGGTTTGTGGGGCTCTGTTTCTAGTATAGTTCCAACCTGCATGCTTTGTGCAGGTATTTAGCCTCCCTGGAAGGATCTGCCAAACAGATCAGAAGATCTGTGAATTCAAAAGAAATACAGGTTTTAGCCTTCAAATGTAGCCTGAAAACAAACATTTATTTTTAAAGTAACTACAAAACTTAATGAAAAAGGGGCCTGCTATTTCATCCAGAGTAAAACCTGATCAGAGCTTTTACCTTGAGATATTACAAGTTAACTGAAACCAAAAAAAGGACTATAATAACCAGTAGACACAGTGGGTAGGTGAGGCTGCAGAGTAATGGACATACATTTTTAAAGGCCATGGAGTGGCACGGGCTTGTAGCCATAACTGTGCCAGTACATTTATGCCTTTAAAACAATCAGTGCTCTTCATCTTGACATTTTACCAATCTTCCAGCCACTCTCAGGTCTCAGGCTGAGAGCCAGGCTAGTTTTTCTTCCAACCTTTTTTACCTGCTGTCACACAGAGTTTTCCAGTGAGATGTCCAAAAGGATGCTTACAATTTGTATGCTCTTACTATGTGTCAAAGCATTTCTTCCAATTTTCTTGCTTTTATCCCTGCTTGAAGTAATTTGTCACTGCTGAAAAATCATTACTGCTACTGCTCATTCACCTAGTTTTATTTGGCTTCTGCCGAAGTCCTTGGCCTATTGCAGTTCTCAGAAAATCCACTTTTAAATAAAAATGAGCTATGGGAATCTGGTAACAGAAATGGCCAAAAGAGTAGCTCCTCTGAGATCCCTCATTTCCACTTGCCACCATGTGATGGAGGTCTTTTTACAGCTTGCTTACCAGCAAGGCTTTTAAAATCAAGGAAGTTAGATTTCATCTGTCTCTCTTCCACTGAATTTGTGCCTTGTGGTGTTTTATTTCTGCTGTGTGCCCTGTCAGACAGGGGCAAGTGACAGAGAGGGAGGTTAATGCCAGCAATGAACTGCTTGTGCCTGGTGCTCAGTCTCAGGGTGACCTTTCCTGACTTGCACATTCAGCTCAACCAGACAGCAATGCAGCCCTGCTCCCTTTCAGCAGAGGCTGTGTCTGCCTGTGCTCTGCTGGCTGCCACGAGGCTGAGCCTGCACTGGGGCTTCACAGCACTGCCACCACCATGGCAGAAAGCATTCCACCTCTCCCAGACCTCACACTAGCACATCCCAGCATGTGGGACTGTGCTCATTTGAGGAAACTCAGCCATCGTGGGGGCCCAGGCTGGAACCTGCAGCCACCACCTTTCATACAGGGGGATAACCCCATGGCCCACAGACACACTCCTTGCAAAGCAGCCACTTCATCTCTGATCTCTCAGCCCTGCTCCTCCAGGGAAAACTACAGGTAATTTTGTAAGACTGGTCTAGGAATGAAAATTTATAGTAGTAATGAAAAAAAGTTGGTTATAACTGAGGTATTGGTTTTGTGGTCAGTTTTGTAACCTTTCTCTATAGGTTATAAATTATTTTTTCTAGCTGTTTCCCCTAGGATAGCTAGTTGATCATCTCTCACCTTCTGCCTTTGCTGCACAAATGCCAGCTACCAGTTTTGGTTATTCCATGTTGTATACGTGCATTTAAAATTTGAATAGTTTTCTCAGCTTGTGTTGTGCTTTGGGAAGTCAATAGCTTGTCCAGTTTTTCAGTTAATCTAGTAAAATGTATGCTTACAGATGCAACGCTTGCATTGACTTTATATTTTTAAGGAGCTTCTCTTGATTATAAAATAAAGCTATTCTGCAGTTCTAACATCACTCAGTATAATATGTGCAGTTATTATGTGACTGCCCTGTCACAAACCAGAAGTCACCAGAAAACCTAGAGCTTGTTGTGGAACTAGTTAGTTATGGAAGTGTGGTAAAGCAAGAGAAAGTCATACTATATGTAAAAGTAGCATGAATTCAAAAAACAGATGAAAAAAAATTAGTGTGAGATAAGCTGATGGTAGTTGGTTAATGATTTACACTAATTCAAGGCATTCTCTTACAGCTCTTCCTTTGGTTATTAAAGTTACACAAAAATCCACCCCCCCCCAAAACCAAAAAAAGAAACATCATCACCCAGGAAAAGTCTCAAGTGTCTTCAGAGTGTTTCCTTTTTTATTTCCAAAATTACTGTAGTCAAAATTCTCATTGAAGTTCTAGTGTCAATCTGATTTTAAAAGCCTGAATGCTAAAGGAATTTAGGCATCTAAGATGAAAACATGAAAATAAGAATTATCAAAGGAGTTGCTTCACTGCAAATATATTTAAAAATGCAAAAAATGAGATCTATAGGATCTTGTGTCTTCATTGTCAATATTGCCCTTTAAAAAGACCCCAAATTCCCCCCAGTTTATTGATCTTCTGAAACTACAGAATGCTTTCAGATACATTATTTAAAAAGAAAAAAAATTAGATTATTTTATTTTGTTGTGTTCCTACCTGAAGTGCTGGAAGGTTCATTTATGATGATATATCATTCTACGTTTATGTTAGATGTATCATTCAGTTAAATCTATTTCTGACTGAACTTTCAAAAATACACACGTTTTTAGCACTCTTGATTTATTACAAAACTGAAGAACAAGTGTCAAATTCTAGGTATTCACAAAAAAGCTTCTTTAGTTGGGAGGGACGCTTGCTGATAAAGTTTGACATCCCCGTATTTGGAAAATTATATTTAACTAAAGCTATTTTGAACAACGTTGAGGAAGATGAAAGGTGCATCTATTAAATCGTGCCATATTTTATAATGCTTTTATAGCTCCTGTCAATTGGTCTAAAAGTCAGAAAAACTGCCTGGCAGATGAGAACATTAAGTTCCTGGTTTCTAGTTCATTACTGAATGCAAGCAATCATCCTGTTACTGGAATGGATAATTGAAATGTAGAGCTATAGATTAGCTGAAATGTGAGGAGTGGAGGTTTTTTTTCCGTAAGCACCACTGCTATGCCCTTTTCATCTCCCCTATCAGGATTGCACTGGATTGCAGGCCGGCCAATTAGCGACATTAACAGCTCATCTGGGCTGGAACGTGCCAGTGGAGAAAACTGACATTTTTGTGATCTCTGTTTCAAATGCTCTGTCTCTCTGGGTTTAATGTGATAGTCCAATTAATCCTGAAACAGCTTTATTTGGCAATCATCTTGTTCTGCTTTATAGTAATGATTTTGAGTAAAAAATGTATCCATGTAGATGTACCTTCCTGTTAACAGCCGGTGTAGGCTGACTCTCTAGCTGGAAAAACAGGAGCAGTGAATCAGACCCGTGCTTCATTGTGAAGGATGGCTTGAAGAACTCTCAGTAGAAAACAGGAGCACTGTTTCCCCTTCCATTACAAACACAACTAGGAACAAAAATAGGTTTGTTATGAAATGAGTTATTTTGTTCTCCCTATATGGGTACTAACAGTTTGAAATTTATCCTAGAATTAGCACAGCAGAAATATGCTTTTTAAAAATAGGAGGTATTGTCAGAAAGAACAAATTTCAGCACTGATTAAAGAAGAATCGCACATAGGAACACCTTTTCATCCAGCACAAAGGAACTTCAGAAACTCAATCCATAAACTATTAAAATAATTGAAATCAAATGCTGAATTTAAGCAGAAAAATTTATTTTCCTTTGCCTGTTTTCAAATCATATGCTACTGTCTAGTACAACTCCGAGTGAACAAGACAGAGTTAAATAAAAACATTAATACATTGCACTAGGGAAACTGAAGCAAAAACTGTCCTACTACAAACTCAGATTCATTCTTTATCTTTTCTTCATAGGATGAACTTTTGTTCTGCACTATCTGAACAAATTTTTCACCCACAGTCACGTTTGTGCAGTCACATTGACAATATGGACTTTGTTTTGAAAGAGATTGAAATTCACTTCCTAGTCCTCAAACTTAACCAAGACTCTATAAAAAGATTAATAAAATGTTGCTCAAATGACGGAATGAGGTAATCCCAAAAGTTTTCTAAATGTTTTATCTAAAATGCTAAAAAAAAAAAAAAATCATCTCCACTTTGTTTAACAACAGGCTGTTCACGACACTGGCTCAAAACGATGTTGTGTGTTGGGTTCTCACTCCTGCAACACAGTCCTCCAGAAATCCAGCCAGCCGCTGCAGAAGCACTTCCACCTTGTCGGCAATCGCGGCGGCATCAGCTGAGCAGCGAGCTCTGCTCCGGCTCCTTGCTGGAGGTGTCTGGGAGGGACTGATGCTGGTGACAGCAATATTCTGCTTGCTGTGCCCCGGAGGTGTGGTCAGATTTGCATTACAAGAGGTCTAGTGAGAGGCTTGTTTGCCAGATTACGTCTTGTGTTGCTTCTCTCTTCCAACACCTTTGTTTGCAAAATTTCATAAAGATTTTTGATTCACCTAATGCTGTTTGACATTGGTGTAAAGATTCACGTTTGTTATTAATACAGAGATGTAGGTTGAAATTTATTAATACAGAGATGTGGGTTGAAATTCTGATTGCTGGTATACATCAAATTTGATATTTTCTCTCTTCTGTATGCTTTAATAAGACGTGAATGACCAGTACCTTTGACATCAGCTAAGGTCCTGCTCAGTTTTGGCCAAGCTTTTCACTTCAAAAGTGCAGGCTCAGGGCACTGTTATCATTACATGGTTGAATTTCCATTGGCTTTTTAAAAAGTTTTGTGCCCTCAACTACTTTGTAAGAGGGTCATTAAGGATTTCTTCTATCAGCAGAAGTGCATGCAGGTCTTTGAGGCTCACTGCAGCTCCTCTTGGGACACAATCCCTTCTCTGAAAGCTGCGGCTACAAATGATGATGCTGACCTAGTAGCCCCTCTGTGATTTTAGTGAGCAGCAGGCAGAGGGGCAGCTCCGAGCAAAGCCTTGTTATTCCTCACCGACGGCTGTGCACAAGGACCATGCGAGCGCCCTCGCAGAGCCTCACACACCTGACCAGAGGGGCCAGACTTTCCTCCGCGAGCGGAACCGTTCACTTGATGATAAATCAGCGAATCATTTGTGCCCAGGAGCAGAATTAGCGGTGCCTCGGTGAGCCCATCCACCGCCCGCTGCTGCCTGATTGCGGCTGCTGCTCCCCTCCGCGCCAGCTGCGCGCTCCCCTGGCGCTTCTGCCTCTCCCTCGCACGGCTCTCAGTGGGGCTCTGCTCTGCTTTTTCCTCGCCCCCGGCTCGGTAATCTGCACTGCTTTCCTCCATCCTTCACCCCGTTCTGAAGTTTAAATACATCGCTCTTCACAGAAAAGCAAAATAGCTGCTGAGTAGCTTCATTCGCAACTCAAACTTTCTTACATCTCCTCCCACTTCTGCTCTGGACAGAAAATGACAGCATTCTTTCCCGTTATTCATGTATTTTGCTAATCTAGCTATGCTTGGTAAGTCATGATGATAGGTGGAAGTGGAAATGGGGGCAGCATTTGCTGCAGCTGATCTTATCTCTCTCTGGGTTTGGATACACACAAACACAGAGCAGAGCTTTAAGAAGGGTTCGTATTGTTAAATCTCTGACTTTCTTGTTGCTCCTACAGGGTGGTGCACTTACACTGAAAATCAGGGCTGATAGTGGAAACAGAAATGCTTAGAACCACCCTGACCCCCTTAAATCCAAGGGCAGGATTTGTTATGCCTCTTCTCTGATTCTCTGGTAGGAACCAAAGCTATTTAGGTGCATTTCTGACAAAGGATATTCTCTAAAATATTTTGTTTTTATTTTACTTTTTTCCTGGCAGCCTTATTTGTCAAGCTTTTTTTCTTCTTAAACTTTAACTGTAACTGTACTTTTTGGGCATCTTGCAAATTTGTTTCTTTCTTGCAACCCAGGTTCCATTTCTGACTCTTGTTATGTGTCTAGTCTGTATGGGCGCTGCAGAAGAGATGCTCTGAGTAGTTTTTGTTTCAATCTATTTAATGGGGAGTTAAGCTTTTCTTATTCTTTTAAACTTTATAGACTGTGTAATAGTTCCTTCAAGCTAGACTGGCAGTGAGAAGTCTGAAAGATTAATGCCAGCAGAATATCTGCAACACACCGTGAAAGAGTTCACTGGAGGAGATGCTGCATCCTCGTGTCTGAAGCCAGGCAGGCACAGGAAGGCAAGGCTCAATACTCACCAGCCCTGGGGTAGGCTCCTGGTCACTGCCTTTTCCCTGGGACTCCCCAGGGTCCCCAGAGGCAGTTTGGCTCTTTCTGCATCAACCTTCTGGTGCCTGGGTAAGGGACCTCGGCCTGAAAACCCAGACCCATTTCCCACCTGGGCAGTGAGCTGGGGTTTCCTTGGTGTGGCAATCTTGTCAGGTTGGTTTTGCTCTGAAGAGGTGTCAATATGTCGCTGGGAGGTTTTCTCAGGTTCAAAGGGAGCCTGAAAGCCGTTCCATTACATTCAATAGTGTTTTGGTTTGGTTGGAGAGAGATGAAAATTCAAGCCTCCTCGCAGAAAATGTCACCCCTTTTTGCTCCAGGTTATGGTTTGACACTGGCCCAACACCAGGCATCCACGAGAGTCACTCGCTCACTCTCTCCTGCCACAGCTAGGCAGAGGAGAGAGAAAAAAATTTCATGAAGGGTTCATGAGTTGAGATAAGGACAGGGAGAAAGCACTTCAAGGGCAAAGCAGGCTCAGCTTAAAGTTACAAGGTGAATTTACTACCAAGAGAATCAGAGGAGGATAATGAGAAGTAAAATAAGCCCTTAGAACACCTTTTTCCCCCCAGCCCCTCCGTCCTTCCCACAGACAGCACAGGGAGACAGGGAGTGGGGGTTTGGTCAGTTCATCACCGAGATTCTCTTCTGTTGCTCCGGGAGAGGAGTCTTCCCCTGTGAGGCCTTGGGGTCTCTCCCATGGGAGACAGCTCTCTGTCAGCTTCCCCAGAGTGGGTTCACTCTCAAGAGCAGCAGCCCTGCCAAATCTGCTGCAGTGTGAGCCCCTCCCACGGGCACAGAGTCCTCCCAAAACTGCTGTGCCGTGGGTCTCTTCCATGGGGTGCACTCCTTCCAAGGACAGGCTGCTCCAGCCTGGGAGCAAGGGACCCCTCTCTCCACCGGCTTTCCCACGGGATCACAGCCTCCTCCAGGCATCCACCTGCTCCAGCACAGGCACGTCCCCCACGGGCTGCGGGTGGATCTCTGCACCCTCCGTGGATCCCCGCGGACTGTGGGTGGATCTCTGCATCCCCCGTGGNATGGGCTGTGGGTGGATCTCTGCATCCCCTGTGGGTCCCCATGGGCTGCAGGGGCACAGCTGCTTCACCATGGTCCTCATCATGGCCTGCAGAGGAACCTTGGCTCTGGCGCCTGGAGCACCTCCTGCCCCTCCTTCTCCACTGACCCTGGTGTCACCATGCTGTTTTCCCTCACGTGTTCTCACCTCCTCCTCTTCTCTGGCTAGCAGAAAAAGTGTGTGACTTTGTTCTGATTTTCTCCCTTAATATGTCATCATAGAGGTGTTACCAGCCTCTCTCATTGGCCAGGTTTGGCCAGCAGCATGTCCATCTTCAGAACCATCAGCCACTGGCTCTGCTGGACATGGTTGAAGCTTCCATCGGCTTCCTCACAAGGAGCCATCTTTGTGGACCCCCTGCTACCTAAAAACAGGCCTTGCCAAACCAATACACTCTCTTATATATTCTCTCCCTTGGGTGGGGAACTTGCAAGACGCCAGGACAAGCTGCACTGCTGTCTCAGACAGGCAGGAGTCCTTGTGGGGCATTTGATGGGTAACTTCTTACTTTTCCTCTTGTATAATTTCCATGGCATGTTCCTTACCCAGCTTCACACTGTCTTGGAGAAGGCTGCCCCTGCCAAGTCCTGAGGCTGCTGTGAACCAGGGCTGTGGAGCTCATGAAAGGGAGCCCTCTGTCTAGAAGCATGTATCCTGGGTCTTAAAATTTGGACCTTCTTTGAAGGACCTTTACTTCCTATTTAAAAACACTTCTAAGAGCAGGGTTATCTCTGACACTTACCTGAGGAACACTCCTGGCTGCCATGACAATCTTAGCTTTCGGTGTCCCTGCGATACTGAGGGATGAGCCAGAGTGGCACATAACAAGAATGATGGCTGCAGACAAGAGCGATGGGTCTGAAAGGAGAATTTGAGCCTGCATTTTATTTTCTATACAGAATTCTTCACAATTTTTTTTTCAGCAACATGAAAGGCATGATCTCGCCTGTCCTTCACCAGGGCAATATAAAAGATTATCCTCAGCCAGTCAAGAGCCCAAACTATGAAATGACTTTTCCCATTTTGATTATTTCCAGCATTATTATGACATTAAATGTCAAGGACCCTGGGTTTTTTATTAGTATCTATAATGAGTTGAACGACATGTAGTCACTTTACAGTGTGGGGCTGGGTTGTCTGTATATAGCATAAACCTGAATTACTTTCATGATGGAAACCAGAGGCAAACTTAGAGATACAGAAGTTGAGGTTGAATTGGGGACTTTTGAACTCACTAGAGTTTTCCTCTAGAGCTGGCCCTGAGGATGTGGGTCATTTTAAGTTATAGTCTGCTGCCAGTGCTTAAGGATCCCACAAACATCTCTTTCTTTCTTGAATTTGAGTGATTTAATGAATTACTGCACATGTGTTCTTCTACTAGTAACAGGAGTACTTGTCTGCTGCTGATTTTGTTTTCTGCAATTACCATCTCTTTCAATCCCTTTTGCAGATGACTTACAGCATTTAGCTTGTTTCCCATAGCTGGTTCAGTCACTAAGGCAGGTTTGTCAGTCTTTCATCCATCTGTGTTGACTTCCAAGAGCATCTGTTCTCTCACTGTGCCTCAGTCTCACTTTGGACTTGCAGATCTCAGTTTGCCACCCTAAGCTTGCTTCCCTTATGGTTACTGGAGAGCAGGAGGCACAGTCAGGATCTGAACCATGTTAGAACCAGCAGAACCGTGTTCTGTTGCAGGATTGTGTCACTCGAGGAAATGTGTATTTCACACAGTAATTGAGGATGGTTTGAAATAAAGAGAAAACACAGGGTTTTCTCTGGTGCTTAACTAAATTACCAGTTTTGATCAGAGTCTTCAGGAACCCAGGAGGGACAAAAGTCAGCTCATACTTTTGGCTCTTTGGTACCTGTGGTGCCCAAGAATAAACTGCTCAGCAGACAAATTGCCCCAGGGCTAGGCTGCCAGGACTTTCTGTTTGCAGAGAAGTGTTGTTCTGTATTTCTGACCAGGAGAGGCACAATTTGAGATATCAGAACCTAGGAAATGGAATTATGCTTTTTTTTGGCTGTGGCCTTTCTAGGCTAGCTCTCTCCTGTGTAATTGCTTTGGCCAGATGCACATGCTTCATTGCTGTTGTATCCATGGTAGTGCTGTCAGCCCCTGGACATCACTCAGAAGATGACAATGGACTGCTGAGATTCCACCAAGAACAGCAGCCTCAAGCTCAATGTCAGGGTGGTCAGGGCTTGCCTGCTTGCCCTCCCCTGCTCCCCAGAGTGGTGCTGTAGGGAAGTGATTCTGGGAGCTGTTCCTCATGGAAAGCTCTCAGCTGTCCCCACTCCACCCATGCTTTGTGTCACTCAAAGGATGAACCAGGAAGCTCTGTCTCTGGGCTGAGTGGGAGAAGGGGGTGCAAGCAACTAAAGCTCAACAGCTTAGGCTGAGGTGTGGCATAAACTTACTATGTGCATAAAGCCTTAGGCATATTCTTAACCTCTAAATTATTATTTTGGTAGCCACCCTTAGGAGAGTCAGCCTCCTTCAGTGAGTTGTGTCCCTGCTTTCCAGGACAGCCAAGGTTTGAGGCCAACTTTGCCATTTTTTCACTTAACAGGGAGTTATTTGCATAGCCTGGGAAAAAATACTGTTTGCAGCCTGTGCTTTAGGAATGAGAGTGTTCTGAGGTTACTTCTAAGGCCTGGCTACCTCCATGGGTAGGTATAACATAGCCATAACATCCAGCAACAGTACAACACTAGGCAGACAAGATGCTCCAGTGCCTTTCTAAGAAGGCTGAAATGTCACTTTTTTTGCAAGGGCAGGCTAGATTTGTATGCTGTCTAAACATTGACAATCATCAAGACAGTTCAGGCTGGCTGCAGGACAGCTGGGAAATGCCTGGACCTCACAGTGCAAGGATAGAGCATTGATGGACTGCCCCGTGTAGGATGATTTAAGGATAATCACTCAAGCTAATTGCTGCATGAAAGCTTTTCCTTGTGAGCAGGAGCAACATGAGACAATGAAGTTAAGAAGAGTAATATGGAAATGGAAACAGAATAAAGGAGTATAACAACAACATGCAAAGAGAAAAATGTGTCTAGTTGATCTGGCAGACTGATATGTCGTGATCCAGACTTGGACTCTGCCAGATGGCTGAAGAGAGCTGGCATTATCAGTCTGTGCAAAGAAGGACCATATTTTCAAATCTGACTCAGTACCTGGCAGCTCTAGGCTGAGTTAGACATCATTTCTAGTCCTAGAGAGGAAAGCTTGAGGAACAGCCTAAGGACAAGCTTCTTCTCAGTTTCTATTCTATGTGGTTTTCCCTGGCACTTTGCACATTTCAGCCCACTTCCCCTGCAATTTTCATTGATTCTTTTTAAAAGAGTTCGCTTTCTATGCACCAAATCATAACTCATTTGAAAAATAACATACAGCACAAACAGGTAACCCACCCTCAGGGAACTCAGCGTAGAATGAGGTTAAATAGGCACAGAGAGTGGTTTTCTAGATGGAAATTTTACTTCTTTTCACCTAATCCCACAAGAATCTCTCTTCCAAATAATCTCAGGGTCTTCCCTGTACCCTGGTCCAGGTCCTATCTGAGCCCTCCTCGTCTGATTCGAGTGGCCAAAGCCCTCACACACCTAAATCCAAGGTGAAGAAAGCTTTACTTTAAGAGGGTTCTAATGTAGTTCTGTTGTTTGACCAGTGGGAGGCCCTTAAAGACCATCAAGTTGTCAGAGTCTATAAAAATTACTTGGGATTCATGTAGTCCTTTTTGTCTGCAAGTTCTCCAGAGATTTTTGAGGAGCAGCTCCAATCCCAACTTTACAGACTTGAGATCTAGAGAGAGGGGTGAAAGCACTTTGGAGTAATTGTAAAATAAGTAAATGACAGTAATTTGCGAGATCTTGAGAACATGGAAAAGGGTAATGTCTCTTCCCTCATAAATAGTAACATCATGTGCATACACTTTTATTGTTGCTTTCTTAAACATTTGGTTAGCCCTTAAAGTTTCTTAAGAAAATTAAACTTTACAGCAATTTCTTTCATTTGTCCCTATGTGATGTTAAAAAAAAAAAAAAAGAACTGTGATTAATCTCATTCATTTCTGGCTCTAGACAACTAAATATTTAACAGGAGTATTTTCTCATTTTTCTTTGAACAATTGCTTACAACACTGGGCTATTGTTGTAAATTTCCAGATTACCTCCTCTGTTTTCTATTTGCTTTATTGATACATGTTTGAAGCACAAACCCTTCTGTTCAAGGCAGTCCTCTTAGCAGCTGTGTTTTAACCTGGAAATGTCTCTGTACCCTTTTGAACTAATTCATCTTCTAGTAAGAAATGGAAACCTGTTGGAAGTTACCATCTTCCCTAAATGGGCTGAACTTTGGTCTCAGCTGCATCCAAAAAACCATGTCCTGTGATCATATCAGTCTCTCCAAGATCTACAAGCTGCAGAGTATGTCAAACAAGGAAGACACCCTATGATGAATGCCAGATTTCCTGCTAGACAAAACATCCATATTTCAACTCTCACAGAAATACCTCTTTATCAAGATGATGGTAAGATCCCCATTGTTCTGTTTTCCAAGCTGCAAATAGGATATTTTTATATTATTAGATAAATGGAAAATGCACAGGAACGGAATTACACACTATGAAAAAAATATACCCTGAGTGGAATAAAAAAGAAGGATTGTTATTTTCCAAGTCTCCCTTTGAAGGTATGTGAAATGATTTATGTTAGGAAAGAATACTTTTCCTTACATGTTCAGGTTCTGATACAAGAATTCAAACTGGTTGTAAATGTACAGAAATTGATTGATACTTTAATTCCTTTTAGTCCTTACAGTCTCTGTTTGTGGAAACAGCCCTTAACTATTGGACTGTAATAGTTCTGATGGCAGCCTTGGTTTGACCCTAATTCGACGGAATGTTGAATGCCCAAAATTCATTAGTGGAAGGAAAAATGAGTGTTGCACTTATATTAGCTGAAGTGACTAGTCTGTAATGATCGCTCTGAAAAACAGAGATCTGTTTTTATTATGGTTTTAACCAATCACGTTTCACTGCTCCCCAACTTTTCCCATTCTGGGACCAGTGACATCCAGGCTTTTGTACATGCCTGGCAATTGCAGTCTTAGGTTTTTGTTATCACATCCTTATTTTATTAAATGAGAGGCTAACCAAGAGAGTTACATGAGACTTCTGTTTTCTATTGTCCCCAATCAAACTTCAAGAGTCAAAAAGGATCTTAGAATATCCTACTATGTTTCTTCAGCTTCCTACCTTCTAGTTTCCTTTACCACCTGCTCTTCTTTGAGCTTCTCCTGGGAAATATAAGCCTTCGCAAGTAATATTTTAACATAAAACCCAAGAGTTGTTCTGGGGTTTTCCTGGTATGTAAGGCAGTGGCTAGAAGATAGAGGCCATGAAATGCACAATCCTAACCTTGACTCCACAGCCTGAGCAACAGATGTATTACTGAAATGTCTTTGTAGGGCTGATAAGAGGAAAAGTTGGCAAGGCTTTTGCAGTAGCAAAGAAATATTGCTGAAGTCTGCACAGTGTATGCTCTTCAGCTCCACCCAATGATAGCCAAACTTAGGGCGTGTGAACAGGGAATATTAACCAATTATGCTTTATGCTATAGCGCGTGAACAATGTAACAAGCTATAAATATGTACGAGGAGTGACAGTAAACGAGCAAGATGCATAACTCATATTGAGTCATTCTCTTGACTCTGCCCGGATTTCCTACACTGGTATAATCCTTTGCCAAAAATTTTGTCATAGCCGATGCTTTTGTATGACAGAGACCTTCTCTTGGGTCCCCCAGGTATGTAAGGGCACAGATTACTCAGGAGTTCCCAACTGTGCTGTTTTATCTGGTTCTGTTGCTGATAGAAAGACAGAGTGATCTTGGTTTCATTTGAATCTCCTTGGTCCATTTCGCATAGAGGCTTACTGACCAAAAACCTAACCTAACAAAAAATCAGGTCCTTATATATAAGAATTCAAATCAGCCATACAGTAAAAATAAGGTCATTAAAAGTGGTCATTAAAAAGAAATCAGGCTTAATAATAGAATAATAACCTGCTCTATTCTCCTTGGAAGTATTCAAGATGTGCTCAGAATTTTGAGCTGTGGTTGGTTTTGCAGCAGCATTGCCCTCTTCTCAACTCTGCCTTTGTTTCTCACTAGTGCTCATCTCTGCTTTCCCTTCCTCTCAGTAATTTACAAATATGATTTGAAGATACAAGCACCCAAATCCTGTCCAGAATCATCTTCTGCAGTGAGTATAGGTAATTTCTCCTACAGCTTCTAGTGAGCTGATCATGTAAGTGCTGTTAATGCTCTTGGTAGGCCTGAGAACTTGGCATGCCTTATGGCTGGTGTGCCTTCATTCTCAGCCAGGGTGCCTGTCTGCTGTTTCCTTACTTTCTGCACCAGCTTCCTCACCAAGACTACTTGTATTTCAAATCTGCCTTTATATAAATTTTGCTGAAACAGGCAAACTTGTGATTTAGATACATTACCAGACTTCTACAGGTGTTCTCAGTGCACACTAACAATTGTTTTGCCTGTGGAGTTGCCATTTTTGTCCCATCTCCTCCTGAGTGTGCCTGGGTTGCCAGGGTGCTGTACACTGCAGGCTGGCTGCTGTGGCAGAGCACCAGCTATGAGCTGCCTTCTAAAATGTCAAACAGGCAGCAGCCACCTTACAGGGATGGACACCTTGTCTTAAATAGATAAGAAGTCATCACAGCAATGGATGAAATTTTATCCCAAGAAAAAAAAAAATCACTTGGCTGCAAAAAAAATTGATACCAAAAAGAATATATCATGGTACTTTACTTTTTAACAGAGAGAAAAGTTGAGAAGGCTTTAAAACAAGTATAAACTATGGTTTAAACATGGATCTTCATCACCTCTTTTCTGTTTTCTTCTGCTTAAAGAAATCTAGCCTTTACTCTAAAGAGATTTTCAGTATATACTTTCTCTAAAGCATTCAAATCCTAAAGATTAAAAAATGTTCTAAATGAAATGTTAAGTCCCTTTATCTAACTCCCATTTCATGCCAATGACATAAATATTGGTGGTTCTTTAAATATTTGGAATACATTTCAATCAGTAGATTTATATTAGGTGTCTTTAAACAATATTTCATTTAATTACCTCCTGATATCTTGTTTTTATGTGATTGTGATACACAAAGAAATCAACTGAATTCTCCAGTCAATATAACTGTTATTTGACAGTACATTAGCAAATATCTCACTGAATTCAGCTGCAGCAATTGCTTCCCTGAGGTTTTAAAGAAGAAAGTCTATTGACAGGGAGAGAGTGGGCTATTAGGTGCTATAGATTCTGTTCAAGAACTAATCTGATGCTGAATATCTATTCAAATGCTGGAGCTTAAAATCACTTCTCAGAAATAATTGAATAAAAGAAAGTTATAGCTCTAAATCTGTCAGATAATTTCCTGAGAGCTGTGGGCAAATATCCAGCTTTACATCCTGCAGACTGTATAAGCAGGAGCAAGTGGTATGATTCACATCAGCCCATAACTTTTCCACTTGAATGAGAGTAGCTCTGGCCACATCAGGAGGCCCCAGGAACCCCCTCTCCAAGGAAAAAGCAGTGCTGACAGATTCCTCCAAACCAAGCAAAAAATACTTTTTTCATCTCCTGCCTCACCCTGGCAGAGCTCGTCCATATTCCTTGTTCACCTCTGCAGGGAAAGAAAGGAGGGACTCTTCAGGAGAGGAGAACAAGAGCTGCCTCCGTGCCTGTGATGACACCTGGGCAGTTCCTGCAGGGGTGAGGTGGAGGGGACCAGTGCTTCCATGGGCGAGAGGATGTTTGGAGTATGTGGCACTGGAAAGAGAAGGGGTGGTGCAGGTGCATGAGCAGAAATAACTGCATTTAGGAGCTTCCAGTAATTGCCCTGCGGCATCACAACAAGTGAATGGCTTGTGATAACTATTTTTTTAGACTTTTCTAAGGTTTGTCTGTACACAGACAGGTTCAGCTTATTTCAAAATCAAGCAGATTACAAGGAGAGCTTGAACATTTTAAATTAATTTTGTCCTTACACAAGCTGTTGGATCTGTGACAGTCTGAAGAAGAGCTCAATAGTAGTTTGGGCGATAAGGGATTTCAGTCCCTTTTGAAGGTCAGTCTTCTCTCAAAACCCTATTCCCTCTTAGAAGCAGTTCAAAATGAGGCATATAAAAAGGGCAGAGTTTGAAATAATTACTATTTCCTGCTTGAGTTCTGTTTGAATTTTTTTCTTTGATAGAAAGTATATTTAACTTGTCTTTAATTTTCGTGGATGTGGTGGAAAGCCCGATGCAACAACGACAACAAAAAAGGCAAAGCTTTCTATGATTTAGGATTGAAACCTTCAATTTACTTACTTTACTTATTTTTTTGACAGTGTTACGTGTTTACTTAGGAAATTATCTGGCAGTCAAAACAGCAAGACCCACTTTAGGCTGTCACAGAAAGGTAGAAGCAAGCCAACAATTGATTTTTTTTAACAGATTAAGATTCACTCAACACAATATGAAAGAATAACAGAAATATTGAAAAAAAAGTTATTTGTGAGTCCCACAATTTATGACTCAAAGTTTTTAAAGCAGTTTCATGCTTGGGTCTTGAAATAAAGTCACTTTTACATTAAGTCTGTGGTTTTTTCAATGTATTTCTGTGTATACTCAAGGTCAGTATATATCCTTACATATACTGATATATACTGGTTTTGCACAAGCCACAGTAGAAATTGTCACATTTAGGTCATAATCACCATGCTGACGTAACACATTTATAATCTAACCACCAAGACAAGTAGTCTGTGTAACAGACAAAACCAGATAAAGGCTTTCTATATCAAATACAGGATTTATTTCTCCACATAACAATTTTCTCACCTTTTTGTTTTTACTTTTTCCATTCTTTCCTAGGTTGAGTTTCAAGTATACTTACCTGTGCTGTGGTTCTTCTTGTAAATTCAATCTTCTCCATGCTAGTAATTTTAGAGGATCTTCAAAACCTTAAATCACTGAATCAAAATCCTGTGACAATTTAAAGTGGTTCCAAACAAATCAGAAGCAAGTGGTTATTACCTGCATACCATTACCTGTATGGAAAAAGGGTGTTAAAACTTGGAGAACAGCTACCCCAAGGTGCAAATCATATGATTAAAATAAGCTATATACATATTTCAATGGACTCTTATTTGGAAAATTCCTGGTATCTAGTGTCCTAATATTCCTTTTATGTGCCCCAGATGTTGATAAACACTTTCAACAGAGAAAGAAAACACACAGCAGAAATAAAACATTCTGTAGCTAGGTTACAGAAATGGTCAGAAAGACCAAAACAAATAGTTTTTTACAAGTCAAACTGTTATTTGTGCACACAGTTTTTGCCCTTTCCTTTCCTT
>VZRF01011431.1:53556-78488 GCA_013396875.1 Vireo altiloquus
TGCTACTGCATAATTCTGAAAATATTTCTTAAAAATAGGCTTAATCAGATTTGTACAGCTGAGTATGTCAGACATCTATCTATCAACATATGCAGATTTGATTATCTCAGGTAAAATCCCCTACTAGCATGGAATTTACATTGCAGAGTATTTCTGCATTCTGTGGCTGGCATGTGTAATTGGCAGATGGAAATGGATGTGCTGTGGCTAGCCCTAATATCCCCTACAAAAGGGTGTTTATATAACAATGAAGGTATTTTATTAAATCAGCACTATGCTAAAGTACAGTCTGCATCATATTGCAAGCTTAGAATTTTTTTTTTAGTCTTCCATTATGCCTAAATAAAAGTATTCTAGTCTAGCGCTTTTCTGAAGCACAAGATTGTTAGTTATTAATCTGATGCATTTGTTTTCTGCTTATCAAGAAAAATATTGCTGTACCACCAATGTTGTTTTCAAATCAGTAAGGCTGAAAAATAGCAGATTGCTGTCGGCTGCTTTGTGTAAGTTACTCACTGCTTTTTACTTGTTCTTGAGGGGGGTAGTATTATCTTGGGGGTCAGTATAACTCCTATTTCCAGGGTCTATGCCTGTGTGCCAAGATTCAGTGTGTGACCAAGTCAGCTCCTGTAGCCTCTAGAAACCTGCCCAGCTTTGGACCTGCCACCAGACTCACAGCACATACAGGTTTTTTTCCATAATGACAGAACATTATTAGGTCTGTCAAGGCTGTGCCTTCAGGCTGATCATGGGTTGACACACCAGGTGCTTCTCACACAGACATCTCTGAGCACAGAGCTCCTGGTAGGACATTTTGCAGCAGCACCTGGAGCTGTGATCATCCTCTGGGGGTTATACTGCTGATAAAATGCTGCTTCCCATGGTTCCCACTGCTTTGAATGGGGCCCCATCAGGCACCCTCCTCTGCCACTGTCTCCAAGGGGTTCTGGTCTTTCTGCTCTGGGCAAAGGAAAGTCCTTTCTCTTCCCTTTCAGTGCCCTAACTCACACTGCTCCATCCCCAAAGGGGTTCCTGGGCCCTGGGATCCCTTGGGTGCCCATCCTTGTCACCCGACTGCTGATAAGATGCAGAGGCAGGAGACACAGTGCAGTAGAGGCTCTTGGAGGAGATGCTGAGTACCTTTGAAGTGTGTGAAGCACGCAGTCTGGAGGAGAGAAGCTTGCTGGCCATGGGGCCAGGTCAGGGAAAGTGCTTTCCTCTAAGTGAGCAGGCATGAGGCATCTGCTGGCCCAGCATTATTCTATTCTCACAGAGAAAGAGGTCATTCAGATAAGTATTTATTTATACAACAATGGGTGCAGATTAGGATGATGTTTGGCTTCCCAGGGGGTGAGTAGAATCGAATCACAAGATGAAACAGTGTGTGGAAAACACTGTGCTCATGGTGTTCCCACCTGCTGCTGTTGCTCAGTTTACAACCATAACCTCTGCCAGTATTTCTGCCACTTCAGATTGAAGCCTATGCTGTGGGAAGCCAAGTGGTTTTGCCTTCCCAAAACTATCTCTTCAGAGCCACCCTCAGCAGCCTCAGCTGGCTCTTTCCTTGAGTGCTGCCTCACTGATGAAAATGCACCTCAGCATTGCCAGTCACACCCTCCTTTGCAGCTCATGCTAGTTTTACCCTACCCCTTCCTCTGTGTTGCAATCCTTATGGTCATATTTGGCAGATATTTGCCCTGGAACCTAATCACACCTACCGTATATCATGTATATTTTCTCTTATTAGCATGAAATTTGCTGCTGTCTGGCTGTGTCCCAACAGATGATTTATGCCCCCGAAGTGTCATTACCCTTGCTGAGAACTGACATTTCATACTGTTCTAGCATCAGCTCATTGAGCTGAATTTCATGTGTGCTTTAGCTCATAATCATGCCTCAGGCTCTGCTGAACAGCAGCAAAGGTATAGAGCTGTATCAGGTACAAGCCTGAAAACACCTCAGTGGGGTCACCCCCGGTCCCACAGGTGCAGGGCCCTCCTATTGCAGGCTGCTCCCTCCTTCCTGCTTCTCCTGTTTGAGCTCAAAGGCTCTAATTTGCACTTTGGAGCCACACAGAGCTCCCCTGCTGGGCTGCCTTTGGCTGGAGTAATTTTCTTCATAGTAGCTAGTATGGGGCTGTGTTTTAGATTTACACTGAAAATAGGGTTGATAATATAAAGATGGTTTTGTTATTGTTGAGCAGCGTTTGCACAGTCAAAGCCTTTTCTGCTCCTCACCCCAACCCAGCAGTGAGAGTGCTGAGGGTGCAGGAGGATTTGGGAGAGTGCTGAGGGTGCAGGAGGATTTGGGAGAGTGCTGAGGGTGCCGGAGGATTTGGGAGAGTGCTGAGGGTGCAGGAGGATTTGGGAGGGAACACAGCCAGGACAAGCTGCCCCCAGATGATCACAGGGATATCCCACACCACATTGGCATCGTGCTCAGCCTGCGGAGCTGGGGGAGAAGAAGGAAGGAGGGGATGTTCAGAGATACAGTGTTTGTCTTCCCAAGGCACCCTTACAAGTGATGGAGCCCTGCTTTCTGGAGGTGGCTGAACACCTGCCTGCCCGTGGGATGTGGTGAATGAATTTATTCTTTTGCTTTTCTTGTGCAAAGCTTTTGCTGTACCTGTTAAACTGTCTTTATCTTGACCTACACGTTTTCTCACTTTCATCCCTCTGATTTGGTCCCCTATCCCACTGCAGTGAAGTGAGCAAGAGCCTCCGTGGGACTGAGGTGGGGTTAAACCACATCTGCTCCATTTCTAATTTCTGTGGAAGAGTTCAGATGTTGGCTTAATACCAAAAAGGTTAGCTATCAGAAGTATTATTGCAGTGCACTGTACTTCAGAATGTAAATTTATGGAGGAGCTCTCCCTCATAAGCTAATCCATACCATGAACTGAAATCCCAGAGAAGTCTCTCCATTAAATATGCTACGATGAACCTGATAACCACATATTTGTCCTTATAATGCATGGATGCTCAAACCCTACCACCATACCACTGACACTGCTTTAAGGTGCACTAGTTTTAGGCTCCAGGCTCAAAGGCAGGATACTGCTCCGAAGTTATGAAGTTGTTTCAAGACCTCTCCGAAAGTCATTGGTTTCAGTGGAGGTTGGGTTTGCACATATATCCAAGGAATCTCCTTCAGAATAATTTTTAAGGCTGGATAACCTGAACATATAACAATCTGGAAGATACACCTCGGAAAGAACATTGTCAGGGTAGCTGTCAAGTACCCTGTGCAATTCAGAGTGCCTCAGCTGGCTTTTCTTGAAATTGGACAGGACATATTTTTATTTTAAGCTTGTAGAGTTTCAGACTAGAAACACAAATGATGTAAGAATCGATTATTCTTCTCTAAAACAGAGAGAAAATACAAATTATGATACTTCTCAAGAACAGACAATCCACCCTTTTCACCAAAATGTTCAAGTGATTCATCACCCTGATAATTTGATATCAGAGACTTTGCTTCTGATTTGGAATAGTAAATTCACCTTTAAAACCAAAATTTTGAATTGAATTATAAGTCTTTATTCAGAGATTGATGAAATGAGGTATGTGGGCAGTTTCATAATTCTGTAATGTTGTCCAAATGGGAAATTCCACCCTCCTGCTGAAAAGCTTGTCTTCATGACAGCATTTTTCTATGAAAAAATATTATGAACAAATTCAAAAATGTTTCATCCTTGGTATTTTCTTATATAAAGTTAGGATAGATAAGAGGAATCAACTGCATTTATATTGACTGTGAAACAAATGATCATGTCCAATCTTTGGGGATGTTTATGTTTGTATCCTATTTCATTATGTCCAAGTATCATAGCTATAAATATACTTGATTACTTTTCTGTCAGAAGGACATGCTATCCTGCAAACCAACATAAAATACCAAACCAAGCCTCATCACTATTAAAGATATTACTAGGGCTACAGCTGTGGAAACATTTTTTCCTCATAAATCTGCTAAATAACAAATACAATGCTTAACAAAAAGTGTCATAAAATTTATTTTCTGATATCATCTAACGTCTACTCAACAAATCTACTCTTCTGTAGGACTCTGTGAAATTTCATTCTGGTTTTCATGTACTTTCCCAGACCAAAAATGCATCAACGTAAAACACATGACAGCAGAAGAGTGATTTTCCCAGATATGGCTTATTAGGTCTTGATCTTTATAACACAATAAAACTGATGCCAAAGGAAAACTGGTTTATTTGACATGTTAATTCCTTTTTATCAGGAAGTCTGTCTATGGACTGGGTTAGAACATCTTTGTCATGAGCATGGAATATCTTAAAATAGTAATGGATATATCCCTTCTTATTTCTTTATGGGTCATAAGCCAATAGAAACACAGACCTGTGGAGGGTTTCACCTGGTCTGTTCCTTGGTCCCTTAAAGGTATCAGGACAATCAGTTTTGGCTCCTCTCCTTTTGTCAGTGTCTCCCCAGAAACCTCCCCAGAAAAAAGCCCCAAACATTTACTTACATACACATCCCTTTCAGAGGTACATGGCCACATTTTGTCTGGATGAAATCTATAGCAAAGCCTCTTGTGCTCATTACAGGCAAGGAGACTTGGTATCACTGCTTAACCTCTGCCTAGCAAACAGGTGTTGTTTGTTGCTGCTGGTTGCATAAAATCTCATGATTAAAGTACGACTCAATCTGCTGAGAATGTCAGACTAGTCACTCTTCTGGGGCTCAGAGAAAAATTTGTCCTCAGACCAGCCTAGGAAACTTTTTTCTTCCTGCCATCAACCCTGAGATCCAGTATTGTAATTTTAATAATCATATAATATGTTGTATATATAAAATACTAAAATATATATTATACCATACATAGTTATAGACCTATTTAGTTATAATGGATTAGATGTTTTCCAGTGGGAAACATTCAGCCTTTGATTTTGACCTTTGTGGTTGAGCCTTTTCAAATCAGCTGGTGATGTGGAGGTAATTTTCCCCTTTTTTCTTCCTTCATTCTTTGCTGGAAGAAAATATGTAAACTGCAGGTCTGGTACTCAAATTAACCATATGAGGAATAGAGGCAGAAAACAAAGTTGGGACTACCCAGAACAAGCTCAGTGAAGTGATTACTTTTCCTCTGATATGTGTAAGACAGCTGTCAAAAATAAGCAATTTGATTCAGTTTTTCTGGACATAACTTAGATGCGTAAAAACATCACTCCATTGGGAGACACTAACATCAAAGTTAGGAGCAAAATTAAGACAAATGTAACTAAAATAATATTAAAAAAAATTATGTTGAAATAAATGTGAAGATTGTTTTGTTTTTTCCACTTGTCCTTGGTAATTTCTTGAGTCACACTGGGAACAAGGAAAAGGATATAGTGACAGAACCCTGCCAAAGACAGAATTTGGTTTGGTTTTATGTATTTCCCATTATAATATGACAAATGTTTAAAGTTACTAACAAGGCTAACTAATCAGTAAAATCCCACGGAGAGATGAGATTAAATTTTATAGCTGTTGTGAGAAAATCAACACAGAACTCCCTGAAGTGATTCATAATATTGCCTGCCTATGTAATATGAAAAATAATCCCTTGTTCACGAGAAAAAGCAAGAAGCAACCTCCCAAGATTTCCAGCTCTGACAACAGGGTTCCTGGTGAACACTTTTCAACTGATCATGTAAATGTTGGGAAAGAGGAGATGTTCTGCCAAAGTCACAGTCTTCATAATGTGTTTAAGAACATGCTAATTTCCTCCAGCTGGTGTGATCTCTCCTTCCTCTTTCTCCACTTCGTGTTTGAGGTGGCAGGTTGCTTTCAAAGGCAGATATAATTCCAGTCTTCCCACTTGCTACTTGTGTCAGGCCCCGCAGTTTGTACCATATTTTCTTGTAAATACAGTTGTCTTCCTCCAAGCCAATTGGGGGGAGGCAAAATTCAACTCCAAACATGTTCCTCTGGTGCTATTACTCTTGTTTACACCTGGTGTGAGTTGTGTTCCTCCCAGGAATTCACCATGCAGTATTCAAGCTCTCTCCCTTTTCTAAGTTTAGGTAAAAGCAGCACATCTTTTCCTCACAGTAATGAAAAAACATAAAAGGAGATGAAGCAGGATTCTGAACTCGTCTGCTCTCAATATGTGCTTCTAAGCTCCGGATTTCCTCCCTGATCCAGTGTCCCAGACACCTTTCCAACAAAGACTGGTATTTGCATCTGCCCTTGGGCAGGTGTATTGTGCCTTTGCTAATGAACTGAGAAACCAAGTAATACTTGTGATAGGGCTTTTGTGGGAGGAAAAAAATCCTGCATAGACAAAACTCTGCTTTTCAATCTCAAACCCACCTGTTTCACACACCTTTTTGCCAGATAATTTTTTTATCTCAATGCTTTTCTCTAGTCCAACAGTTTTCAGGTATTTAAACAACTTGCAAAACAAGAAAAGAGAAAAAAAGTCTTGCCCATAGCAGTGATCTGTGTTAAATTGAAAACGAATATGCTGTCTAAAATGAAAATTGCTAGTTAGTGGTCACGGCTCAAATACTTCCTAGTGGGGAGCATTTTGCTTCCTTGTTTAGCTGTGTGTAAACAGTAATGCTCTCCTTTCTGCCTTCATATTCCCTGCAGTGCAGTCAATAACCCATATCATTCTTCCACATGACTTTTGTTTTCACATCAATCTGATGCTCAAAAGCAATATGGACCCCAGCTACAAAACCTTCACTGAGAAAAATGAGCAAGGCTGTCATATACTTTAGACTCGCTCAATTAGACAGATCTCAAACTGTTAGAAGCTAGTTAAATCTGGGGAGCTGTCACCCTGCTCAAGTCACTTAAGCTTCTGGGCTGAAGTGTGAGTTTGATAAAACTGAAACAGTGATTGCTCTTCAATTGCTCCACTATTTTTTTTTAATCTTTCTAGGGAACAACTCTGTTGCACCTGAAGAGATTTAAATATTTAATTAGCAAATAATACAATGTATAACGTCTTATCACACTGACATAAGAAAACAGATGTTAAACTTCTAAATTCCTTGCAAGATGATTAGAAATTTCTGGGATCAGAAGAGATATTTCGAAGTGGAGTAGTTCAAGAAGTCTTGCAAAAAATTATAGAGAGAATAATAGGCAAACAGGACTAGATAGCCTTCTTCCCTTTATTCTCAGTGAACTCAGATCTGAAAATCCTAAACAAATTCTTCTAGGTGTGTATCTCTCTTAAACCAGTCTCGTCACTATGAGAACAGAAGGTTCCAAACATAATGACAAATTTTAAGAAACACCAAGAGAAAAAAATTGTTGCGGATTGCAGTTTTGATGTTTTGTCTGCCAAGAAAGCTGGAATTGTAGAATTACAGAATATCCTGAGATGAAAGGGACCCACAAGGATCATTGAGTTTAACTCCTGACTCTGAGCAGGACAGCTCCACGGATCACACCATGTGCCTGAAAATGTTGTCCAAACGATTTTGTAAAGCCCTGGCCCACTGGGTAGGGGAAGGTAATTTGATTTACTCTGGGTGGTGCATGGGAGAAACAACAAAAATCTCAGGAGGTTCAATAACAAACAACTTTTCCTTGCAAACTTTAGAACATCCAGATAGAATAAGGCACTTGGAAAACTTTTACTTAGCAAACTTCAGGTTTACAATATATTTTGAGGAGAAGGTGGTAGGAAAAGAAAGAGAAAGGAGAGAGAGGGGTAAATTGTCACCACTCTAGATCCACCACAGTCACAGCACCTTTTAAATCTGGGGCAGCATCTTGCTGTCCTTTTATGGGATCTGGTGGCCTAGGCATTCCCCCCAGGTGCACCTATGCTAATTTCAGCACCAGTCTGGCACCTGCTCTTTACACAGAGCAGAATGTTCAGAGCTTGTGGTATTCTCATGCAGTCAGCCACCCCAAGGATATTATGGTCCTAAATGTCCCCTGACACATATTCATGCCAACAAAATTAGTAGACTCTTGGATCAATATGATGAAATTGGGGACAGTCAGAATTTTCCAAATTTCAAAGTTTTTCACTGTGAAAAATTTCTTTCCTTACAAGAATAGTGTGTAAGGAGTCAGTAAAAAGATACGTCAATTTCTGAAGAGGTTTTAGCAAGTTGGATCTGAGATTAGCTCAGCTGCTCAAAGCATGATGTCAATAACACCAAGGTCATAGGTTCAATCCCTGTACACACCATTCACTTAAGAGCTGGACATGATGATCCTTCTATGTCCCTTCCAACTCAGAATATTCTTTGAAATCAGAAAGAGTTCTGTGAAATTTTCCTCACACAAGGAACAATTCTGCAAATTGTTGTAAGAGGAAATTTTCTTTCCAGATTAAAAGATTGTTAAAGGACAGGAATAAACGGTTAAAAATAAAAATGTGTCAATGGCAACTTTCTTACGCAGGTGTTTGAGGAGCCAGCCAGGATAGGTTCACCAGCAGGGAGAAGCTGGCAGGGAATGCAGTGCTCCAAGACAGCCTTGGCTGCTGTGACCACGAGATGGTGGAGTTTGAGATCCTCAGTGCAGTGAGAAGGGCTCGCAGCAAGCTCGGGGCCCTGGACTTCAGGAGAGCAGACTCTGGCCTCTTCAGGGACCCACTCAGTAGAGTTCCATGGGATAGAGCTCTGGAGGGCAGAGGGGCCCAAGAATGTTTACTGATATTCAAGGATCACCTCCTCCAAGCTCAGAAGGGATGCATCTGACAGGAAATTGGGTAAATATGCCCAGAGGCCTCAGTGGATGGATATGGACCTGCTGAGTGAAAGAGGAACTTAGAGTGAAGGAGTTGTGGTTGTGGTGCAGTTGCCAGGCTGGAAAGAAGGGATCCAGAGGGAGCTTGAGAGGTGGGCCAGTGCAAACCTCATGAAGTTCAACTAAATGAAGTGCAAGGTCCTGTTTTGCAGCAATACCAGACACACCTATAGGTTGGGTGGAGAAGTGATTGAGAGCAGCCCTGTGGAGAAGGACTGGGGGTTGATGGTTGACAAAAAGCTCAATATGAGCTGGCAGTGTGCACTTGCAGCCCAGAATGTCAAAGGTGCCCTGGGTTGCATCAAAAGGAATGTGGCCAGCAGGTCATGCTGGAAGGAGGTTATTCACTCCTGCTGCTACAAATCATGAAGGAGGTGATTCTCCCCCACTACTTTGCTCTTTTGAGACCCCACCTGAAGCACTGTGTACAGTTCAGGTGTCCTCAACATAAGAAGAACATGGAACTGTGGGAACAAGTCCAGAGGAATGCCACAAAGAGGACTGGAGCACCTTTCCTGTGAAGACGGGCTGAAAATTTTGAAAATTTTCTGGAGAAGAGAAGATTGCGTGAAGGCCTCATAGCAGCCTTCCAGTATCTGAAGGGGGCCTTCAGGGAAGTCAGAGGGATTCTTCATCAGGAACTCATTATAGGACAAGGAACAATGGGTACGAACTGAAAGTGGGGAAATTAAGGCTAGGTATTAGGAAGAAATTAATTTCACTCTCGACCATGAGGGTAGTGAGATATAGGAGCAGGTTTCCCAGGGAAGTTGTGGATGCCCCAACCCTGGCAGTGTTCCAGGTGATGTTGGATAAGGCCTTGAGCAACCTGGTCTAGTTGGAGGTGTCCCTGTCCATGGCAGTGGGTTGGGATTAGATGATTTTTAAAGTTCCTTCCAAATTGTAACATTCTATGATTCTATTATTATTGAGAAATTGGGTAATAAAATAGGAAATGAAATTCGTTGTTGATAGGTTCCAAAGTAGGACACATAAGGAAAAGCAGCTTTCACTACATTTACAAAGTCATGAGCTCAAAATGTTATCATTCTGATAGGTGGAGGCAGAAGCTATAAAAGGGCTAAAAGCAGTTTGTACAAGCTGTGAAAATCCACCAGTTCTGATTAAACACACATATAGGCATGAACTCAGGACATCCCTAAGTCATGGGTTATTGAAAACATGCATGAGTAGGAAAGCACAATACATCTCTCTTCTTTCTTACATTGTTTGCTATCTTGATATTAGTTTGCTGTACTGATAGGACAATGGAGTGGCTGGACCAGTAAAAATTCTCTTATGCCCATAAATAAATATATTATTAACAGATATAGAAAACCCCTCCAAAACACAGAAAAAAAAACCCAACAAGAAAAAGAGTACCTGGTGCATTGATTTGCACAACTTTGTCAACAAATTTCTGGTGTTATGCTCTGAAGAGGTTAGGTATGCTGTCAGCACTTATTAAAATAAATTACCTTATTAATACATGCAATCTGACAAATATCAAGAAATGGTCGCTCCACTAACACTTACAATTCTGCATCAGCTGTCTATCAGGAAGCTTGGCAGAGAGTTTCTGTGATAATTTTTCTCTAGAGTGCAGTAATGAATTGGATACTCAGAATCAGTTCATTCAAAGAGAGGCCAGATGATTTCCAGTCGGGCCGAAAGACAAAGTTAATGTTGCAGAAAAGAATAAAAATGGGAACCTCTTAAGTAGATATTCAAGTGAAATGAAGTTCAGAGGGGGCTTTAAATCCAGTCTGATGTTCACTTTGCATCCACGAATTGCCAGTTTTGGTACAGTGACCATTGCTGTACTTCTGGGAAGCTCAGAAGCAGATTTGTGTGACTCGTGTGGTCTCTCAGTCAGTGCATGTGTTCAAATGCTGTGACATTGATGCTAGGATGATTTTTTGCCTTTTCTTTTATTCCCCTCTTATATATACTTTTATACAGTTTTATGTATTCTTAGTGCTTTTAACCCACATACTTGTAACTTTCCAAGCCTGGTAACTCAGCTGAGACCCACTGTACTGTTAGACCAGAAGACCAAACAGTCTGGAAGCCCCAGACACCAAGGTCCTCTCCAAAACATATTTTTGTAAACTAAGATAGGCCCACCCAGGGGGAAGGTTCCTCAGAAGAAGGGGTTTGCTCGAGCCTCTCATTGGGGAATCTTTGATAGATATGCTAATTTGCAAGGCCTATAATTGCATGTATTTTGGTGTGTGGGATGGCAGTGCATGTATTTTTGGGGCATTCCGCCTGGAAGAAGTGCTGTACCCAAGGATCCTGAAATAAATATTGAGGTAAAAACCCCTTTTCCCCATAAAACGTGTTTTGGTTTTAATTTTAAGACCAGGGAAAGGCAACAACATTACTCACAGAAGACTGAATCCCGACTGGCTCCCTCCAACCAGCTTATTCCTGCCTCCCTATGTTAGAAGATTTTAAGAAACCTCTGCCCCTTTGCAGACAGCATTAGAGACACGGAGGGCAGGGAAACCACTGTGCCACTTCAGCAGTGAGAACAAGAGAGTTTGTGGGCACCACGTGTGAGCCAAGCTGTCTGCCAGGATGGAACAGCAGATGAACTGCTTGGCACCAGCCAGCCCTCCTGAGCAGAGGTTCTCCTGGAGGCTTTGTTCATAGGTAACAGTCAGGCATTATGGTTTTGATTAGGCACTCTCTTTGATTCTGCTTGAATCCACTGAGGAAGGTCAGGATCAAGTTTCAATAATGATTGCAAATCCTCCTACTGTTGAAACATCTTGGAAAGACTGGTGTGATGAGCTAAAAGGCAGCAGAAGTTTGAGACAGACAAACGTTGTGCACTAGGGTTCCTTGAGCACAGGCTAAAAGAGGTGGAGGTTGGCCCTGATAAAGTAAAGCAAACTCATGGTGCTTGAAGCAGATCAAACTAATCACAGAAGAAACACAGATGCCAGTGCAGTGCTTCATTACAACAAATGGACACATTTTAGAAGCATGTCTGAGTGGAAGAGGTTGAAAACAACAGCTGTATTATTGTGTGGGTGTTATTTTTGATCATCAAGAAGTAAATGTTCATAGTGCAGAATGTCACTTAATTCTAATTAAATCAGTATCTTAAAATAAACTGCTGCATTTTATGGTGCATCACTTGCTAAGTACTCCCCAAGAGGTTTCCTGGGTCCAAAACCCAGACTGAAATCTCTGTCAGTGGTAAGATATTTCAAGTAACCAGACTGACTCATACATGGGGCAAATGACACTGAAGTAATTTTATTAAATATGAAGTGAATGTTTTTTTCAAACCCCAAATACTCATAAACATTGCTGCAAAGTGCTGGATGGAATTGCAGTCTGATGGAATGTCGTGGGTGGAGTGGGTGCTTCAGACAAAGTTTGCTAAAGAAGCCCCCTCTTTGAGTCTGAGGTGCAGAAAGGACTCCTTGGTCTATTTAAACTCCTTCCTAGGAAGAGGTTTAAATGAAAGTGAATCCTTCCTTAGCCTCAGATTTTCTTAACAGTTTAGGTTTTGCAGCTTTGTCCCACAGGTTTAATGATGGCAAATCAGACATATTTCTAAAAGATGAGTTATTTATTAAGACAAATTAACAGACAGAAGATCTTAATTAGAATGACTTATTACACAGTATAAAAGCTAAAACCACTTGCTGATATAACATAAAGTGCACTATATTAAAGCAATTACATTAAAGCAATTATATATTAAAGTTAGCAAAAAAAACCCATTGAGAAGAGTTTGATGTATCTCACCACACTCCAGCCATGGAATATTTCTTCTTTCTTTCAGTCCCTGGGACAAAACTGTGGAGAGATGTCCCACACCCACAGGAAAGAGTCCATATACTTCAAGTAGGTGGAAGAATCTGACTGTAAGGAAAGTTGCCAAGCAGACAAAATTTTCCAGCACAAAGCATCCTACTGCATGGAGTGGCCATATGTCCCAGGGGTTTGGGAAACACAGGTGTAGCCTGGCTTCTGCCACCGCCTTGGTGATGGATCTGAAGCATGACAACACGCATGGCATCACTTCTCCATGACCTTATCCATTCAGGGAAAGGGCCCTTGGACTGGGATTTGCCTCACCTTGCTGAAGAAATATACACCTCAGTTGCTCATCACTAAGGTCCCTCGAAGTAACAGAGGGAAAATTACATGTTTGGATTTTGAATTGTCTGCTTTATTTCAGCTGTGCATGATAACGTGAGATTATTCTCACGAGAGCTTGCTTCTCTCTGGTGATAAGGGAACTGGAGGGTGGGTAATTCAATATCTTTTCCATGGGTATGCCAGTCTGAGCAAATGAGTCCCACTCTCCCTCTTTGTCCAGCAAGATCCCAGTGTCAGCAGTTCTCAATGTCTGTAATAAAAATCATGGAGTGGCTCAGGAACTGGGTTATATTTTCTTTCACCATGTTGCAAAACATAGATTTCTCGGTCATGAAAATTTCAGAAGGAAGGCACTAGTTTGATGTGATTCCACTAGTTGTGGAATCTTTTCTTGGGAATGCTCCTCATGTCCAAGATGACATTCCAGGTTAAAACACGTGTGATTAACACAAACACATCATGAACTGACCTATAGCCCAGGGATCAGCACACTTATTTGGGAGTTGGGTGGTTTAAATGAGATTCAGCCCTCAGCTCTCCTGGACCTTCCACAACATGCAGAATTCCCTGGCCACCAGACTGCCTGATAAACTCTGGTGTGTGTGTGTGTGTGTATGTGTAAAAGCATTAATGAACAAAGTCAGATTTCCTTTGATCTCTGGCTGCACTTCATTGAGAATGTTAGTTTGATAAATATAGAACTGAAAACTGAACACAAATTCCAGGATTTGACCTAATATGCATGTGGTTAATTCATATACAATTTCTACAAATAGATACAGGCTGTTTTATAGGAATCAATAACTGACTTGAAAGAGTCAATACTCCAGAGCACAATTTATACCTATTAACCTGAGTCTACCTGAAGCATCCTGTTCTTTCATCATTATTGTTTAAGTAAATGAAAATGAGGATCGAAAGTAAGAACCTTTCCAGGTCGCTAATGGCACTCGTGAAGCAAGCCACTTAGCCATCTGGTCTTGGAAGAAATGCTATTTAAATGCAATATGCAATAGTGTTTGTGCAGTGCCATTTAACTGCAACCAGGTAATTGTATCATACCAGGTTGAAAATTCATGGTGTGTTTTTGGAAAAAAATCTCTTTTTCCATTCTTTTGCCTGCAGCAGTATTGTATGCAAATTTCCTGAAAATTCCTGTTCCTACAAATTTCCTGCTTTCTAAACAATGTCTTCTCCATCTTTCTATGCAGCAATAGTCTTGGTTGGTGTGTTTTACAAAGAATACTTGAGCCAAGAGATATCTATTTTTCTTTCCCCATACAAATTGGTTAGTGGAGAATTTGAATCACACTCCTTGCTTGATTTCCTAGGAGAACAGATCTTGTGGTATTGCATTGTTTCCTGCCCTTTTCACCCCTTCCCACAAGCAGACCTGAAATTTGCTGTCAGATTTCAACAAAATTTCACTTTGGTTGAAAATCCATATTTGAATCTTTTACTACTGTTCTGCTCTTGGGACTCAACATCTGACAAATCTTACTAGGTGTTTTCTTTGCCCCTGCCCTGCATTCTAACACTGCTGAGACTTCAGGCTTTCCAGGTTTTTCATAAAAGAGCACTGAGAGAAGAAAAGCACTGAAGAGAAAGAAGATGCTGCAAAGGCAGGACCAAGTAAAGCCAAACATGGTGCCTTCCTCTCTCTATGCCAAAACCATGGGTTGCTGGGATTTTTTGCAGCTCATCTTATTTGCACAAATAATTCACCCCTACCCAAATATTTTATAATAGCTGTAGACTGTACGTGGCTGGTTCTACTTCCTGTTTATCCTGTCTTTGCCTGGCTAACTTGGTGGGACTCTGAGCCAGGTGTGTCTCTCTCTAGACTCTTTGGTTGGGATTCCTCTTATCCAGCCAAAAATGAAGGTTGAATTGCCCTCTGGAACCATCTGTTTTCCTAGGGAAGCCTAGGGAATACAGAGCTGGCTTAGCCTAGACATGTTGCCTACAGTGACCATGATGCCGTGATGATGCACAGGAAGAAATCCTCTGGGAGAAAAAACCCCAAGGGACTGATGTCATTTGAAGACATGTACGAGCGGAGAATTAAATTTTGTGTTTGCAGAGTCATTTCTTGGTTTCATCTCTGCCACACATTACTATGGAGATTAAGGAACAGATCTAGAAGACAAAAAAATGATTGAAAATACTAAAATAGAAAGGAAAAATTTATTAATTGCTCTTCTAATCACTTGTGGCACCTGATAAATCTCTCTCTCCTTTTAAAAGTGTTAAATTGGCTGAAGAAGAAAACCTTATCTCTTGCACTGGTCTCTGTCAGTCAAACCTACCTCATGAAGATTAGACAGGGGAGCTAGTTCCCATCAAATGTGTCTGCTTTCTAAACAAGGGGCAGTATTTTGACTCTCCTAAAAGCATGACCCTTCTGCCATAGATTTTAGTTGAGGCAGCAAGTTGCCAGCATAATTCAGAATTCAGGGTGTTTTTAATATCCAAGGCTAGTTTGATCTCCAGTCTAGAAGACAGAGATTCACAGCTGTGTGGTTCTGTGGGGTTGCCATGGCTGGAAGGAAAGAATTTCCCACTGCCAGTCGGGTTTTCACTGGGCTCAGAACATCTCTAGCCTGTGCTTTTGTTTTGTTTTGCTTTGCTTTTTTTTTAAATAATGTTTTGGTCTGTAACATTATATTACTTTTAATATACATAATATACAGGAAGAATGTGTATAGTCCATCTTACCTGGGACAGAAAGCTAGAGAAAAGGCTTAATTGGAAGCATAGATAATTAACGAAGTTGAGTGCTTACATCAATCATGGAGGTCAGCCAAAGTTTTAATGCAGATTTGCAATAATAATGAACACAGGTAGGAATACATCGATTGAATAGTTTGCAGTCATGCCACAGGCTGATATTTTGTTTCAGAAAACATTCATTAAATTATTTGGCATAGCAACCAAATGAGTAAAAATCAAATTATTTGTGGATACACACCAAAAATTTCTGTATTACTGCTGAATGCATGGTTTACTGTGAGTCATTCACATTGAATCCAAATAAGAAGTTTTATGATCCAGTGGTGGAAAACAACGGATTGGCAGAAACAGGGATTAGACGAGGAGAAACTAAAATTAGGCGTGTACATGCTGGAAAATCCCTAATATTTGAAAGTCTCAGTTCTACTGAAAACTTTCCCACCTGAAATATACCCATTTCAAACTGGTTCACAACCCAACCTGTATTAACATCAGCCTGAACATTCCTCTTTGTAACTTAGTTCTTTCTGTGATTTGGATTATTACAAATTTTATCACTGTCCTGAAATTCAGAGTTCCTGTGAGATTTTTGCGTGATTTCTCACAACCATGGCTTGCAAACCTGCCACCCTGTAGCATGTGATGAGCTATGAGCTCAGTTTTACCTCCATTTTGGATACATATACTGTGAGTGAGCTCTGCAAGAGGGTACACGAGGGAGATCCCCGAGGATTTTCCTTCCACTGGAGTTCATGTGCTGAGAACCTGGCAGAGACAGGTGAGCAGCCCCACAAAGAGCAAAAGCTTGCCATGCCAACTAGAAATATTTCATTTGGTGTTTCATAGTAGTAGGTATTTGATCAATTTGGTTTGCCCAAATTGCAAATATATCTGAATTCCTCATCAAAAGGAAAGTCTCTGCCTGAGTGTTTCCCAGAGGAGGAGATGCTGGCTCAGCATTCCCACCACTCTCAGAGGCAGCCTTGCTGGCACTGGTGGTGTGCCAGTCTCCTCTGACCTCCCATCTTCCCAGCTAACACAACGTGCTTGGTCTGCAAGAAGCATTTCCACAAACATTGTGATCCTCAGTTCCCTCTTGCTTTGCAGCGAGGCAATCACCCATATTACTCAGGCTGTCAGGTCCTACAGGGAGACAAAGTACTTGCTTTATGAACCAAGAGATAGCAAGGCAAGGAAACAGCAGGCAGTGTAATGCCTGCCCTTCTCCAGGGCTTAATTCACCTAGCTGGCTGTGAAAACTCCTTTCCATCATGAGGATAACCAATGAATATTAATTACCCTGCTTACTTTTTTTTTTAAAGACAATGAAGCCATTGCAAAGGAGGGAAATTTGTGTTGGTCCTTTCGTCTGAAGGAAACTGTGGGAACGTAAATTCTGGAGATTTTGATTCCGCTCCTATATCCTCTGGTGCTAAACTCCTTGCTGAAAATAAGAGTGAAAACCAGAGCTGCTCTTGCCTTGTGAACATGTAAAAAAATCCCCTGGAGTATCTGAACTGTATTCATGCCTTTCTGAAGGATGGTGCAAGAGGAGTCTGAGTCCACTTTGCTGAACAGCTTCAACAAAGCATTTGGGAGCTTTGAGTGCACAGTCATTGTTCATCTCAACTTCACTCACGTCATGAAAGAAAACATTACTTTTATAGCCAATCTTACTGTTATTGTCCCCATTTTACATAGGGGAAGCTGTGACACATATGACTGAATAAAAGATCAGTTTGCAACAGTCAGTTACCTCCGGTAAGCACCAGTGCTATTTAATGAGTAAGAAGGACAGTAAGGATTTTCTTCTGTTCATTGCAAATATTTCGGCTCAACAACCAAGCTGAATGCAGGTGCCAGTGTAAACAATTCCTCATTAAATATAAGCCCTGGCAATCGCACCAGAAACCAATGGTTCTTCAAATGTGAAAATAAAGGTAGCTTCTCTCTGTGATTCTAACAGAATTATTTGTTCAATAGAGGAAAAACTTTATCCAGGCTTGTGGTTAAGGTGTGTATCTGGGAACATATCAAAAATAGATAGGTTTTGTCTCACTGAACAGCAAGCACCACATGCATAACATTCTTAGCATTTTAATTCTGGACGTAGAAAGGTGAGAAAATCCACATCTTCATAGAAGACATGGTCTGTTATATCAGCATAATATCATATTCTCTACAAAAAAAAAAGGGACAATTACAATCAGTCAATCTGCATATTATGCAGATTAGAAATTATGTGACCATGTGGCTGGCAATTGGGGGAAGATTTATAGCAGAGCTGCAGGCAGAGTTTGTTTCCTTTTCCTTCAAATAGTTTAGTGCTCACTGGGGAAAGCCTGAGGAAGCTGCACTACTGCAGCCCTGGGATCAGAGATCTCCTGAACACAAGGATTGTCCTGGCAGGTCAGATCAAATCCTATACAGCCCAATCAGATCAAACTCTATTTAAACCAATATTCTACCTGAAATATTTGAAAAAGTCAATTCTATTTAAGGATGACGTGCAAACTTTGGCACTTTCAGTGGTCCATTACCTTGATACTACTCAAGCATCTAAAACTCTTTTATTAAAGCTGTCAAAGGTAAGATTAGGTGAGATGTGCTATGATTTCTGAATTCCATTTGCCTTCCACCTTAAAGACCTTTAAAATCTGAGTCATATTCTCTTGCCAGTCTCCCCTCCAAAGAGTTCCAGCCTTTTAAATCTCAGAATAAAGCAGCTGCTTCACAGCCTTGATTTTTGTAGTTGCCTTTGTTGGCACTTTCTCTAACTCCAGTTCATTTCCCTTGAGATATGATAACCCACCAAACTCAGTGCAGGATGACGCCCTTGATTTTATTCCTAGGACCCCTCCTGATTATGTTAAATATCTTATTGGCCTTTTTGGCTGCTGCTCTTTATTCAATTATTATTTGACTTGTCAATGAGTACTCCAGGATATCCTCTCTGTTAGATAGTAGTTGAACATAGAGGCATGCTTCAGGTTACTTTAGCATCACTTCATATTTCTCTCTCTTGAATATATCTGCCACCTTTCTCCCCACATCTGTTCTTTCTGGAGTTACTTGCCTTTGGTATTGCACTGGATCACTGAAAAAACCACAGTACCATCTGCAAACTTGGGAATTTTATTATGAAATAACTTCTTTAGGTAGTTGGAAAAACTGCTTGATTAAACTGGTTCCAACACTAGTCCTAGCAATGGGACTAATGATTACTGATTCATGTTTGTCCTGAAAAGTCTTACTTGTTGTTTCCAATTATTTAAATAGTTTTCAATCTCCAGATTGATAGACTTAATAGTTTTTCCCCTAGAAATACCAAAGCAATTAAGACATGACAGTTATACAGAACAAATAATATCAACAGGCACCTTAGGTACCTATTAAAGATAAGGTTTAGTAGCTTGAGACTAAATCTGTCTGGCACCTAGGAAATGGGAAGAGAATGACGTAAGTAAGATTTTCTGCACATTATTCTGCCTTGTGCTCTTTGTTCTGGCTATTTGATCTTGTCTTCCATATCGTCTTGGACTTGTTCACCAGTCTTTCCTTTCCTCTGTTCATTACAAACTGTTGCAAAATTAATATTAAAATTATCTATTTAGCAATATTGAGGAATGTAATACACAGGTTCTCAGATGATGTCTGAGAGCCAGTTATGGGCTATTGTTGCAGTAATTTTATTTTTGTTTTATGTCTTAAAGACAGTTTTCCTTTTAGCATTGATTTCTCTGCAGAAGATACAACCAAAGTGCCATCCAAAAAGCCTAAGTGATTAACAAAAATCACCAACCAAATACAAGGGCAATGGACAAGAGTATTTGTGGTGCCAAACCTCAAGAGCTGTAAATGTAGGCCTATTACCTATTACCATGTGTAGCATTAGTTTAGTACCAAAGTGGGGAACCTGACATGGGCTGATAATTTAAAAAAACCTTGAAGTGGTTGAGCTTATTGGTAGAGTCACATGGATCATGACTCCATGTAAAGGTTTGAATTCTTACAGCTTACTCCATGTTTTATTCAACTGTTGTTAGATTTCATGAGCAATAAGGGTCAAGCAGTTTTTCTCTTTTGGGTCACAGCAAACCAAAGGATTTTTACATTTTCTTTGTGACAATACAGGTTTTCTTAGTCCTGCTGCCACTTGCCAGAAGGACATAAGATAATACAGAGCAGAGGAGCTTCTCGCCTTTTTCCTGGACCTGATGGTACCTGCCTCCAAATGGACACTTGCAGATTGAGATGAGATGAACAAACTTATTTTGATTCTCAAGCACCTTGCATGGTTTCTCAGAAATACAGTTCCATTTGCATCTATCATTTCAAATGAAAAGTACGTGCTTTTATCCTAGTCCCTTTTTCCTAAGAAATCTGCTAGCCCTAGACTTTGAAAATTCAATAGGATGCTGAAAGGATTGTCTTTAATCACCCTTATACTACAGCTGATTTGGAGATTTACTTCTCTGCCATGTTCTGGCTTGACTATTAGTCTTCTAAGCAAGGTGAATCAGAAGAGCTTCTTTCTTTACGATGATCTCTCTGTGCCACTGTCCTGGCTCTCCAGCGTTCTCCCAATCAGTATGGGTGCAAGGGGAGCTACATTGAGCTCGCCAGCCAGGTGATGTGGGGACAAGTTTCCCTTCTCCTGTTCCATGGATTTGTTTTCTTTTTCATCCATTCAAGTTTCTCTTCAGGTATGTTTCTATTGTTTTTTTAAGAAAAAGTGACTTTGTCCAGCCTTCCTTTCATGCAAATTACCTCTTTGATGTACTTTCTGTGCTTAGTAAATCATGCCTTCAATGGTCACTGTATGTACACTTTCCATAGCACAGTGTTTAGATGTCTTTTGATATTTCAGACACTGGATGTAGTACAGACTTGGCTTTATTATTTCTCCTGGTCTCTAAGTTCCACTCTGTCCTCTTGAGATGGCTTTTGAAGCTCCTGTCCTCCCAGTCTATATATTCATAGAGATATGAATATTCATGTATTCTGCCATTTCATATTTCTTAGCAGAAAAGGTAATTTGGTTTAGTATTCAGATACGTTCTTGATGAAGACAAAAGAAGGAAAGAAAAAGAACATGTATTCATATTTAAATCTCAATTAGGAACACTTAAAACCTCTAAAATTGGTGCAGAAGGGTTGGAAGGGTTAAATAAGAAAAAGGTTGTTGGATAGAGGATATCTGTTTCTTCTTCAATAAAATCCAGTCAAATTCAACATTACCCTGATAACCAACCAGAAGACAAAACACTGGAGGTCTTATAGCTCAGTTAGCATAAATTTACCCTTCTGTCTCAAAAAGTGGAAGCAATTTCGTTTTACACTGTCTGAAGTCAAGACTTTACCATCCAGAGGGACAAATGCTATTCATTTACATACAAAGAAATTAATTTCTATTTTCTAAAGGTCCTAGCTGTGATTACCTTGGTCTTTTCAGTAATGAATAACATTCAGAACATACTAAAATAGAGAAATGTCTAGTCTTGTTCTCCAAGTGGAAAATTAGAATGAGAGTTTTTGTAGGTTATTGCTGTCCCTATTTACTTGATATATCAGATTGTTTAAATGGTGGTGGAGTAGTTTCTGTCTTGACGAAGAAAGAAAGATTTCTGTCTTGACAGGAAAGTAATGAGAAAGAAACTATAGAATCTTTTTCATACAAATATGTATTGTTTCATGCATCTTTATACATAGTAATTATTAGCAATCACTACTCTGCATGTGGTCAAGAAGAGTGGTTTTAGGAAAGTTGCTTCAGAGCCAGGCATCTAAAACATTCATTCTTTTCAACTGACTACAACGTTTGTACCTTTCACATCATCACCATCATAGAATCCATTCTCCAGAGGCTACCAAAGCTTGATTTGAGAGCTGATTAGTTGAGGGAGAACTGCAAGGCAATGGATACTATGAAATCAATAGTGTCTAAGAACCTCATCCAGGTACTGTGTGCCAGAGGACAAAAGAGTAAAACAGTGGCTACAGTACAGTAGTGATTTATCTGGTAAAAGGTTTGGTAAACAAATATCTTTTAAAAAAGAGTAGTATCAAAAAGAGGAGCATGAAGGCAGACAAGCAAATAGTTTTGGAAGCATTGGGAAAGCAAATTTTACTGTGAAGGCTCTATAGAAAAATCATCAGCATGGAAATGGAAAATAAATCTTAATTAAGTGATCAAGATGGACTTAATTTGTGGGGTATGGATGGAATTAAAAATCAGCTATGCAAGAATATTACACAGAGCAAATCAGGGTTGTAAAGTACCTGGTCAGCAAAGACTAATGAAGTTACATTGATGTAATGCGGAGGGGTGCAAGGCATAAATGCAGTGATGAAAATAGCAAGCCAGGAAGATTTTCTGTGCAACACACTTTGTTTTGAGGTCAAAACTGAGAACATCTTAACAACTTTCTTCCAGGCAGATGAGGAAATGGATATAAACATGCAAATAGAGGAGAGCACATGAGAAGGAAAGCTAGAAATGAAAGGTTTTAGTCTGGGACAGAGCAGCAGGAGGTAGCTAAACATCTGTCTTGTGGCTGTTAATCTTGCTTGATTTTCATGCCTTTAGACTTTTTCATCTTTCTTTTATTTCTCTTATGGGAAGAACTGTACTGTAATATTGCAATAGCATTTTAGAAGCCAGATATATGTTGTAGAGTCTATTCCTCTGTTCTCAGGCTTAACTAGAACCTGATTTGCCAGGCAAGAGGTTTGTCCTTTTAAATGAACCTTTTGTAAGTGTTGCCTCTATATGAATACCTATCTTAGCCCAAAAAAAGGCAAGTGCTGAGGTGTCAAGATTATTACCCCAGATTCCTGGAGTCCAAGGGGCAGTGAATTAAGGCTGGACTAAGCTGGTGTATGTAGCATGAGGACACAATACCTAGAATGGCAATTTGCAATGAGGTTTATGTCCTTTTACTCCCTAACTAGATGTACAGTCTTGCAAGGACATAAATGTCTCCAAACTGTAACCTTGAAAGCACCATTTAACAAGATGGAAAACAATGCATGAGTTTGGTGACAAAACCAGCACAGTCTGAATTCCTCTTTATGGAACATCAGTCACCTGTGGCCAGAAGCTGGGCTGAGACAATGATGCACTTTTCTATTTGTCACAGTGGGGATTGCAACTAAGAATAGCCTCTTAAAGATGCAATCTGTGCTCGTGTCTTATTTCTCATTCATATACCTCATACACCACTTTTGAGTTGCAACCACTGTTTTAATTGCTCTGAAGACTAGTTAAAAACACCACTGGAGATCTTTTTCACTACTGAGAATCAAAGGAAGCTTTTTAGGATCCCAGGGGCACAAGTAAATACAAGAAGAGTGACTCCCTTTCTTGCCTGATCACTCAGTGCTTTGCATGTCTTGTTCTGTCCCCATCATGGTACCCACTCCATGCATTTCAGTCACCAAATCCCCACACCTGGCTCGCCATCTCATCTTCCTTTTTATACTGCTATCCCTCTAATTTTACTCCTCTTTTCTTCAAATTGCTCTTCCTTTGGAGATCCCCTTTCCTAATTCCTGATCCTTCTTCTGCTCATTCTCACTTGTTTAAGTGGAATCCCTTCTCATCATTTTCTCACTGTAAAAGCTGGAATTCTCCTCAGAGTGACCTTCGTGGGCAGATTGATCCTTTTGCAAATAGAGAATGCATTTTACCACTCTCCATGAAACACTTTGCCTCTGCTGTCTGCAGTATCCTTTCATCTGAGTGGGAACTTAGACTGCATGCCAGCAGATTGACAACTGCAGCTGGAACCCAGTAACCAAAAACCAGAAACTGGCACCTGGTCAATTTTTAGGCTTGCATTACAAAAGAAAGACCAGTCTGTTTTCTGATGAAAAGGAAATGTATAACAGCATCACTATGCACTTGAAAAAACACACTGAGAAACACCAAAGTTTACCTAGTTGTATACAAATAAATTTGCTGTTCCAAACACTGAAGGAAAACAATAGAAAAGAACAAAAGATCAGCCTTTGATACAGATGAAGATGAAAAACCTGAGCACGCATTGCTGAGAAAAAGTAAACGAAAGGATAAATTGTGAATCACAGGGCCCAGTTTTAGCCTCAGCTGCTAGCTTTTATTGGAGGTATTTCAGATTGTTTCTGTGGAGAGGATAAAACTGATAGATTTGTCTGGTGAAGTATTTATTTGTTGTGGTCCTGTTTGCTTAGTGGCCAGAGCCTATTTTCCCAGAAGCAACAAGCAGGCAATGGGAGACTACCCTTGTGCTGCAGCTCAAGCACCCTTCTTGCCAGTGCCTCAGAGAGAAAGCTTTCTTGCTCTTATTTGGCCTCAACCAGATTCCATCCATTTGAACACCATCTCATGAAACTACTCTCCTTCCCCAGCATTAAGGACCACAAAGCTTCCCTTGTGAGCCGTGTTGCTCACTCCTCAGATCTGCATGCAGGTCGCCTCATTCCATTGCCACACACCCCTCCACTGAGTTCTTTTCCCTTAACTTCCATGAGTGGAATGCCCTCCCCACAACCCCAGTGCCATGGTACCAGAGCTAAGCTCTCAGCACAGGGCATTTAATCTGTGGCTCTGGGGCTCATCATGTGTTGCACAGCCCTGAGCAGGGAGCTGGATGCCCTGGGACAGGGAGCCCTCCTGCATGGCTGGCCCAGGCATCCCATGCTCTTGTTGAGTCTGGTGTCTCAAGGAAGCCTTCGTCCTACTCCTCAGGCACATCAGGTTTGCCGTGAGTCAAATCCCCACCTGCACTGTGAGGGAGCAATACAGCCCATGCAGGTACATTTCTGGCTCACAGGGTGGTGGCCCTACAGGTGGGGTGCCTGTCATAAGTGGAGAGCTTGAGATGGCTCCTTGTGATGGCTCATGAACTTTGTCACTCCACTGTTTGCAAACTGTCAAGTTAAACAGGTGTGTGCATTTAAAGCTGTTATCTGTCTCAGCAGTATCCTTCCTCAACCATCTGGAAAAAAAACCACACATTAAAAATCAATCTAAAATACTCGATACAGTCCTCAGTAGAATGCTGAGGAACATATCTTACTGAAGCTTATTATAACACTATATTATCTTTGGATTTTCCAGCATCTCTGACACTGAAAATGTTTGCAACAGGTCTCAGTGTGTGGCTGTTTGTTTGGCTGTTGGTGGTTTTGTTTTTTACGGGAGCTCTAATAATCCTATAAAACCCTCAGCAATAAAAAAACCCCAAGCTGAAAATTAGAACTGAAAAAAAGGCAAGTCAGTGCAGAAAAGGGTGTTTTCAATATATGCAAGCATAGTCATAGTGTTAGAGGTTTAAAAGGAAATAAACTTTT
>VZRF01011431.1:78514-116408 GCA_013396875.1 Vireo altiloquus
AAAAAAAAAAATTACTGTGGCTGTCTGTGTTCATTTCCTTCCTGGAAATAACATTCTTTTGAGGTTCTGAGTCAGGAACAGGTGGAATATTCTGTACCAGGATGGAACAAGACACTTGGAGCCTTTACATCAGTAAAGATACTCTGCCTATCTTGAGTCAGAGAGCACTTACAGACAGACAGACAGACAGAGAGACATGAGGCAGGCCTTATTTGCAGAAGACAATAAGGAAAAACCCAGGAAGATGATGGGAGTGCAGCACCCTGTCACATGTAATGAAGCTGTTAGGACAGACTGTGTGACATCCAGCATTAAGCTGTGCACTAATTAAGCTCTTACTGCTGACCTGGTTTTTGCCACCCAAACTCCTGCTTGTGTAGAGGAAGAGTAAAGGAGGCAAAAACCTGGGATGGGACAGCAATACGGGTCTGTAAGGCACATATTAAGGTGAACTGTCTCCAGTTCTTTGCTTTCTCTACAGGATTTCTAACTCTCATTCCTAAAGTAACATGTGGGAGGGCAGGCTGATAGTCATGCACAGACTCTAACAATAGGTCTGTGCACCAATGCTCTCTCCATCTTAGATGGTTTGTCCCATGCTCTCCCTTGCCTGGGCCAGTATGAGAAGTCTTCTGAGGCAGGCTGGGCTGGAGGAGGGATGTAGATATGTGCTCCGCTAAGCTCAGCTTCCATTTGTCTAAGAGTAACCTGGCTGAAGGCATCAGGACTGAGGCTCTTCCAAGGAGTCTACAAATATCACAGACTCCTTCCTCCTCACCTCCTGCAGAAAGTCGTGTTTATGTGGTCTTTAGACCCCAAGCCAAGAAGCAGCAGGGTTTGGAATTTGCAGATTCCCATGGACTGAGCGAGATTCCAACTTCCACTCAACCCCAGCACACACTTAATCTCAACCCTCACGGTCACGCTGGCCCCCCTCCCCACAGCAGCACCCACCAAGACCCCACCTACATCGATGTGCATCAAACACCATCACGTGCTGTCTCCATGTCTAGGGGAGGGCGAGGCTGCCAGTGCTGCTCAGCAGACCATGGCTGTGCATCATGCAGTCAGTACCAAGCACCTGCTCTGGCAAGATATGAAAACAATAGAGAGACTCAGAAAGAGGCCTGGGGACAATTCTTGGCTTGAGTAGTAACATCAGGTGAGACTCAGTGCATAAACCAATTCTAGAAAGAGCCAGAGGTGTTCAGGAGACTGTCCAAAGGTGCTCCATCACAGGAAAGGGTGAGATCTGGGCTCTTAGCTTCAGGGGCCGAAGCACTGAGAGCTAAAGAGTCTCTAAACCAAATATTTGAAAAGCAGACACTGTAGGGATTGACTACAGAGTTTCCTGAGAGCTTCATGTGGTCACTGAGATAGGGACCGGATCTGACAAGGTAGTTCCTGTGAGGCACCACTGTTTCTGCCACAGCTGGTCTGCCAGGACCTGTTCCCTGCCACAGGGAGAATGAGTAACAGAGGGAAGACAGAACAACAGGATTTTGAGTTTATTTCATGTTGTCTCTACTGGGGAAGGCGAAGGGAGGTGCGTTATTGTCAGAATATTAATAAGTGGTCTGGTTTGTGTCCCAATGCATGGAATCACACAAGGTGCTTTTTTAATTGGCAGCAAAGGAGATGAGGCTGATTGTAGGCACAGGGCATCTCTGCCAGCTGTACCCTGGCAACCAGAGGCCTCTCCAGGGTCCAGCCAAAAAGCTGGTGCTGGGGCATATCATCTTTGCCCAGGGACAAAGATACACTATGATTCTCACAGAATCATAGAATTGAGGTTGGAAGAGACCATTAAGTTCACCAAATGGTAACCCAGCACTACCATATTCACCACTAACCCATGTCTCCAAGTTGCCACATCTGCACGTTTTTTGAATATTTCCAAGGTTGTTGATCCCACCACTTCCCTGGGCAGCTAGTTCTAATGCCTGACCATGTTTTCAGTGAAGAAATTTTTCCCAATGTCCAATCTAAGTTTCCCCTGGTGTGACTTGAGGCCTATCACTTGTTTCCTTATTTGTGCCTCCTAAGACGTGCATCACCAAGTCTCCTTTCTTTGGTGCTCCAGCATCTCCATGTTTTTCTTGTAGAGAGGGGCAGATATGATATATGATATGATATGATATGATATGATATGATATGATACCATATGGTATGGTATGATATGATACAGGGAAGAAGGCTGAATCCCTCTCTTATGTCCAGAGCCAAGCTACACCAGTACACATTGATGATTGTTTTCCCACCACTTCAGGGAGGCCATAGATTCCTCACTTTTGGAAAGTGCCATGCCAAGGCTGGAGAGAGTCGTGCTTTGATCCTCATTACTCCCAGATCTGGGCCCTTCCCTCAGGGCTACCAATTGTCCCTTTCCCTGACAACCTTGCCCTTGCAAAAGGCCTCCTACAGATCAGGGAGGAGAGGCAGTCTGAGCATTCACAGATCCCACTGCAGCACTGAGGAACAGAGGCTGCACCTCCTCGCCGCCAGTGCTTTGGCTCCCATGCCCAAGGGGAATTGTCTCCCTTTTGGGGTCCCCTAAGACATCCTCTGGCTCTGATGCTGGGAGCCAGCCAAGGTGGGAATACAAAGTAAATAAAAGCAAAAATCTCCCTTGAGGGTGGGCTTGCCTAGCTTGGAATGCTCTTTCCAGCTTTTCCCTTATTCCCTGGGATGTTCTTTGGTAGGTGGACAGGCATCATGCCACCCCAAACAAGGTCCGAAATGTCAGAGCTATCAATCACAGGTGAAAACATTTTTGTGTGAGGATGAAAGTATTTGAGAAATTTGGATTTGACAATCCTTCAGTATCTGACAGGTAAGATTGTCATGATATTTATTTCTTTCTCTTGAAAGAGCTTGAGCACCAACTGTGACTGACAGATGACACATCCTATGCTCCCCAGCACTTCAGGATGGGCTTCCTGTGCTGCTGTGAGTTTATAGACCTTTGATGCAAACCCAATCTCATTGCTCAAGTGGGCTGTACTGCACTGGCTGGCTATATGAGAGCATCTGATCTTTGAAAAAAATTAATTCTGAACATTTACTCCATCATTGACTGTTTACATGATGTCTTATTGAAGGGTATGTCTGCATAAAAGTGAAATAAACACCTGAAAATAACACAGTTAGGTCCTGTTTTAGCAACTGAACACATAATCGAGCACTAAGTTCAGTATTACTTGGGGATACATTTAAGCTGTATTTCTCTGTTGATGGATTTTTTTCCTGTCTCTCTTAGAAATGAATGTTTCAGCTTATTCTTCAGCCTGATCCTCAAAGGAAATTAATCTTCCTTTGCCTCTGTGTGTTTGTACATGGCTGTGTGTCTATTCCGCTGTGTTAGCTTTTGAACTACAGGCAACTTTCAACCCACATTAGAGAACAGTTTCATGAAAATAAGAACCCAGGTAAAAGCCATGTAAAAGACAGAGACTGCAGTAGTGTCTTTACAGAGCAAAGGTATTGTCAACCCAGCAAAATCCAGCTATATGGAACAGATGGCAACGACGACTGAGCTTCATTAGCTCTGTTGTTCATGTGATTGTTTGTTTTCTGTACTAAAGCTTACAGGAGAGGGATAAGCTCTTTCTTGTTATCTCCACTGAAGGGTATATCCAGGGGGTCAATAAGTCAATCAGATGGCCTCTACTGGAATAATGTTAAGGAGTGCTACTGTGAGCTACCTTCTGACACTTTGGTTCAGTCCTTGGGCAACACTTGGTCTTTCTGATGCCACCTTTCCAGGTGGCATTTCTACCAAAATGCAGGCCAATGTTTCCTCTGAGAGCTGCTATATAAAAATGACAGATCTCCACTATCCATGGGATAGACATGAGCTCACTTCAGGTAAAATCCCTGCTGTTGTGAGCAGGTATCCAGAGACAGATGATGTGATAATTTTAGACTATGTACAGGTTGCAATGCAGGGACAGAGGCAGACAAGTCTGCTGCTTGCTGACTTCTATCAACTGGGGCTAGAAAAAGTGGCNTAGACAAGTCTGCTGCTTGCTGCTTCTCAAATGCAAATCTCAGCCTTGCTGACTTCTGTCAACTGGGGCTAGAAAAAGTGGCTCCGATTTTGCAGCAATTTCTTCCCATACTTTCTCCTGTGGAATGGAAAATGGAAACAAACTCCTGAATAGAGTGGGAGTGTGGGGCAGATGCCCTGCTTTGCTGCAGCAGATCCAACCTGCAGAATAAACCAGCTGACCTACCAAGAGTGCCAGGTGGGATTCACACTTGCTCAGTCACTCTGGCCATTTCAGACAAAAGAATTCACTGGGGATTCCCTGGTAAACAACCTCACTCTGCTCCTTAAGCATACCTGGCTCAAAACACCCTTGCTGTCTGTTTCAACAGCCCTGCTGTTATTTTTACCTTTGTCTTACACTTGCAGAGGTTGTCATGGGCTTTAAATGTGATTAACCTAAGACTGCTCTGTGTGGCATAGGTATAAATACCTCTGTAAAAATTTTCCTTCACTGATAATATAAGGATGCTCTTTCCTACTCAGGAAATAATTATCAGCATGCAGGAGCAGTCTGTGCTCATTCCTTTTGGGTACCCTTGGCTGGCAGCGTGGTGCCTCCCACACTCACTTCTACACAGCTGTGGGGTCTCCTGCTGGAGGACAAGCCTCTGCTCTTCCCCGCTGCAGGACAAGCCTCTGCTCTTCCCAGCTGAATGCCAGCTAGGTCACACTGCTACCTGCCAGTGGAAGGGCTTGTGCATGCCTGAGTGGTATCTGTCTGCCCTCAGAGCAACGCTGTGCCAGGACAGCTTGGCATTGACTGGCTTTTGCTGACTCCTTTTCCTCATATGTTTTTATTTTCTATATCTCCCATTCCAGTGCCAGTCACCCTTCTCTCCGTCTCTATTGTGCTTTTGTCAACCAACCTTGGCTGAATCCCATGGGCCTCCTGTGCCATCCCTGACCCTCTGGCTTCTCTGTCACTGGGAGGGAGCAGAAGGTCAGACCACTTCCTCCAAAATCCTCTCTTCTTACCACCTGACATCAGTGTTTTCAGCACACTCTGTGCCTGACTCAGCTCCTGTCTCACAGGCAAAAACTCCATCACTGCCTGTGTTCCCTGCTCCTGGGTCGCTTCTTCACACCTGCATCTCCTGCTGGCAGAGGATCACAGTCTTGGGGTGTGAAAACACAGGACACAGTCACCCACGCCAGGGTGCAGGCATCCTAAGGGCTGTTGGGACAAACATTCTAAGCAGTGAATGTTTTGGAAAGCTTCTCTGCTATCACGGGGGCAGATGTTCCTCTGCCTGTCACATCTGTGCTCTGGGCTGCATGGCAGGGAGACAGCTCCTCCTGCCTCAGGGTACCTTCAGCTCACCAGGCATCTGCCTGTCTGCCTGAGCACTGGCAGGGAAGACAAGAGGATTTGGAAGAGGGTTTTCCTTAGCATAGAGGAAACTCCCTTTCAGACTGTGCTTCTTGTTTTCTCCATACTCATTCACTTACACTTTTCCACCATTTGTGGAAAGCTACTTGTGACATTTCAAAGAATTAGCTTGATCATTGCTATAGATTTCTGAGAAGTTGATAATAACATAATATGTCTGAAAAGGTTTTACTGTCCTTTCACTATTTTTTTTGTCCTTTTACAACAGTGATCTTTCATTTCATCTCTACCTGTAACTTTTTCTATGGCCTTATACAAATATGATTTACAAAGAAATACCCTGATACCACTTGCTCCTATATACATTATCTTCACTTATTTGCCTTTGTTACCTCAAATGCTTCCTATTTCAAAGAGATTTGTTAGCTTTCTCCTTGCAGATACAAATCCAGTTTGAATTTTACTTCCATTTAATGTTTATTTCCTTTCCATTTTTGTGCAATCCTGACATTCTCCCCAGGGGAAAAATGCTTTTGGCAGCTGCAGAGCTGCTCTGGCTGGCATTCATGGCACACAGGTCATTTTTCAATATCCGTTTGAAATGATATGTTTTATGCTTCTATATTGGATTTGCATGTCCAAGCTTTGGAGGCAGGGGGGCTACAGGGGAATCTTCTGTGAGACACTGTCAGAAGCTTCCCCGTGTCTGATAAAAACAATCCCTGGCTGCTCCAAGACGTGTGTGTTGCTTGGCAAGCCAATTAGAAATGATGGTAACACCTCTTTGATAACAGATTTGAGAAGGAAAAAACCAAATTTATTGCACAGTTTTAATTGTGGCCAGAGAAGAGTGCAGTGAGAACATGTGAGAGGAACAGCTCTGCAGACACCAAGGTCAGTGCAGAAGGAGGCGGAGAAGGTGCTCAGATGCTGGAGCTGAGATTCCCCTGCAGCCCGTGGGGCAGCCCTTGGTGAAGCAGCTGTGCCCCTGCAGTCCATGGGGATCCATGGGGATGCAGAAACTCACCTGCAGCCCATGGAGGGCACAGGCATGGAGAGATCCACCATGCTGGAGTGAGTGGATGCCTGTCAACCTGTGGGAGGCTTGTGCTGGAACTGGCACAGAACTTGTGCCAGAACCTGCAGACCCATGGACAGAGAAGCCAGCCCAGGAACAGGTTTCGTTGTAGGATTTGTCATCTCATGGAGGACCCACACCGGAGCAGCCTGTCCCTGAAGCACTGAGCCCCATGGAAGAGTGACCCACGTTGCAGCAGTTCTCAGAGAACAGGTGCTCATGAGATGGACTCACATTGGAGAAATTCATGGAGAACTGTCTCCCGTGGGAGGGACCCCACACTGGGGCAGGAGAGCAACTCCTCTCCCTGAGCAGTGGGAGAAACAATCTGTGATGAACTGACCATAATACCCATTCCCTCTCTCCCTGTTCCCCTGGGAGGGAAAGAAGAACTGGGAAGGAAGGAGGGGTGAGGCGAAGGTATTTTTAAGGTCTTATTTTGCTCCTCATTATCCTGCTCTGATTTTGTTAGTAATAAATTCAATTAATATCTCTAATTAGAACCTTTGTTATATTTTTTTCCCCTGCCCATCTGCAGAGGGGAGTGAGAGAGAGGCTGTGGTGGGTGCCTGGCATCCAGCCAGTGTCAACCCTCTACAACTCCTTATGGAAACATAAAACAAATTGTGTATCTCATTAGTCACTTAGAAGCAAATCTAATTGTTTACTGTGTGTTGACTAAACATTGCATTCTGGCTATTTGTTTCTTGGGCAAAAATACTTCTTTCTGAAATGACAGAAAACAAGTGAGCCCTTAGTATGTACTTTGCATTGCCTTGTCCTACACGCAAAACAGAACGGAACCTCACAGATGTGCAGACATCCCCACATGTTCTGCCAGCTACCAGCTTCAGGGATTGGAGGCCTCCACTGCTGCAGTGGGCAATCTGATGTGAGGCAGCTATCAGAGCAGTCATAGCATCATTTTTCTCCTGCCTTTGGTGCCCCACACAGGGTTTCCCTCTTTCCCAGTAGCTAGCTTGTCGAAAGCTGCTTCAGGATGCCCTACACAAACTGCAGAGGACTGTGAGCCATGTGATCAGTGAGAACTTCTTCTGGCACATTTCAAATGACTGCACAACGTATGCAATTTTGTGCAATACTTCAAGCGACACTTCTGTGTGATGAGAACTCAAAAATATTGCTTCAAGCTCATTTCAAGACGCTAAAAATACTGTCAGAAGTAGGAGAGTACTGAGGATGGAGAATAAAAGGGCTTCATTTTTCTACATTTTATCTCTGGCATCTCTTGGGGTTTTGAGCCTTTTGATTTAAGATGAGCCCTCGGCTACCAGTAATAACCATGTTATAACATGTCATTAGGAGCCAAGTTTCCTTCTACACTGCACGAGTTTCTTTACCTCAGAGAATCTCGTTTAAAAATCTTTTGCTTAATGTTTTTGAGATGGCATTTGAGGTTTTTCCCCTCAGCTTTCATTGCATTGATGATTTATAACCACTCTGTGATTGGTATGACACATCCAGGTATTTCTTTTTCCAGTGATGACTTCCTAACAGAAGTTCTAGTCAGACTTCCAAAGCCTGCAAACTTGTATTTGGCAGAGGTATAATTCAACCCATGCCAGCAACTCCAGCTTTCAAAGTCATCCCATTCATTCCAAACCTTATTTGAACTAATTATGACTCCAAACACCCATTTTTATTAATCTTCAATGAAAAATATCCTGTACATGTGCCAGGTCTGTTGTGAAAATACAAGGTAAGAGAAATTTCAGGTTTTCATCCCTATCTTTTCATCCCTATCAGAAGGCATCTGAAGCCTTCCCTGGGAAACTCCCTGCATGACAGTATTTACTTTTTCAATTTTAGACAGAAGTTCTGCTCTGAAATAATAATGATGACAACACCAAAATTAACAAAGAAAAAAAAGGGAAAAAAATCAGATTGATAATTTTATAGTTCTTCTGTTTATATTTTCTTCTCCAGCTTCAACAGTAAATTATGATATGGGGCAGTTTGTCACCCACTTCATGAAAATCCAGATAGAGTAGAACCATCATAGAGTTTAGAAATATTTTCGGTTTTGAAAATCAGCTTCTTACTGAAGAGAGATATTAGGTGGCATGAGCCACATTTGCTATCTCATTGTACATTTTATCTTGTTTTCCTTTTGCTTCACCAGCTTTGTTTCAAAAGTTCAAGATTTGCCCTGAAGCTGTGCATACTACTGAAGCTGCAATATTGGCCACTGTTGCCCAAGCAATTAATCTGTTTTTCTATGTTTCTATCCCTCTCTGTCTCTTGAATTAGTTTATCTTTTTGCTATTCTTTATCATACCATTTCTCATTTCATAGATTTAGTGGAAAATAGTTAATCTTCTGTCATTGTCTCCCTCTTCTGTTATGCATTTTAGGGAGGAAATTTTCAGGCCTCAAATATTTCCATTTATGAGTTTTTGCTCCAAATTTGTTGTGATAATTTTCATAACCTCATTCCCATTAGCTGTGTGTTAATTTAGAGTCCTTAATTTCTCTCTCTCAAAAAAATAATCCTTTAGGAGTCAGAATTCTTAATTGTAACACTTAGTTGTGTTTATCTTTCAATTTACTATAATTTCCGTGACCTTGGTTCCCAGAATTCCAGAGTATTTTCTACAGCCACCAGTAATTAAAATCAACCAAAATAGCATTGCCTATGCCTGATGGCAGCAGCAGCCACAGCAGCTTTTTTCTGGCAGTGGTAGGCAAGCATGGAGCAGATCTGCAAATCTGCTTGTGGATGTTCATGTGAAGTGAAGGGTGAGTTTACCTAGAGAGAGTGCAAGGAGAAGAGCAAGCCAAAGGCAGACCCTCATGAATAAAAAAAGACAAAATCTTGCAGAGAAGCCCCTAGTGAGATCACACTATACTATTGTTCTGGAAATAAATGACACCAAAAGCTCTGTAGTGAACATGTGAGAGTAAATTGAGCAATCCTAGATGACTGATGATTCCCTCTGGTAGATCTGAAAGGTCTGGATAACAAACAAAGGCAACACATGTTCTCCAGTTGAAAGAGAAGATAAAATTATGGTGCTACTTTAACTTAGGAATGTGCTTATGTTGCACAGGTTGTGTATGTCAGTGCTCCCAGAATAAATCCCAAGCTAAATACCTGTTAACGCTGTGTTACACATCCAGAACAATCTCAGCACTGGGTGCTATAAACTATTGCTTGTCATATGCTATTGCTTAACTAAAGCTTAAAAAAAGATAATGTGCCTTGATTGTTTTCTTGCACAGGTCTGCATTTGAAAGCAGCAGATGTGGGGATCTGGGCATCCCCTCGGTTTTGCTACTGGAAATTAGTTGTGCCTGTGAACTGAATGCATTAGGATTGAGAATGGCCATGTGTGATACCTGGTGAATTGTTAGTGTTGGAAGGAAACTTGGAGATCATTTAGTTCAACCCTCTGCCAAGGCAGGGTCATCTGGAGCAGGTGACACAGGAACATGTCCAGGTGGGCTTTGAATGTCTCCAGAGAGAGAGACTCCATGGCCATCCTGGGCAGCTGTTCCAGTGCTCTGCCACCCTCAGTGTAAAGAAGTTCTTCCTCATATTGAGGTTGAACTTATGTTTTGCTTTATGGTTGCTGTTCCTTGTCCTGTCACTGAGCACCACTGAGGAGTCTGGCCCCTGCTCCTGGCCTAGGTGTGAGCATTCTAGTATGTTCTACATATCTCAAGCAAGGGCACCGTGGGTTTGCAGAAATCATGATCAGGAACACAAGCATGTCACCAGGTGATAAAAAAGAGACCTTTACCACTCTGCCAGAAAGTCTTCTGCCACTTTACCTTGCTGAGAGATAGCCAGCTCAGATTGGAATAACCCAAAGAGATGTTCTTACTTCACAGTAAGTTAGCTTCTATGTTAAGAAGCCTAAAATGGCACATGTTCCCCCCTCTTTAATTTATGTATTAAAAAGTGGCCTATGAGAATCTAAGTCCTGGATTTCTAGTTAAGGATTTAGAGATATATTCCTTCAGACAGTAAGTTCCTTCACTTTCTTTTATCGACTTGCCTTAATGCTGTTACATTTAGGTGGGAATAGGAGGAAACACATGGAAAGGGACCTGAGTGCTGTTTGACATGCTGGGACACCCTGTCCTTCCCTCTGTACATATAGGACAGTACAACTCCTGTGACTGCTAAGAGTTAAACCCTGTTTTCTGAAGGAAGTACATATACATCCACTGAGGATTACAACTCACCTTCTTTTACTGGTGGTTCACTTGGGGATACACAAAACTCTATTGGGAAAAGCAGTATTTAATATGTTTTTTTAAATGCTCAGCAGTGTATTTCACTGGTGAGAAAGAAGGAAAAATTATCAGAAGCTCATCTGAGTATCAGATAGGTGTCTGGGGCATCTGTATCATACCTACAGGGGACCTCAACTCTATTCTTTTAATGCCACTCACTTCATATTGTTAAATATGACGATAATAAAGCCTTTGTTGCAATCTTTGTTGCTTTTGTCATTTCCCAACTCAATATACTTTTGAATCCTTATATTTTATATCTCTCAATCTTTTGTTAAGAAAAACCAGCTTAATTTTAGATCTGCTAGCATTTATTTCATATTTGTTCATGTTTCTTGTTGAACAGACATAAGGAGAAAAAAGTGGAGTTAAAAGAAAAGTTGGCACACTATTTTAAGCTTCCCACAAGAAAATACCGGATTTTTGGTTGGGGAGCTCAAACTAGAACAAAAAGTAACAGATCTTGACAGTTTTAAGTTATGCCTGTGCTTGCTGCTTTTGTTTCCTGCTGTCCCTATTTCTGATGTTTCCATTGTTGATACCTGTGCACAGCAAAGGCAGAGGAGCCAAAAGAAAAACTGCTCCCTGAGGAATGGATTGCCTTCTTTCAGTGAGTGATAATTAGAAATGTAAACAATACCCTTTATAGTTTTAAATAGAACTTAGTTGTGGAAAGGAGGTTAATTCTTCTGTGAAATCTTTGAAAATTCTTTTCCTGTGTAAACAACCTCCAGAAGTTATTGTTGTTTGGGTTTTTGTTAAATATATTTTCCTTGCTTCATTATGGTCTAACCATAATCTAAATGCACATACGATTTTCAACACAGCATTTGTTTGTCAAAATTTTGAGCACAGATCTTTGCATAGGGAAGTGATACATTGTTAAAAGTTTTGTTAATCTGAAAATGAAGAAGTTAAAAAATAAAGTACCAGATCAGAACAGGTCCTCCTATGTGCATGTCATCCATTCTGGTCATCCATTAAGTAAGCACATTTTTATCTCTTCTACAGAATGAATTCATGTTGTCATTATCTTTTCCTTACTAATGTCATTATGATGTTATTTACAGTTCTCCAAGGTCAGCAGCCTAAAGACAGTGCTTTTTCTCCCCAACACAGTCCATATGCAGCAGGTACCTTTCAAGTGATTTTCAATCTGAAATCTTTCAGTAAGACTTCCTGGGAAATCAGTTGCTACACAAAAAATAGTTCTTTATGCAACTTATGACATACTGTTTTCTTGTATTGCGCAAGAACCACAATTTTTTTTGCCCATAATTCTTATAACTTGTACAACTTTAAAAATTTAAATCTCTAAAGAGCTAATTGCTGTTTCTTCCCTCAGCTTTTTCCTTCTTCATGAACCTACAGAATCATCAAGTCACAGCAAGGTTTGGGTTAGAAAGGATTTGAAAGTACTGTAAGGCTGCTATAAGGTCACCCAGGAGCCTTGCCTTCTCCCATCTGAACAGCCCCAGCTCTCTCAGCCTGTCCTCCCAGGAGAGGTGCTCCAGCCCCTTCGTGCCCTCCTCTGGACCTGCTCCAACAGGTCCATGTCTGCCTTGTGCTGGGGAGTCTGGAGCTGGATGCAGCCCTCCAGGTGGGCTCTCCCCAGAGCAGAGGGGGGAATGTCCTCCCACAACCTCCTGGTTGTGCTGCTTCTGATGCAGCCCAGGAGAGAGTTGGCTTTCTGGGCTGCAAGTGCACACTGCAGGTCATATCCAGCTTTTCATCCACCAGCATCCCCAAGTCCTCCTTCAGGGATTCATGCTCCAGTCTCTCCTGGTACTGGTGATTGCCCTGACCCAGGTGAAGAACTTTGCATTTGATGTTGAACTTCATGAGACTGGTATGGACAGGCTAACAGAGTGAAGAGTTATGGTATCTCTCATGGTGATAGGGGTAAGATCATGAGCTGCACAGCCACAGCCTTCCCAAAAGCCCAGCATGAAGGAGACTTCTCTGAGGCTTGATCATTTATTGAAGTTCATACTCAATAAAAAGGTCTTGAAATAGCAAATACTGTAGATAACTTTGATCTATGAAGTGTAAGCTCTAGGTGAAACACTTTGAAGTTAAAAGAAGGTTTAAGGAGCGTTTCACATTTGGGCTAAGCTAGCAATGGATGTGTGGAAAATTTTTCTGGCTATTTTGATTTGGCTGTAATGAAATAACTGACCATCATGCACCTGAGGCATTAGGCATTACAGCTGTACCTCAAATCTGGCAGCTCCTGTGTCTGGAGGCTGGTCTTCAGGATAGGACTGACTTCAAGGTGCAAAGTGTGATGATGTTCAATTACTCCCAGCTTCTTCAGCTCAGAAAGATTTTCCTAGCTATAAGGAATTTTAGCACTTGGTACCTCAGGAGAAATATGATGTCTAATTTGCTGAAGCCCTTTCTTTCAGTGGAGCAGAAGAAAACTGTGAAAATCTCTCACTGGAGAACAGATAAAAGGTTTATATCCAGATGGCAGCACCTGCAGAACAATTTGTGTTGAAGCCAGCCCAAGCACAGCCATGTGACTCATCTGGCTGCCCAATCTGTTCTCCACTGTGGATTCCCATCCACCCCAGAACTGCAGATTGCCTTTTAGTTAGCTCTTGGCTTATTACTTCTTTTTACTCTTCTTGGATACTATCAGTTATCCCTTCACATGATGATACCATACAAGACATATCCTGACATAATTTTGTAATCTTAATTTTCTTTCTGCCGTTTCTCTTCTTAATGTTTTTTTTTTCCACTACCAGAATTCCATTGAATTAATAATAGAGTAGCTATCTGAAATGATGCTACCTATTAGATGCAGATGTTTGCATGTGTGCAAGTATGTTTGCACCTACTTGCCTTCTTCTGGTCTTGATTTTAGTTTCAGATTCAAATTTGTCTTCACTGCATTGACTCAGAGAGAAAAAATGAGAACCATTCAAACTTTGTCAGGGGTGAGGGAAAAATGGAAGAGGGAAAACTAATGGCACATTTGATTTTTCAGCATTTATCCTCAAGCTAGTAAGCAAATTTGATGGAGATTAAGTGCCATGGCTGAATGGGTTTATTTTAGCTCTGAAAATTCAGTTGAAATCAATTTTTCTTACAAAATGAGAGTTTCTGGATAAGTGATAAATGCAATAAGGATTGCTTAGCTGGGAATAAACAGGGGAAGAGGAAGATGATGGTATTTTAGCTAACAGAAAAACTAAACCTCCATGTTATGTTAAATAGGATACTGTCACATGGAATGTAGGAATATGAGCTGCAAGATGAAACCTTCTGTGGAGCTCTGATGTTAAAAATTATAGACTCAAACTGAGACATAGGTACAAAGTGGGTCTCTGAAAGATCATGGTTGCACCTTTTCTGAGGAAAAGTGAAAGACCTCTGCTCCAGTTCAGTGTAGCACTGCAAAGGCTGAGCTAAGATTGCTGCCTCTAAAACTTTTGTAAGAGCAAACATCAGGACAACAAAAGTAGTCTTTATGGTAAACAAGTAAAATGCCCCAAATTATATATTTGTACATTTTGGATGTATGTGAGGAGACATTTTCAGTGTTAGGGTAGCCATACAGGGATGGCTGTCCAGAAGGAGGTGTTTGAGGCAAAGTATTTAAACAATATAAAGGAAGAGTTCCAAGAGTTCATAAAAATTCATGTTCATGAAGGAAAATGATGTCTGCAGATGTATTGTGAACAGCTCCTGTGCAGCTCCCATGCCAGGATGCCTCAGGCAAGGGAAGGAATTTGGGAGAGAGCAGAGAGGACACATGCATGGCAGGATACCATGGCCAGAAAAAACAACTGAACACATCCTAACCCCAACCTGGTATTTTAATTGTTGAGATACTGCCTAAATGGGTGTGTCCTCTTGTGTCTGTGTTGTGGCTGTAGAGACACAACTAAATTGGCTAAAAAATTGTGGGAAGTTTTGGAGTGACCTGTCCTATGCTTCTTGTCATATTCAATATTCATTAAACGAAATCTGTTAGCTCTACTCAGGTACCCAAAAACTCTGACTTAACGTGGTGACATTTAATCAAGGAAAAGCTCTCTTTAACACTGTACATGATAGAAATGATAAAGTGGTAACTTCGTTTCAATCCTCATTGATTTGATTTGACTTGAGATAAGCAGTATTCCAAATTGTTTATTTACCATGCATGGAATCTCAGTTCCTCCATTTATCAAACATGGCATCTCAGTTCTCTCATCTTACCAGAAAAATTACTACCAAAGCCCAGGCTGTTAATGAAAATGTAACAATGATAATTAAATCAAAACTTCTAGTAAGAAGTGTGGATTTATTGTGCAAGCAATTCTTTGCTCTGACAAGACTGTATTCATTTACAAGATTTTGTAAAATAGGGTTTTAAAGCAAAAAAATTTTGCCAGCTTAAGAACTTGTATTGCTGAGAAAAAACCTGACCCCTTGCCAAAAGCCCTTGATCAGGGGCTGATATGGCATTACCATGCCTAAAAGAGCTGTGTCTTGCAGATTTCTAACTACTTTAGAGCCTGTCTATTTTCCAGTGTATTAGTTTGTCCTTTAACAATCAAGTGTCATGTATGTGTGATCAAACTCACCCTTACTGCTCTGAGCAGAGCAAGGAACTAGAGGGAACATTCTGCTGCTGCCAGACTGCACCTGTGGTGTCCCTGTTTAATATCTGGTCGATGATCTGGATGAGGGGGTGGAATGCACACTCAGTAAGTTCACAGACAACACGTAGTTGGGCGGGAGTGTTCTGCTGGAGGGTAGGAAGGATCCACAGAGGGATCTGGATTGATGGGCCTTAGTCAACTCTATGAGGTTCAATAAGGTTCAATAAGGTGATGCACCAAGTTCTATACTTGGTTCACAACAACCCCATGCAGCATTACAGGCTGGGGGAAGAGTGCCTGGAAAGCTGCCCTGGGGAAAACAACCTAGGGATGCTGGTTGACAGGAGCTGAACATGAGCCAGCTGTGCCCAGGTGGCCAAGAAAACTGATGGCACCTGGCTTATGTCAGCAGTAGTGTGGCCAGCAGGACCAGAGCAGTGATTGTCCCCCTGTACTTGGCACTGGTGAGGCCACACCTGGAATCCCATGTCCAGTTTTGAGCCCCTCAATTCAAGGACACTGAGGTGCTGGAGCGTGTCCAGAGAAGGACGATGGAGCTGGTGAAGGGTCTGGAGCATATGTTGTATGAGGAGCAGCTGAGGGAGCTGGGGGTGTTCAGCCTGGAAAAGAGGAGGCTCAGGGGACACCTTATTGATCTCTGAAAGGTGGGGATCAACCTCTTCTCCTGGCAGCCAGTGACAGGACAAGAAGACACAGGTTCAGATTGCTGCCAGGGAGGTTGAGGTTGGACATTAGGAAAACTTTCTCCACTGAAAGGGTGGTTAAGCATTGGAATGGGCTGCCCAGGGAGGTGGTGGAGTCACCATCTATGTGAGTGTTCAAGAAATGACTGGACGTGGCACTTACTGCTATGTTCTACTTGACAGGTTGATCGATCAAAGGTTGGACACAATGATCTTGAGGGTCTTCTTCAGCCTTAATTATTGTGTGATTCTATATGGTAGGGCAGTTCTGCAAATACAGGGAAGCTGCCCAAAGGCACACACACACGAACCAGCTGAGAGTGCTGGTGCTGCATCTCTATGCCTTGGCTCTGCTTCTGTGATGGAGGCAAGCAGGGTTAGGTGGAAACCTGGAGGGAGTTGAAAAACCTTCTACAGCTATTAAATCAATTTTTCTTGCTAGATTTGTTGAGCTTCAAAACTGATGTCCTTTTCTCATGTTTGCCTCAGCACCCTCCTTTACCCTGTTTGGCCACAGAGTATTGTAAGCTTTTTGGCACAGGGATTAATTCTTATTGTCAAATGTATCAGGATATCTCAGAGAAGAGGATGAACAACTGAGGTAGCTTGTTAACAGAAAATTAGAAAGAACTTCTAGTTCCATGAAGGACACAAGGTCAAAAAGTAGCCTAAATTGCAATATGCTCTTTTATTCTTCAGGTTACATGTTATAACCCCCCCAGTGTTTTGAAGTTGGTTCTGGAACAAATGACCAGGCTTGCACATATTGTTAGCCTAAAATCCAATTTCTCAGTTAGTTGCTTCCTATTCTAAATAGAAAGTAATTGGTCTTACAGCTTATCTGAAACCCTGTCTCATGCAAAAGAGCAAATTAGAGAACCATGTGTTGGTGTGTGGGTGTAGTAGAGGAGGAAGGGAAAAGAATGGATTTCTGTTTACTTCATATCCCCAAACGCTCTGTTAATTGCTTTCCTTTCTTCTTCCCTCTTCTCCCATGATGACAGCAGAATCAGCTTATGTCTATGGCTATAAATTATCCCTGTGTCAAATGAACACATGGTTATAGAATCTGATAGTTTTAATGTTAAAAATTCAAGGAAGTCTTTAAAAAAAGTCTTCTAAAATATAGAAGAAATGAGTGATAGGTTTCCTGCTTTTGCTAGAAGTAAGATTATTGAGCTTTTCACTGGTCACATATAGTAAGGACAGGTCTCCTGCATGATGTGCTGCAGGGGGGAGGAAGGATACATTTTTACACACACTCCTCTATCCCATTCCCTGACTGAGGTGCTACTACACTGTTGGGCTAGTGCCTCTTATTAAATTAAGTGAGAAACAAAACAAAAGAAATTCTTTCATCCCTGAATTATCTTAAAGTGAGAGATCAGCTATAAACATGGATATAAACACATCGTTTGACTTGGCCAAGTGTGTGCTCTGTAATGTGATGCTGCCACAGCATTAGTAAGGTGTTGATAACTCAATTATTCTCATATACAGATATGAAATTAGAGGAAAATATTTTTTCACAAAAATGCTGTTAATTCCAGAGGTCTCTGAGCTTTTGGGTCTTTTCTGGAAAGCCTCCTGAACCCATGCACAGGAGGTGCAGACCTATGATTCTCATTTCTGTGCTGACAGTGAGCACATCTGGGCATTTGCTGTGTTTGCAGGCAGGTTTTCCCCTCCCTTCCTGGTGTTTTACAAGAGAAATGTATCAACCTTGAAGCCCTTTATCCAGTGCTGTGCATGACATCTGTCACAGGGCAACTTTCCTACCTGTTGATAAGAAAAAATCCACAAGTGAGGGTGTAATGCCCTGGAGGAGGGCAGTACACCCATGCTGCTGCCTGGGGAGCACACTATCCTGAAAATTCCACTGGCATCCCTCCTGCTCCCTAACAAGGGGCACAACTGCAGCAGATTGTCACTAAAGGAAGAGAAACAAAGATAAACTATGAACTGAGGAAGGAAAAAGGAAAGGACTCAGAGTTTACAACAGGTGTGAAAGAGAGCCCTACTACCTTTCACATCTTGCAGCCTGGCTTCAGCCATAAGCAGCCATCAGGCAGGCAAACACACTAGTGAGTACCCAGATGCAGCGAAAGAAATGCAGTTTACACAGATTGAAATTGGTGAAAATAAATTTATTAGAAGTTCATGGGTAGAAAACCTACAGCTTCTGCTAGTTTTAGAGTGCCCTGCTATTCTACATGTGCAATACAATTTTTATTTGACAGGCACTATGTCAATAACTTTTGATTGCCATGTGTAATGGAGGAACATCTCTTTGCAGGATAGTTATTTTTCCTAAACCTCATCCCATCAGTTTCTTTAAAAACCTCAGAGCTTCTGTTTACTTATTAATGCTTGCAGAATACGAGCCCCCTAGTACTGCACAAGATTTATTTTCTTTTCTTTCACCGTGCTTCTCTCTCCATTGAAGTCAATATTTCTCCCAAAAGTAATTTGTTCTACTGTAAATTTAGAGTGTGCTCAATAGTTATTGAAGTAGAGGATTAATGGATCTGTCTGGGGGCAGATAATCAGCAAATCTCACCCCTCAGCTCTTCTAATACAGTGCAATGCTTGAAATGTTATTTCATTCTTTCACTCTTCATTCTTCATTCTCTTTCTAGAAGTATTTAGCAGTTCTTGTGGTCATTCTGTCCATTATATGACTATGAAGACCATACTTAAGCAGAGGAACCCATTGTGCACAGGAGGAAGTTTCCAAACTAGCTGACTTACTGAGTAGTCTTTGGCACTTGTGCAAAATTAATTAGATAGAAAAATACTCATTATCAATGATGACCATTTTTTTTATCATCTACACAGAACACATACAATTGCAAACAGCCCCTCCTATGAGTGCCACAAGTTCGTGCCCGACATCATGCCAGCTGATCTCTGAGTTCTGCATTTAGATGATAAAAATAGAACTGTAACAGGATTCCCTTTTTGAAAACAATTATTATTTTCTGGCACTCCTTCAATCACAAAAAGACTGTCCTGTTCTACATTCCATCCTGCTGATAAACAGTCTCTCCTTATTTATGAGATGTTAGCATGATGGATGAGTGCCAGTTGGCATAACTTCCTATCATAATGATGAGCACCTTCTCCCCCAGTCAACATTAGCTGAGTGTGCTGATTTACGTGCCCTTTGCACTGCACATGAAGCTGCCTGACAGGTTTTTATGGGGAAAGGAAGAGAAAATGACAGATGCTCCAAGCCGCACCCTTCGATGTCATATAGGGTGAGTTTTCTGATGCATGCACCACTTCCAGCCAGAGTCAGAGCTTCCCAAGATGATTCAGCTGCTATTCAGGCTGTTGTTTAGAAGAGTTCCCAGCAAATCAGGCATCAAGTACTTCAGAAGACAACATTACATGTGTAACAATCCTTCCTTTTTTTTGTCTAAATTCACCTATGTATTGTTCCAACTTTAATTTAATCTATCTGTAGAGGAATTAAAGCAGCATGAGGGCAAAATTAATAAATACTCTCTCTTTTGGTTAGAGAAACAGGACTTTGTTTCAAGTGCTGTTCTCCACATGTTAATATGATCCATGCTGAATAATAGAGCTGTTTCAACTGCCACAGCTTGGTAAAAGTGCTGTGGGCAATGTAATTAGGCTCATTAATGACACTCTACAGAGGCGGCTCAGGGAGTGATTCCTGTATATATTCTGTGGGACTGTGCTGTGGCATGCTCAGTCCTGCCAATATCAGCCCATATGGTCAGCAAAGGTGAGAGCTGGACCCAGCTAATATCACCAGATGGGTCCAGGCACTTCCACTCCTTGCCTTGGAAAAAGGCCAGGGTCCAGATCCCATCTTGGCCAGTGGTGCAGATAGAAGCCAAGCCTGGTGCAGAGTAAGGGATGGGGTAGTTTGTCCATGTGTCTGGAGTATTCTGTCCATCTGAACAATCTGTGTTAATATCTGGACTTAGAGTCATCTTGTTGCTGGAGACAGACAAAACTGGGATGACGTAGGAGTGAGTAATCCCAGAGTTCTTCACTGGTTAGTGGGAAGAAACAGGCACTTATAGACAGGATTCATTCTTCTTTGGACAGAGATGACTCACGCTACAGAGATAACTCTTTCTTTTCATTGACCATAGAGGGAGGCCAGGGCGACAACTTCAGTGCACATATCTATAATGTAAAAGCCTTCCTTTCCTAAGATGAAACTCTCAACTAGTGACAGTCCCCAGTATTTTAAAAAGAGAAACTAACTAAAAAGAGAAATGTACCCTGTGATTTCTGAGATGAGTTTATCTCTTTGCATGTCTATGATAATCTTGCTAACTTATATTTGGTGAGATGAAGAGGGAGATGCAACCAAAGAGATACCTTGGAGTCATACTTGACGAGGGAAGAGTAGGGAAAGACAAGAAACAGAAATCTACTGACCTTTTCATTATTTAAAACGAAACAAAACAAGACAGGGAGTGGGAAATAAGAAAAGACTTGTGATTAATCATGAATTGGGTAGCTTTGTTTTCTGCAGAGACTCATCAGGACTCTGCCATTTGGAGCTGAATCATTCTCAAAAGTCAGGCAATCATTTTCACTGAGCTGATATACAATTCAGTCTAAACATGCAAAGTAAAAAAATCCTTTAGCATTGTTATTCTTCAGTGGGCTCAGAGGTATCTTTTCAAAGATAAATGGGCAGCTGCTGCTTAACTATTCTTGCTCTCCACTTGAGCAAGGATTAGACTGTTTTTTGCACCTGCATCACAATTTGTGCTACTTAAACTACAAAAAAAATAGTGCTACCCCTCTAACTCACACTCCTTAAGGAAGCCTTTAGAAGCTTTGGCTTTTTTCCTTGTTGGAGCTTTGTTTTGTGCAATCAAAGTATATCCATCACCTGATGGAATTTTTGATAGGATGTCACCTCATCCTTTGCTGTTCATCAAACATGCAACACATTGCAAAAAAAGCTGTATTGTGCACCATCTAAACCCACTTCACTTGCTATCTAAAAGGTTTTTACAGACATACAGCATTAGGGGAAGATGCATTGATCTCCCGTTGCCTGGGTACCAGTGCTATTTCTGCACTATTACCTGAGTGAGCGAAAAACCTGGGAACAAAACAGAGGGTACCCATGCACTACATCTGCAATCAGAAAGAAATAAAAATGGCAATTACAATTTCCTTTGCTGTGGAAAGAGTCGTGCTGATGTGTCTTAGCTACCCAGGGTGGGCTTTCAGGGGAGGAACACCACAGCTCTGTGCCCTGGCCAGGCACTGGGTGAGACACTCCCGAGTGCTGACTCCAGGGCGCTGGGACGAGCAAAGTCAGAGACGAACACAGAGACTGTGGCTGAGTCTGTGGCAGTCCTTTGCATGTGGGCTCATGCAATAAGATCTTAAAGTTCATTAAGATCATATTTTTGGGCTTTGATAGTTTTTAGAAGAGGGCTTATGAACTTTTTGAAGACCAGTCTTCACTGTGTCATGATGTGGCAGACTTGTCTTCTGCTGAGGAAAAGTAGGATTGCCATCATGGTCTTCATAGGAGTCATGGAAGATTGGAGAAAGGGAAAATTACTGGAAAGAATGGAAAAATCTCAGTTTGTGACACAGCTCAAATCCAGAAAGTTTTATCAAGTATCCCCAAAAGTAAATAAAAGAAGGATAAACGAAGGAAGGATATTGGCCAACATCCTTGGAAATTATTACTCAAATAATTGGCAGAAATGCTTTTGGACTTGTGTAGGTTGTTGTGAAGTTTATACATGCTTCAGTCTGCATCTGCACAATCTCTCCTGTGTGGATATTTCTTTGCCTAGAGTTTTAAACACAGCTATTTAATACAGTGTTTGACATTTACAAAGCATTATGTGCCTGGGTGGAGAAGTAGTGATTAATACTAATAGACTTTTTCTCGTTACAAGGAGTCCACAACCTTTAATCAGAACAGGTGCTGGAAGGTCTTTCCTTAAGATACAAGAAACGTCTGAAGAAACCAGGCAGAAAAAGCAATATATTTAAGGATTTGCCTTTTCCTTCCCTTTGGTAGTGTAATTAACTACTTGTTTGTTCCAGCCCATATGCCTGCTGTTCTTGTTACTGCTTTTTCCCTAACAGCCCAATTCTTTCCCTCTTGTCTGTTAGTGGATTTTTTTTCTCTGTTTCTCCATTAACCGTCTCAGCAATGGGAATTTCAATTTGTTTAGTAAGTCTGAGTGGCTCTTTTGCATCATTCAAACATTCCCACTCCTACCTCCATTTTCCCTGGGATCCTATGCCCCATGGTTTTGGGAACTCCTTCTCACTTCCCAACAACTGCATCTTTGAAATCTCTTATGGCATCACATATTATATAATATATCATATATCATGATGATACAAACATATATCATCAGTCCCACTTTAGACATCTTGTTTCTTTGAGGCTGACTCTAATCCACACCATTACCTATCCCTGGCACAAGTATCTTTTCTTCTTAATAAACACCCTTCCCCATCACCCATTTCTCCTCATGACCCATATTTTCATTACCTGTTTCATAGGTCTGTGGTGCATACTTCAGTTGCAGTTAACTTTTACTGTTGAACTGCAGCTTCTTTATTCCAGGCTCTGTGGCTTATTTTCTGCAGTTTGAAAAACAGCAATGTTTTTATCTTGAGATTTACTACAAGAACACTATAAAAGAAAATACTTAGATGAAAAATATAGAGGATTAGACACAATTAAACTGCTCATTGTAAATTGCTCAAATTTTTGCCTTCTTTGGAAGGTGGGTTTTCCTTTCTAGTTATGCTTACTTCGCTATCTATCTATCTATCTGTTTATCTATCTTTCTATCCCCTTAATTTATGGATCCAACTCCTCACTACAGAGCGATCTGGTATATCTGCTGCTATCTCCCCCAAGAAATTATTATCTTTTCTTTATTCACTCTGCCTAGTATTTGGTTAGCCAGCTGCACCACAAAACATGTATGCGTGATCTGTTTCTTTGAGAACATTTTAGCTCCCTGAAACTCCCTTCTTCCTTCCAGATTTAAATCAGATAATATTCTGGAAGGCTGACTTTCCAAAGCCAGATGCTTTTGTTTCCTTTCTTAAGGAATGTGGTCACCCTTCATTCTGATTCCAATTCTTTCTAATGCCCATGGTTCTTGCAGTGTCTCCTTCTGCAGTGTCTCCTTTTCAGTTGTTTTCTCGTCTCTCTGTACTCAAAAGCTGTTAAAAGCTGTTACCAACTTCAAGAAATCACTGGATTGTCTCTGCCTCCCTGTATTCCTGTCCTGGATACTATCAAAGTTACCTATTCTGTAGTTACTGTCCCTTTATGGAAGACAGAGCTGAAGATCTCAGACTGTGTTGGCACTGGCGGTGTAGTAAAATGTAGGTTTTTCTCAAACCTGTATTATTGCTTCCTTCTTTCTTCCAACCTCCTGGCACAGAACACTCACAGCAGCTCACTGGACATTTGGATATTCAGCCCTCTGGGTACTTCCAGCAAAGAAGCCCACTAACAGGTTGTAAGGAAGGCATACTTTTGTTCAACAACTTGTTTAACTTAACAGGTTGAAATTGCCATTCAGTGTGTGTCATCTTGTGTTTTCTCGACAGACAAAGACATAGAACAATCTTGCATTGCCATAGCCATGGTGAAAGAACTGGCCAGTGTTTCTGGCAGATCTTAAGCACAGAAAAGGGGTGGCCTTTCCCTGGAAATCTGGAGAGTTTATGTTTATTCAAAACAGCTGAAGACCAACACCAGGATAAGTGAAATCACATAAGATTCAAGACTTTTTTAAGACTTGATACTTTCCAGATCCAGGTAGAGTGCAGCTTAGAGAGTGAATAAGCACTGGGAATAGATGAGCTCATGATATCCTGCAGGTTTTCAGAAGAGGAGTGCAATTTTGACAGTCCTGTGGCATGTCAGCCTTGTTTTCCATGCATCTTTTTGAAAAGATTGAAAGTTAGAAACTCATTTAGTCTGCTAACACATGCTTTCAAAAGAGAGGACAGAGGCATGTGCAGAAATTGATTAATTCTTGCCAGTGTATCTTATTTACCAGAGCATTTTGTTAGATCAGGATTTATCGTGAAGTTTAACTGTGTTTCTATGGTTCTTTGCTCAGAGCAAAGAAGACTTTGAAGACTACAGTCAGGCTGAAGACTGCAAAATATTTATTGAGCATCTGTAACTCAGGGACTCTAATGGCAATATGTTGTATACCATAATAACAGGCAGTAAGAAGTGGAGTAACTCAGTGGAGATGAAATATAAAAGTTACTTACCCGTTTGTCCCATTTAGTCACCCCTGGAGGAAGTTTGGACTGTTGTAGTGAATCCAGCTGAGCACAATTTTCTTCAGAAGTCTAAACCACTCATCTGCTTTTACTGTCCTCGGAAAAGAAGGGAAACATAATAATTTTCAATTAGAAGTCCAACAAGTTTTTGTGAAATTTTATACAACCTACTTCAACCACTTCCAAGCTCTTACTAAAATTTTCAATCTCCTTTTTCCTCCCAAAGAAGTTGACTGCATGAGGATGACACCAGGGAAAAAAATGGATTACAGTTATTTTGTTATGAGGGCTCCACTGGGACTTTGAGGGAACAATTTCAACGAAAAAATCCCCACAGAACAAATTTGCAGGGCCAGTGGAGAGGAATAATATCCTCATACTCTGCCCATCTGTATCACCATTATTCTTAATGGCCTGTTCCTGCATTTCTAGAATACAGTGTACCTAATGCTGGATGACTAGCTGTTCTTTGGGACTCAGTTCATTTGGATTCAAAGCTGCATTTCTGCTGGATACAGGATGCAAACCTGAGGGAAGTTCAAGTCATGAATACATTCTCTCTGTCAATCTTTCTGAAGCAGTCTCATGTGTTGCACATATGTCTTTTTGTGCTCTTTTCCTCTCATTTTCTTTCTTTCCCGATTTGTTAAGGACTGCTGGGGATAACACTGAAACACAGTCTGACTTCTAATGCACCTCTAGACAACTTGTGGATGAATTGCTTTTTTGTCAACAGAATTCTGTTTCTCCTGCATATCATTTATGCCACCTGTCTGCCATTGTCACTGTAACTCTGGAATGGGTTTTCCCACACCCCAAAGTTGTCATCACTTCCTTCAAATTTATTTGCACAGGAAATTCAGACATCCATGTTGTTTACATTGAGATATTTTTACATAGGTGAGACTGCTCTCACAGATCAGATTTATTCATCAGGCGTATTCATGTGGTTAGAAATCTTTTGCTATGCAAATACCATAAAAAATACACTCAATTTTTCAGAAGCGACTATTTAGAAGAGTTCATTTATTGATATTCTTTGGAAAATTAATGAACACACCAGCTTCTCAAAATTTTGGCTGATATGTTAAAAAAGAAGGTTTTTGCCATTCATCTCTCTTCCCAAACTCTGTATTTACATGCAAAGAGACTTCCCCTTCCTGAAAATATCTTGCACACAAAGGTGAGGCAAAGAAATATTAGTAATGAAAGGTGCAAGTCCAATGGGGAATGGCTAAAGGATCTTGTGTTTTTTTTCCTGGAGAAAAGGAGGCTTAGGGGAAACCTTATCACTTCCTGAAACTTCCTGAAAGGAGGTTGTAGCCAAGTGGGAGTCAGTCTCTTCTTCCAGGTAACAAGTGGCAGGACAAGAGAAAGTTGCAACAGGAAAAGTTCAGGTTGAGTATTAGAAAGAAGTTTTTCACTGAAAGGGTGTTCAAATTACTCCATCTGGACTGAATTAAAGGCAGCATAAATGATGGTATTACTCAAAGTAATATTTTAAAAAAACATGGATAGTTAAAAATGAGGGTCCTAGAAACAAAAAGGCACCAAAGAGTGAGTGTTTATAACTTTCAGCCCAATTACTGATGCGGCTAAACCTTCATTTAAAAGCTTAGTTTTGGGAAGGCCTTAAAAAATTAATAAGACAAAATAGGATGTTGTGTAACTTCTAGTACAGAGATTTTTTTTTCTAAGTCTCTAGAAAACAGTTCAATTTGTTATTTCCTAACAAAAAATATTGTAAAAAGAAAAGCCATAGCAGATATAATTCAAAAGACTGAACACTGAATCTTCAGAACTCCTCCAAATCATTTTCCTGGTTTTGTAATAGCTGAGTGGAAATTCCTACATGCAATAAAACTCCTTTTCTCTGTATTTCACTGAAAAGTGCCCCTTAGACCAGAATCAGAAAATCCATGGCATTTATTATTTGTAACATGGAATAGCTGTGATATGCAGCTAAGAGTGTCCGAAGAAAAAGGATTCAAAGCGTATAGCAGAACTTTTCATCTGAAACACAACTTCATATATCCTGCAGTGAATTATTTCACTTACCTGCTGCCTCCTATCCAACGTGGCTGTCATGTCCCTGTGTGGGCTTCTGTATGTCCCTATGAACACTTTGGACATGCTGTCACTGGTCAATGTGGCCATTCTGTGTTTGGCTCTTGTGAGAGATGTTGTTCAAATGAGGTTGTGGGAACAGCCCTGGGGGACAGAGTTCACACCTGGGAGCTGGAGGAGGATGACTCTGGGAGGCTGCAGCTCAGAGACACATCCCACCCTCATGGGAGTTCACAAGTAGATGGGATGGGGATTAGGATCACAGCAACCTTATCTTCAGAAGATGCCTCTATAATGGCACTTCTGCAGTCAGCAAAATTAATTCCATTAACTTCAAAGAAACCAGGCAGGCTGCTTTGCTTGGTGATCTAGCAGCTTAGATGAAAGAGGTAATGCTGTGTCTGTTTCTGTACTCTGTGTCCACGTTTCTCACTAACATGGAAACTTAAAGCTGTATTTTCCAATAAATGTCACCTTATATCAATCACAGCTAATATTACCCTTTATCCCTGTGATTAATTCAGACACATGCACGCAATTGTTTGTCTTGGAAGGTTCAGTTCATTGCACAGTAACTTATAGCCTGAATTTCGGAAAGCCCAAGCCATATGTTGAAGTCAGCAAGCACTGCAATTGGTTCACCACTTGCAGAGTTCAACAGTTAATTCTGCCTGGCTTCCAAACACCTTTGTCATTCCCTAGAGTGCTTCCTCTGCCATCTACCTTCAGAAATTGTTTGTGATAATTGTTAGGAAGATGAGCACATTGAGTTAATTAAGAGTCAGACACATATTTAAAAACACAGTATCATTTTCAAGGATAAAATAATAAATCTGTGTTACACTTGAAACACAGGCAATTGCATAAATGGTTATTGCTCCTATTTAGAGCCTCGCATTCCCTCCATATAGCAAGAACCCATTACCTCTGCAGGACTAATAGATAGTATAAAGTCCCAGTGTAAGAGAAGATCTCTGACTGAGTACTCTTTGACTGGTTTACAGGCTGTACAGGCAGTTGTATACCTGCACAGATGTTTCTCAGCCTCAGAAATAGCTCAAGTGCACTCTTCTGACGTCAGTGTCACCCTGACATCAAGAAAAGCTCTTCCACGTACTTCAGTAATCTTTTTCCAGTGGTAAACTTTGATTTCCCCAGTTAAGAGATCCGGGTCCATCTCACTTTTCTCCAGCTGTTTGCCCATGCTGGAGTTTTCTCCCTACAGCTATGGTACTAAGAAACAACTGAATATTGATCTCTCCCAGTTCATTCTTCAGAATAATCTTTTTGTTTACCCTTTTTGCCAAAGCATTTTCCACAGAGATTGCTCTTCCTCTGAAAGACCAACACACCTTTCAGACACCTGGGTTTTCTAGGCAGGAGTGCCTCTCCTCCCTTTTGCCTTGATGTACAACTGGCATTTATCTACACACATGTATTTCACCCAAAGTGCTGTGCTGCCCCAGTCCCTAGAGTTTCTTGACCCTCCCTCCTCTGTCATGCCTGTGGTCTACCAGAAGTGAGTGTGTATCTGCTTGCAGGTACTGATGAGGATGCTGAGTACCTGGGGCAGTCCATAAGGAAGATATGTGTCCTCATTCAGAGAGTGTCCTCCCTGCTGACAGAAGCTTGAAGTCTGTCAATGAGCCAGTTATTTTTCTTTCCAGCCTGTGCTTTTTTCTTCACTATAATTTTACATTTTTAATCAGAGTATTGTGATCTCCTAAAGCTTTTGCAGTGTAAGACTATTATATCAGAGAAGTTATCTTTAATTATTAAAGATGTCATCTTATTGAAGAATGAAATGATTATTTATTTGATGAGATTTTTTGTTATCCAGGACATTGTGCTAACAAACACTAACTATATTCCTATAATTTAAGGTTTTTAAAAATCAGATCCCTACATTAGCTTTTCTGGTATTTTAACTACAATTTATGTCAGGCTGGACTATGGAAAAATGCTCCATGGATGGAGAAAGCAGGTTATCCTCTCCCATCCACTATTAGGGACTTTGTTCTGGACAGTGTTGCCAAAGGTGATCCCAATCCATTTATAAGAACTGAGGAACTTTTGAAAAATAGCCCAGTAATAATACAGAAACTATTTCCCCAAAAGTAGACAAAGATAGATGAAAGAATAACTTTTTCTCCTTTCTTAAGGTGAAATCCAGAGCACTGAACTGATAAGACACATTGTATTTGAAAATTGCCAAGAAAATCCCCAAAGTGAATTATTAATGAAAAATATTTATTTCTATTTGTTTATTTAGATGCATTATTATAGAACTGTTTCTTGGAAGGAACCCTGCTTTCACTCATATTTACTTTTCAGAGCTTAAACACTTTCAATAACTCTTCTTACCTTCTTTTTTTTAAAGCAAGAACTCTGGGCATTCCTGGACCTCTTGGTTGTTCTCAGTTTTAAGTAAAATGTGCCTTTGATAAGCCAAGAATTTAAACATTCTGTTAAATTTTATCCAGGGGTCCTGTTGGGAGTATGACTTTTCATCCATTCCCAAATTTACCAGAAGGTCCCTGGTCAGAAATGGTGTGTGTTGCACTGGAGCCTGCCCTCGGAGGCTCAGTTCCCTGAGGATCTGGGTTGGCTGGGTCCCAGACACCTTGCAGAGCCTGACTGACAGACCCTGCTGGAATATCAGCTGCTGCAGGAGAGTATTTGGGATCAGGGCCTCTGGGCCAGCCTGGGAAGCTGGATGAGCCCCTGAGGTGGAGTGGTGTCACCACCTGGGGGAAGCCCACAAGGCTGGTAGCCACCCATGCCCATGGTCACAGCTGCAGGCACTGACACAGGCAGATGGAGCAGTGTGGTTCCTGTTGCCCATCTCTCTCCTAGGACCCTGGTTTGGACCTGGCATGCTGACCCTGGAGGCTGGCAGGTGGTCTTAGTCGTTACTCAGAAGCTGAAAAGGGCTCTCAGCAAGTCAGAGCCTGACATTTCAGCCTATGTCACAGCTAATTTTTCTTCATTTCCTCCTAACCAACGGGAGTCAACAGGCCACCACAGTGTGTGACAACCCTGGGTGTGTCCTGAGGGCACAGGCACACAACGTGATACAGGAACAAGAAGTGTTTTATTCAATGTGAAGTACTTTGCTGCTGAGTTACTGATGTGCCCTGATCACCATGTGCCTTGTTCCTCCCTCGCCCTTCCAAGGACAGTGAGCTGTGAAAGAAGCAGAAAAGCATGCTGACTGTGTGCAACAGAGTTGTGTCTCATCGCTGCCTAATCCTGTCTAGTCATGCCTGTGGGCACATTTCTGCAGATAAAGTGGGAACAATTTATGTCAGCCCTTGCACAGTTGCTCTTCTGCACCCTCCTTCTTTCCTCTTGCTCACTGCATCCATCTTCTGCGATGATCTCAGCAGGCCTATCCACACAACTGACTTCCTACTGATATACTAAATCCACCTCCCACAACAGATCAGACTTGGTAGGAGTTTGGTGAAATGCAGAGTGTAAAAAAGACTTTGCTACTCTGTGTCTTTTCTGAGGATGCGTTCCAGAATTGTCATGTCAGGCTGTGGAATCCACTAGAAATGGTGAGCATTCTCATTATTTACACTAGACCTGATCAGCTGGTCTAGGATATGAATTCAACAGCAATCATTTTCCTTCCCTCCTCTTCTGAAGGACTCAGATCAATGGTAGTGACTCTCCCAATAATCATGAAAAAAAAGGATGTGGATAATTACATATCACTGAGCTTAAGAAATTACTTTAATCAAATGATGAACTATTTAGAAAGCACCTGAAAGATGAAGAAAGTTAAGGAGCCAGTGGGAATGTGTAAGGAGCAAATTGTATTACAAAAAATCTAATTTTCCTCTGCAGCAGAAAAGTAGATCTGGGACTAATCTATAAAACTTCACTTTGAGAACCCTTTTGATTTGATCTCACATGACATGCTCATAAGCCAGCAAAAGAAATACAGCATGGATTAAATCGCTAGACAGTGTATACAAAACACGTTCTGTGTCTGTGCTGAGAATTGCTTCAATGGTGAACTACAAAGTGTCAGCAAGGGCTCTTCCAGAAGTCTTTCCAGACTTTTCTGCCCAGTGATTGCGTTGGTGATCCCAACCACACACTTACAGATGATACAAAGTTGGGTTGGAACACAAGTTCGAGGTTCAAAGTTATCTTGGCAATATAGAGAAAGGGCATGAAAACCAAGGACAGCTGCAAGGGAATGCTCTGAGAGATAAGCACTCAACTCCTTGGGCACAGTACGTTTAACAAGAAGTCAGGTTGCTGTTTTGGAGAAGGATCACAAGTGGAACACAGCAGCGCTGTACTGTTATGAAAAAGGCAAACAACCTACCATGATCTATAAACACACGTGGAGCTGGCCAAACACCTAATGTATCAGTATTGTCTGAGCAGGAATATCTTGTCCTGTTTTGGGCACTGTGGTTTAGTGAAGATAGAGGCTAATTGGGGAATGTCAGAAGAGCAATGTGAGCACATCTGTATTGTAGAACTATTTTAAAGGGGGGACAGTTCCCTGGCCTGCACTAACTCATCAGGTATGTCCTGCAGCTCTTCAGGAGAATGCAAGCTCTCCCAGGTCCAGCTGGGCCAGGGACTGGTTGTCATGGCCTAAAGGGCTATCCCACCCATGAGTATAGAGAGATCACGACCATGGGTTTGCAGGAGTTTTTAATACACAAGCACACAGAGGCTTTTCTTCTAAATTTCTCTGGTTTTTATTATAGATCATCACAAATGGCATGCAAGGCTATATTATCAATAAAGTTTATGTCTCTATTTCTCAAGCCCTTGTAAATTACTATCAGCACTTAATACAACACCAACCAGTGGTATAGCAACCATCAATTGCAGAGCAGCAATTGATATTACAGCAACCAAAAGCCAACCATCACTAACAGGTGCAGGCATTATTACAGGTTACTGCAATCTCATCACTAGTGAAAAAATCAACAATTAGCAGCACAAATGCTTATGGTAGATTACTTATAGAGGTATATAATGCCCTTTCAAATGAATTAGACAGAAGGGGCCAAAACATCCCACTGGTGGGAGAACAAACCGAACCAAATCAAACTGACTCCAAAATACATTCCAAAGGGTGTCTAGGAAGATAACAGAGAGACTCTCACTTCAGAGATTATCTCATATCACACAGCTTGCAGTCTGTCAGCCGCATGGCCAGTGAGTGTCCAAGATCTTGTAAGGAGTTCATGTAGAGAATTCAGCCTGTTGAAGGAAGAAAAACTGGAGGCAGCATGCATTGTTCTCAGTTGTTTTACACACTTTACATAAATATTAAGTCCTTTTTATGTTGCAGAGGCATAAGAGTATGTAGACATCATTTCTTTGAGCAGCCAATAGATGTAAAACTTGATTTTCACATATAACAAATGATAGGTGATGTTTTCTGACTTTTTCAGAGAAATTTTTATTTTTGTAGACTCTCTCACCTTTTCAGATGATAAGTGGTGATTACAGTCCTTTTTTTTTTGCACTTTTTGGTGGTATCTCAGGATGCCTCTAGTTTCTAGGCACCCTGAGTGTATTTCAAAGAGACCAGCTGCTGCACTTTTCAAGTATGTTTCTGGCTCTCAGGCCTGGTTCCCAAGCTCACAGCTCCCAGGCTGGCAGGAATTTTCTCTGTCAATATATCTCAGCAGACATTTTGTTCTGCTCAGTAATTTTCCCCTTCTAGCCAGGTTGCATTTGAGGTTGCTCACATTGCTTCTGTGTCCAGAAATAATCTCTGATGTTGTTTGAATTATAAATATAGAAAAAAATGCATGATTTCATGGCCTTTATCCTGGCCTGATGTGCCTGGCACCACCATGTGAAAGACAACCACAATTTCTCTAAAAGTTTTAAACATACTGCCTGAGAATTTAATCACTTGACCTTTACTTATTTGGTTGTAAAAAGTAGTGAATATGAGTCCCTATTCACTGTTACACGCCATTCATGGCTGTATACACATGAAGATACACAGGCTCCTTTCTGAGCCTTTTCTTTCAAAGATGAAAATATTTTGAACTCTTTAACCTTCATACAAAAGCTATTCCAAGGCTTTGACTGCTCTTGCCTTCATTTATATATATATATATATATACATTCTACTTCTGTTTTCCTGGAGGAGGAAAGAGGAGGAAAGAATCTGAAGCACATAACATTCACAATATGATCATGCAGTGACAAACGATTATTATTCTGTTTGTTCTCTGTTCCTTTCTTAAGAATTCTTAATGTTCTATTTACTTTTTTGGTGGCTCCTGAACATGGCATTGAGATTTTATTGGAACTGTCAATGGTAACTCAAAGATCTTTTTTTCCTTCTTGCTGATAGCTAATTTAGAGCTCATCACCGTTATGCATGGTTAAGAATGTTTATTTCCATGTGCAGTACTTCATATTTATCAGCATCTCATCTGCCATTTTTCTCACAATCACTCGGTATTGTGAGCCATCTGCAAGTCTTCACAGTTGAATTCCATTTTATTGCCTTAAATAATAGAGTATCATCAGAAAATTTTATTACTTCATTTTTCCAGATGACATATGAACATGTGGGATAACATGAGCTCCAGCACAGAAGCTTTCAAAGAGCTACAAAGTGTAAAGTGTGTCTGTTAACTTAATGATTTAAGGACATATAATGACAAAAAAAGGAGATTTCTTCATAGGTGCACAGTAGATGTGTCTCCGTCTTTCCCTATGATATTTTTTTGCCTTTAGTAGTGCTATGGGGACTCAGATGGAAGATTAACTACGGAGGATATCAATGAATATTTCTAAAGATTCTGCCTTTTACTCTTTTGACTATTATATTGGTTCCACTTTTCCATAATAATCTGCTCTGTTTTGTATCAGGGCAAGATCTCACCATGTAATGGTGCTACTGCTCCTTCATGCTGTATTGTACTTTCATCATCTGGTACAGAGAGATGTTTCTCACTTTCAGCCTACACTCTACATCTGTAATATCACAGCATGACAAGCCTTTAAGTCGTCATGGGAGCTTCAGACAAAGAATATTAGAGAAGCCCTGCCACTGAGGCGTGAGGTGCAGAAAGGACCCCCTCGTGTACCAAACTCTTTCTCAGAGAGGAGCCTGGGGGCAGATGGATCTGATCTTAGCCTCAGACTGTCAATGGCTTAAGTAACTTTGTCCTGCAGGCTTTAATGATGGCAAATCAGATATATTTATATAAAATGAACTATTTATCACAACAAATGATGAGACAAAAGATCTTAATCAGAGTTATTTATTATACAGAATAAAAACTAAATATACTAGCAGTGTGTAGTATAGTATAGTATAGTATAGTGCGCTGCACCTAAGCAATTATATTAAAGCTAGCAAAAAGAAGCAATTATGAAGTAGAGATTGATATAACTCACCATACCAGTGCTCGTAGGCAGATCCCTTTCTTTTAACCTCGAGGAGTATCTGTGAGGGTACCCAAGGGAGTAAACTCCACACAGTCCAAGGAGGAATATTTGGAAGAACCTAACTGTATGAAAGTGGACTGGCCTTTTACACTATAAAGTGCCTGACTGCCCATCATATGTCTCCAAGTGAGTTTAGCAGCTTATCTGCCAAAACTTTGCCTCATTATCAGGATGATAATTTGGTGTTAGTAAGCCAGACAGCTTTTATCATAATTCAAAATAGCAAAACCAGCACACAGCAGCCCCTCTCAATCCACTGCTGATAGCTTTGCAAACAGAACATTGTCCAAGCTGCTCGGCCATGTTCCAGGGCAGAGCACCTTGCTACAGTCCTGCCTTCTCCTGGGATTTTCAAACAAATTTTGCAAAATCAATTGTGCTTTCACATAGTGCCTTTTGTGAGTTTGCTCCACTGCTCCATAGCACAGATGAGGTCTCCATCCCCACCGCTGTCCTTTTTCCAAATAAGGTAAAAGACTGCATAATAAAGAACTTTCCAGAGGCCACATGTTAATGGCTTCTTAAATAGCTAATTTGTAGTCATCACCTTTTCCCTTTCCCAAGCCTTTTGCATTGTATACAATAGCTTTGTATTTAACCCAGGGGCTTAATATACTGTCAAGCATATCCCAGTTTCATCTATTCTAACACATACGCACATATGCAGTTCCTTTCTTTTTGGCATTTGAGGCCAAAAAATTACACTTTTTCCCAGGCATGGTGTCACGGCAGGATACAGTCTCAGTTGCAGCATCAAGAAGTTACATGCATCATTAGGCCTCTGAAACCCTCCCTGCACAGAGAAGAGGATGCTCTCAGTGGGAGTACTCAGCCACAAGAGCATTAATTTCTCACTTTCCTTGGGACAACAGAGGGAGGATGATATTAATGGTTTTGTTACTTCTCTCTCTTCTTCTTGCCTTGTGGTATTTACAGATCAGGAATGACTACACATTTATAAAGTTACTTTCCTGCATGACTTCCCCCACTCTCTTAGATGGTGCAGGAAAAAGGTCACATTGAAGCCAGGAATCAGGGCACAAGAAGCAGCACAATTCTGCACCTTTTCCCCATTATGGCTTTCCCTCTCCTCCTGGTGCCCAAACATACAGAGGGGCAACCAGGATGCCACTGAGGGTTGCTCTCTCCTCCATATAAAAAGAATGGAAACCACTGCAGACAATGAGGATCACTGCATGGTTTCCAAGGTCCACTTGCTACTGATGAAGCTCTGCCATGGATAGATCCTGCACTACATCGAGCTTTTGCTTTGCCTAAATCCCTCTAGGAAACTTTGGGAATTCGCTTTTTCTATTTGTCCATCAAAATCTTCATATTCTGCACTTGCAATGCTCAGGGAAGATGGAGCATGCATCCCTTTCCACAGAGCAGATATACTTGGGCTCACATCTTGAAGGGAGGGCAGTAGGTTGAGTGATGGCTTGGGTGGAAAAGACTGAGGAACACAGCTAAGTTAATGCGTGGTGTTTCTTTGGGATAAGATATCTGCTGAAGGCATTTCAGTGGATGAATCCCTCTTCCCAGACAATCCAGAGTCAGAATGAAGCTCCCACAGGGATTTGGTGTGGGGACTGGTGTTCCTCATGTTTGGTGTGGTGAGAGAAGCCCTCAGCACACAGACATCTCCCTCTTTTCCAGAAGATGTCTGAGATGCCATTGCAAAATGGAGCAGGATGAAGTGCAGATCAAACAGAAACCCTTCTCTGAGTGAAGTTATGCAAGGACTGAAATCACAAGGCGAGTCTTATGGCTGGATACAGAAAAGAGCAATTCAGAAAGGGGTCTGGCAAAATCTCTGTAATTAGCCACCTGAGACAGCACTGGTCATGCCTGTGACAGAGAAGCTACTCAGACCCTTTCATGCATCTTTCTGAAGTTTGTCCTATTTTCTAAACTTCTTGGTTGAACCAGTCACTGCAACAGAGAAGTGAAGTTGAAAATCTTTAATCATGATAGTTAATGAGGTTTGTAACATAATAATTCTTGCCCCACTGCAGATGTGTGGGACTGCCCCAACAACACTATGTTAACTGAAACTTGTGGGTCCTATCTTGTAGCAGCAAAATATACAAGCAGCTAAAATAGTGCATTTGTTGGTTTTGTCTATATAGAGAGAATGGGGTGAGTGCTACATAGGCAAAACATAAGTGAGGAAGGTTCAACAAATCCACTAATTTCACTCTCGAATCTACTAAGCCAAACCATTATTTGTAGCAGCAAGCTGCTTTAGTAGGACTTTACCCCTTGACATTTCCCCATTCCAGTCTCCTGAGTACTCAGCATAATTAATCTCTAGCTCTCCACAATTTCCAGCTCTTTACATTAGACTACGTGGTCCTGCGTCATCAGATTTGCTCTATTCCCTTCTCTCCCCTGCAGTCAACAACAGAGACTGTCTCCATCCTCTGTAATATATTACCTTTACATCTGTCATAATGTAATTGGCTCAGAGGTAATGTAGAAACTACTGGAATAATCAGACAACCAAAATGTTACATGGAGCAATTATATATATTAAAAGTACACAAGAGAACAGAGTATCATTTATATTTCCAGTAAAGTATGTATGATGGTGGTACAACTTGCATTTAGATCATCAAATACTTAGTACCTGCAGACCACACTATTTTCTTGTAAATACAAATGCAGAAGAGAGAAGGAATGAATTCCCAGGACAGCAAGGAGAAGGGGCAGTGGGGACATGCTGAAATGGCAGTGTGACATACTCTGCTCCTGTTGACAACCCGACCCATGGGCTCTGGCTGTGTTTCCTGGGTGAGGTACTGCAGTGAAGAATTCATTCCTCTCCCTGGTAATGGAGACGTCGGAACAATGAGAGTCCTTTCTCAGACAGCTCCTCCTGAGTCAGTGCTGCGGGAACTGCTGCAGGCAACAAGTCCTTTTCATTTCCTGCTTGTTCACCACTCCTTCTGTCACAGCTCTTTAAGTGTCTCATTTCCTAAGCCTTTTGACCTGGTGAAAGAGTGTAATGAAATTTTTGTGAAAGGCTGACTTAGCTCTGAAACATCAGTCACTTCTCATCAGCATGTGAGGTAGAAAAACTTATTACTAGACCTTTCATGGAATCAGGGCATGAACTACAGGTCACCAAAAGCCAGGGTTATTTTTTTATTAGCTGTAAAACTCTTTAGATACAACTGCCACAACCAATGCCCTTTGAAGGGGACCACGAGGGCAGCTGACCCCTGAGAGAGCTGGAGCGGAGCACGAAGGGCATGCATAACCTACAGAATTTGGTGCCATGTCTTGCAAACTGGATAGCTTTTAGCTGGGAAATTTTTCCTAGAGAGAGAGGGGGGTAATGTTGGATGTTTGATAGGCTGTCCAGAGGGATGTAGTCCAAAATATAGAAAGCAAAGAATAATTTTTTTCCTTCTTTTAGCTTTTGGGAAAGGGTTCGTGGGGGGTCGGGGTGGGAATTGCACCTCCGAAGTAAAGAGAACACTAGCAAACCTTTAAAATCATCTGTTCTACTTCAGCTGGCACAACCAGAAGATATGAAGCTCTGCTTCATCCCCTCTAATTTTGCAAAGAGAAACATTCACTAGGGGGAAAAAAGTCATATGTATTTGTGGCTTGGCAGCATATCACAAGAGTGGGAAGTTGGGTCTACCCTTCCATCTGTTGCAGGTCACTCAGAATGACAGCAAAATTTGTGTCCTGGTTTACTCCCAGCTGGCAGCTCAACCCCATGCAGCCAATTCCCATGGGCAGGCAGGTGTTCTGCCATCTCCAGAAAAGAGTACCAAAGATCCCTGAAGCCCTCTGACCCATTTCCATCAAGGTCTAGAAGAACAAACTGTGTGTGATAATTATTTGCAAAGTGAGAAACTTAGCTCCAGGGTATCTATAAAAAGGTATCCCTGTGAAGCATGGGTGCACACATCCCAGGACTCTGGACACCCCATCAGCTGGATCAAAGCTGAAGCCAGGATTGGTGATCCATCCTTCCTTCCTTCCTTCCTTCCTTCCTTCCTTCCTTCCTTCCTTCCTTCCTTCCTTCCT
>VZRF01011431.1:116441-254960 GCA_013396875.1 Vireo altiloquus
CAGGATTGGTGATCCATCCTTCCTTCCTTCCTTCCTTCCTTCCTTCCTTCCTCATAACCATTCCATGATTCTATTCTATAATTCTAAACATCTCTGCATTATCAGCACTGTTTTCAGCATAAATCCAAAATATAGCCCCATGCCAGGTATTATGAAGTAAATTAACTCTATCCCAGCCAAAACCAGCATATTCTGGCAGACAAACCCATAGCAAAACATATTTTTCTCTGTCTTCTTTCCAGCAGCTCCAGAGATATCAATATGGCAAATAATCAAGATAAAAAACAATAAATTCCCAAAATATTTATCTTGCAGTTACATACTTATATGAAGGCTTCTTGCTCACTGCTGTTTCTCATGTCCTAGTTTTCTGCAAATTGCCTGGATGCTATCCTAATTTCCTGCTGATAATAAGAATTATAGTAAAGATTAAAAAGTATATTTAAAAAGAAATTCTGATATCTATGAGACTAAAGTAACCTTTCAGGAATGCAGAGAGACTTGAATAACTACTGAAGAATACAGAGGATTAACAAGTTCTGAAAGATGATATAAAAATAGTAATAGAATTTGTGTCTAGAGAGATTCAAGAAAACATTCTGCAAAGACAGGAAGGACAGATGCAGAGCATCTAATAAACATTTCACTCGCGGCACATGAGTGATGAGCTACCCTGAAAGGTTTGGACATTTTGGAAGGTGGTACCAGAGTGAGTGTCATGATGAAATTTATTTCTCATCCAGGGCTCTCACAAAGTGTCTTAGGAGCGTGCCTTCAGAACGTTAATTAATCTAATGGGAATTTCAGGCTTTGTGATCTACTTCAAGAGCTATAACAAGGCATCTCTTAACTAGGTTTGAAGAATATTGGATTATCACGGGAATTGAAATTTCCGTGGCATAAGCAGTAGGTCATGATTTTATGTAGGGCACTATAACTCTCAAATACAAGCACGTCCCCCTGAAAGATGCCCTTGAATCTCTCAGCTCAGCCAGTGTTTCCTGTTTGGCTTAGGAAAACTGCCATGCAAGCAAGTTACAGAGAGGCAGCCTGGAGTGTGAGCTGGCAGTGCTCTGATGCAGTAGAGCCAGGTCACCTGGGCAAAGAGCTTGCTCTGGAGCTGGGGTCATGATGTCCGTACCTGACTGCTGCTGCATTTGCAGCTTCCCATGGAAAGGCAGTCCTCTAGGTACTGACCGAATCAAGTCTTGGAGCTTCCTGTGGAAGATTCTGGAATGTGCCAGTAGCAGCCAAGATCTGCACTTGCCTCGGGCTGCCTAAAGGGAGGTATGCCACCATCAGCTGTAGGCAGAGAGGATACACTGTGAGACAAAACAATTGCCAGTTACATGGAGGGGTTCCAAAGATCCCAGTTTTGTGACTAATCCAGTACTGGAATGAGACACCAGAAAAGGCTAGAGATTCAGAGGTGCAACAAGCCTGTGCAGCAGATAGATTTGTACCCCGTCAAGCCTGAATGCTGCTCCCCTGACATTCAAATGCTATCAGGGACATGTGTTCACCAAAGCAATGTTGAAAAGAAGTGTGATCCTGACTCTTCAGCCTTGGTGACATCTTTTCCAAGGATTAAAAAGGACTTCAGTGGGAATTTGCCACTTCAAATGGGAGCTGCCTCAGCATGACTCAGGATGGTCTGAAACCAGTATCCATGGCTAAGAATATTCCCTTTAAGGTGAGAATTTACCATTAACAAACACTCATCACAGAAATTACGTCCCATACATAGCTAAAATAACAATTAAAAATTGCATTTTAAGAACCCTTTTTATTGCGCATCACTAAACCCACACATCCATGCCAGACAAGCACAAGAACGACCATCAGTAGGCAAGGACCATTTATATACAGCCAGGAGAAGGCACACACTCCCATGCCTCTCCAGTATTCAAGACAAGCCTGTGTTTCTCCACTTTGGAAGGTGCAGAAGGCTATAGCCAACCCAAAACAATGCCCAACTCCCTCTGTCCTTCTCTAAGAAGAGTCTGACAGGTTCTCATAGGCTGTCTTTGAAGCCCATGGACCATCCATCCCCAATGCAAGGTAGGAGTGTTCTGTGTTCTGTTGTATGTCCAGCTCATAATCGTTGCAGCACACAGGGAAAAGATGAACTTGTCATTTGGATTATAGTTTAAACTGACTGACAACACTAATAAAGGATTAATCAAAAAGACTACTTTATAAAGGAGCTGTCAAGATTTCCTACAACCCATCATTTAGAAGCATGAAAATTAATGTTATCTTTTTGTTTCCCTGATACCTGCGGAGATACAGCTCTTATGGCAATGTTGCCTATGAAAGCACAGATCAGATTTTTCTGGTGTTTGCACTTTGTCTATATTGCATTTAGTTTAATCATAAAATTCACTGCAGTGAGAAGCAAAATCTAAAAACAAAGAGTCATTATTTTGTCTGTACCCATGTGCCTTTGCTTTTTTTTGAGATTATGATTACACCCACCTTGACATCTTCTGTGTGCTGCCAGCAGCTATGTTCAGATGGAAAACTGATCCTGTGCTCTTAGAAAAAGTCAGCATAACAATTATGCTCTTTCAAACAATGTAATAAAAAGGGTTTAAATATTTAGCAGAAGTGAAATGGGTGTCAATGTCTCTTTTCAATGAACAGGGTTCAGCCAAATCTAGGTAAGACTCTAGCTCTCTGCAGTGCCCATGCTAGAGATAATAGCAGAGTCTGCAATGTTTGGGGAAGTGTCTTGATATTTTGATTTTCGAAAAGAGTAGGGTAATCCTGTTTTCTTCACTGAAAGTGAAGGTAGCCTGTATGGCCAGTCACTTTTTCAAACTTCAGTCTTTCTCTTATCTCTCCATCACTTTTTTTTTTTTCAGTTGTCTCTCTACTCTTTTCATCAGGCACAGTAACTTAGCCTGATTTTATCAAAAACCATCTTGCATTGCTTGACAAGACTCATCCCATCCATCTTCATTTTTTTTTTTTGAAGCCTAATTTTCACGTGGCATCTAGAAAAAGTCTGCAAAGAAGCCAGTGCTGCAGGTAACACTGTCTAACATCCCTAACATCAGAAATGTTTCAGCTCAAGTTTCTCAACTGATGACACACCACAACTCAATTGTCGTGATGTTTCTTTTACTCCTTCCTGCACCTCTTCTTCCTAGAAAAAATATGTGTACTGGGAAGACTTTGGAGAGTGTCATTGCAGAAAATTATCCTGGCTGGCAAGGCAGCAGGGAGAGCCCATTCTTCTATCAACAAACATTTATGTGTTTCCTCCAACACCACATGCTTTATTTCTTTTTTCAGTGCAAGAGAATGTGTTTGTAGATGCTCCACCTTAATTTAAATTTCAGAGCCTGTTCTAAGACCTCTTGTGCTTGTGTGAATATACAGTGACTTATCAGATCTGTTCCCTTCTTACATGGAAACTGCACTCACAAGTTTACTCAAGTGTCTCCTGACGCTTAACAAATTCAAGTACAGTTACTACAAATAAATTCAACATTATAAAAAAGAAAATAATTATCTACCTTAATCAAAGGCAAATAATCTCTGTTCCAGAAGGACTAGCAAGAAGCTAAGGTTACACAAAAAATCATAAGAATCAGTTCTCAATCATATTAATTAAACTGAATTAAGTGGCCCGAGGGACCCTAGAGTAAATCCCAGTAAAGATATCCTTATTTACATTTGACCAGCTCTGAATGAGGGCACAGATAATCTTCCTAATATAAGTACAATATGGAAATAGAAGCTTCATTAACTTCATTGCCTCATAAGGGTGTCCTTTAAGCCAGTGGAAGAAAACTTAATAAAACTCAGTAAAGTTAATAAACCCAAAATACTTAATAAAACTTACTAATAGACTTTATATATTTTCTTAATGAATATCTTAATAAATCCATAAGTCTCTGGTATGAAACAGCAAAGAAATGTATTTTTCCAGTGGAGAGTTCCCAAGATCTCCCACTCAAATAGAAATACAATATAAACTGGTAGTTAATGTCAACATTGAACAAAATGCAGCAGAAACAGAGTAGCACAGCTCTGCTCCAGAATATTTCTACTATTTGAAAGTGATGTCAGGCAGCACAAAGTGATTCTTTATATCATTCTGTGTATTATATGACAAAGCTGTTCTAAGAATTGTGTGTGTTGGTCGACAAGGAGCTGGACATGACCCAGCAATGTGCACTCGCAGCTTGGGAAACCAACTTGTGTGCTCAGCTGCATCAGAAGTGATGTCGAGGGAGAGGATTCATTCCCTGTACTCTCCTCTCATGAGACCTCACCTGGAGTTCTGCATCCAACCCCGGGGACCCAGCATAAGAAGAATGTTGGAACAAGCCCAGAGGAGGGCTACAAGCTGATCGAAGGGCTGGAGTACCTCTCCTGTGAGGACAGCCTGAGAGAGTTAGGGCTGTTTCTGGAGAAGAGAAGGCTCTGGGGTGACCTGCTATCAGCCTTCCAGTACCAAAAGGAGCTGAAAAGAGAGCTGGAGAAGGACTTTTTACAATAGCCTGTAGTGCTAGAACAAGGGGAATGGCTTCACACTGAAAGAGCACAGGTTTAAATTAGGTGTGAGGAAAAAATTCTTCTTTACTGTGAGGGTGGTGAGACACTGAAACAGGTTTCCCAGAGAATTTCTTTACTCCTTCGTGTGTTTAAGTCATGAGATTGCTGATGTGCCAGCACAACTCGTACTGGCCTTGTCTGCGTGAGCGGAAAGAAACCAGACTGCAGACTGGCAGAATTTGCAGTCTCTGGGCACTTCATTATGTGCCGTGCTATGAGATGTCTTGGAACACTTTTCTCTATAGATTTTCCAATGAGTATCAGGGATTTGTCAATTTGTGCAAAGTGCTACATTAAAAAAACTAATGGGATATTACTGTACTCCATACCTTTCCATGCTAATGTGCAGTGAAAGGCCTGAGTTTTGATACTTGTACTCTGTGAACAATACCTACTCAAATAAAATATTCTGATTATTTAATGGTGTTTAATATTATAATACACAGATCACTTGCAAGAAAATGCAATATAAGAAGCCGTTTTGTATAATAATATATAACAGAGCTGTAACCAACAGGATACCAAAAGAAATTGAAGTTTTAAATGGGGGATAGCATAAACTTGTAAGGAGAACCTTTCCAATAAACAGTCTTTTGTCAGTTGTCTATACTGTTTAAGCTTTAAATAACACTATTAATAGTAAGTCAAACATGGAACAAAGTGTGAGCTGCATTATAAATCTGAATCAAACAATGCCAAGCAGAAGAAATTGAAGTTAGTGTGACATTCTGCCTCCTGCAGCACTCCTACTCTGAATGTCTGCATCCAGCTCACAATGTTTGTAATGAGAGTGGAAAAGGTCCACAGACCTGGTGGATTGGATTGATGAACTCAAGTGCAATAACTCTCCACAAAAAGCAACATCTCCTGCAAGCTGTGAGCTGCAATTGATTCTTAGAGGGCCAAAACTGTTTTGTAACAGATGCTCAAAGTGGTATGGATACTGAAGCAAAGGTCACTCATAGTTTCTTCCCAGGGAGGCAGACACAAAGCCCACTGATGCCAACATATCACAGGAGAGTTTTCATAACATGGCTCCGTACTTTTCCATTAATTAATCAACCTTATGCAGCTGAGTTTCACAGCAAATAACTGTTAGATGCATTTAAGTATTCTAATAAAATTGCTCTGAGCCTTTTATTTTTACAGGGAATGCTGACTGCAGCTTTTTGTTGCTCTGTCTGTGGCCTCCTGTCTCCTCAGCTCCCTTTGCAGCCCCTGGTATTGCATCCACATCTCCACCACTGCTGCAGGTCAGTGGGGGCAGAAATGGGAGCAGTACACATTTCAAAAACCTCTGCCAAGTCCCATGGCTTTGCACACCTGTTGCCAGTCCCGTGTTGCCCACGGGAGCAAAGTGGACCTGGGATGAGGATTCTCAGTGGGAATTTTGATGGCACAGCCTCTGGTGTTGTCTGTTAGGTCACTGGAAGATACCCCTTTCTAATGCTGGAAAATTGACACAAAAGCAAGTGCATAAAAATCCTTAGGAAACTTGTGTGTTTTTTCCCTAACTAGAAAGCAACAGATGTCATCTATTTTGTCTGTCATGCTTTATTAGCTGTAAATTTTGTGCAATTCAATATTCATGTTTTGACAGAGTCTTCAGTTGAGTCCATATTTCTGTGGAGGCTATTGATGAGCAATTTTAAAAGTATAGTGTATAAAATTAGAAAATTCATTTGTCACAGAAAAAAAATCCAAATTGCAAGACATTTTCACCTTGTGACTTTTTTCTTCTAAATTTCCTTCTAAGTGCTATTCAAGGGAGCTGAGACATTGACATTAATGCAAATTTTCATTTAATAGGGAAAATATTTTTCACTGTTTTTCATAGCAGATTATACAGCCTCTGGAAAAGGAAACCAAAGCATGTTTCAGATAAAATAAACTGCACTGCCTCCATGCATAGCAATTCTAGATATTTACATTCTATACAGATGGCTGAATGCATACATACATTACTTTACAAAACAATAAATAATATTCATAGGAATCAAATTTACACACACTTTATGAAATACATACAGTCTTGTAGTTTGTAACTAAGCTTTTACCCACACGCACTTGGAAACCTAAATGAAGGGGGTTGTGTCTTCAGCTGTCCTCAGAGTGCTCTGCTAATAAAGCCAGTCTGTGGTATGGAACCACTTCTCATCTTGCTGTTATCATCTTTATAAAAAGCAAATACTGTGTGGTCTCTTTAAGATATTTTTTACGTGCATGTCACGGTAATGGATTGCCACCCTTCCTGAATCAATTCCTGCTTGTTCTAGACTGCCAGCAACTGGTCCTGAAAGCACATTCAGAATGATTAGAAGTGCTCAATGATTTTTCCTCCAGGAACAAACAACTGAACTTGAAATACCCTCCTGGAGTTCAGTGCTCACTGCTCTCTCTAAGGGCTCCACTTCTTGGAATTGAAGGTCTACGCTCAACTTCTTTGCTGACCTCCAGGGTCAGGGGACCACCCGTTCCTACCTGCTTTGACTTGGGTTTAGGCCAATCATGAAACACAGATAGAAACATCACTATTTTCTTTTTTTAAAAAATTCCTTGAACCCTTTGAAATGCTTAGGAAAGAAGACTTGTTCAATAGACAGGGGTTATAGTTTTCCTTCTCTGCCTCAGTGCAGAGCCTGGTGTCAAATCCACCCCCACTAAAGTCCAGCTGCAGGAGGTGTTGGTGTGGATAAAACACTGCCTGGCTCCACAGCTGCAAGTGCTGACACAAAGCCCAGACCCACTAACTTCAAAGCAACATACTGGGTGGACCTGACTTGCCTTGAAAACACAGAGTAGCACTCACAATGAGATGTTCAGCATAAGGCAGGCATTTTGCCATTAAGTGCAATTAATTTACATTAAGATAGACTCAATCTTTCATTTCAAAAGAATTCTAGGATTGATTCTCTTTAATTCATATCCACTTACAGTAAAACAGTCAAGCTAATCACAGAAATAATTTGAAGTAGCTATTTCCATAAACAAGCAATTAGGCACTTATAAAATGAGTTTTAGATGTGATTTTTATATAAAAGGAGACAGTCTTCATTGAGAATTTTAGCATTAAGCAGAATGTTATTCAGTCTACAGTCTTTAAAGATTTTACAATTGCTGTGCTCAGTTATTATGAAGTGCAAGGCAGACAAATATTCATCCAGCTGTCCAGCAGTGATGGACTTTCCAAGGGGGGACTCTTTCCAAAGGGAACTCTTTCATCCCTTTTGTGGTGTGACCTGCACAGCTGCCCTACCTGTTTGAGGACTCATGAGTTGAGTGGGAATCCTCGTGAAACTCCACCAATTTCAAGGAGCTGAGCCTTTCAGGGTGGCCTGTACAATTAAACTTCAGGCTTCCTAGGGAAACTATTACAATGGAAAATAAGTTATAGGAGATCTGTAAGCAAGCAAACAGCAAATGGAGTGCCTGCAGCACGATTTGGAGATGTGCAGTGCCTCTTCTTCCAGGGGTCCCACAGGAGGCAGCCCCGTTGCTCACAGCCCCAGCTGCAGGGAGGATGGCAGGGGTGGAACCCTGCCAGCTCCTCTGGCAGGAGAGAGGGGTCAGGGGCAAGGCTGTGTGTGAGCACAGGGCTGGCCCAGGGCTCCTGGCTCTGGGGAGGGTCTGCCTGCGGTGCTGCACGTGGGAAGTACAGCTCCTGCCAGAAACACCCTGTGCCAAGGAGGGCTGCAGTGAGAGCAGCTTGTCCAGCTCATCTGCTGAGCTCCTGCTGCAGGCTGGCTGAACTTGCTTGGGCAGGGGGTCTGTAGCTACCCAAGCTAAAGTACACTTTACAGCCCAACAACAACTTTTCTGTTCCTAAATAAATATCAATTTATGGAAAATCAGCTAAAATCAGCTATCTTCCACACATGTTTTTCAGGTTTAAAAGACAGTTTCACATATAAAGATGGTGTTGTTAAAATTAAAAAAAAACAACATTAAAATGAAGTGAGGGTAGCACAAATCATTCAGTAAGGTGCAGAACCCTCTCAGGTTTGAACAATGTCATCTAAATATTTCCTCGCATCCTTGAACTGCTGCTGCCTTCCTCTTGGAAAGGGCAGTGTCAGGAATCTCTAATGATTTATGGTGAATGATAGAGGCCCATCACTTGCCATGGTTTCCCATGATGGAGAGGATAAGCTACCTTGTTATCATGGCCCTGCACTAACAATGAGCAGATAACATTCAGGGGACTGCTCACTGCTCAGATAAGCAGCACTGAGCTTCTTGCCTTTCAAGAAGGCTGAAAGACAGGGTTTTTCCCCAACTGAATACACACAGATGGTTTTCTGCTGTAAAAAAATGTATTTTGTCAGAAAAATGACAAAGAAGGTATATTATTTCTGCCAAACCATGCATAAAAGTGTAATCTTTCTGAATTTTAACTATTACATTCATTCCACATAAATCAAGTTAATTGGGAGAGTCAGGATTACACATATCAGTAACAGGTTTCCTGTTCTCTTGTTAGGTGAATAGATGTGCTCTGAATTTTTGTTTGTTTGTTTAAAACAAAGAAAAACTCATTACCTTATATATTATTTTGTGGATTTAAAAAATAACTACTTGAGTTCAACAAAAATTTTCATAAATAAATGTTTGTGTTTTAAAATAAAACTCTTCCTTTCCACCATCTGATATTTTTTCTTGCTTGCACCTATTGTTGCCATGCAGCAGAATCACACACCTTTAATTTTTCATATTTAAACATTTTCTAAAAGGCAATATTTGGAAATCCTGCAACAAAAATGCCCTTTGTAGACAGAGAGGAGGAATCTGAATTGTTTACCTGGTGTCAGTATTAGAAAGTTACTATGCTTTTCCATCTTTTGTGGTGATTTTTCAAACCTAGAATAAATAGTTTTAGAGCCAAATTGCACTTAATAATCCTAAACTAAAGCAGAGACAGCTGAAAGCTGTGATTTACTTGACATCTTCATCTTCCACCAGGTTCAATGGGAGTGAAGGGAATTCGGGAATCTCAGAAAAATTTAAATTCCTGATGATGAACAATGTTTTATCCTACTTAATTTCTCCTGAGAAAGCGTGGACAAAACTCGATATAGAATCATAAAATGGTTTGGTTTGGAAGGAACCATAAAGATCATCCAGTTCCAACCCCTCTCCCATGGGCAGGGACACCTTCCACTAGACCAGGTGGCTCAGAGCCCCATCCAGCCTGGCCTTGAACACTTTCAGGGATGAGGTATCCACAACTTGTCTGGACAACTCCTTCCAGTGCTACACCACACTCACAGTAAAGAATTTCTTCTGTATGTCTAACCTAAATTTCCCTTCTTTCAGTCTGAGCCCATTACTCCCTGTCCTATCACTACAGTTCCTGATGAAGTGTGCCTCTCTGGCTTCCCTGCAGCCCCCCCCCAGACACTGGATCTATCCCTGTTTAACATTGGTTTTGCCTTTCTCACCAATTCAGCAAATGGCAGCTACGTACTTTTAACAACTCTGCCCGGTAGCCCTTGAGACCCAGGACGAGAGCACAGCTGCACTGTGGGGAGCAGCAGCACTGCCCTGCTGTGTAACACACACATTTTGACCCAGGGACCATTCTTCCCACACCCCCACCCTGCAGATAGCTGAAAGGACACAACTGCCACGTGTCACACAGGACAGGGCAGACTGAACCCAAAGGGCTGCTTGGTTCAAAGAGAATTTCACCTTTCCACTTTTAGTCACGCCTGTGTGGACTCAGCAGGAAAATTCCTCAGGCTCCCAGAAGCCAGGCATTTCAGGGACACTGAAACACAGCATTCCTTGAACAACATGGTCTGAGTCACTACTGCAACGCTTCCAGGGCTGATGGAGAGAGCAGAGCTGAAAAGGGCGTGCAGAGCCACCCTAGGGACACAGCCAGGGACTGCAAACCTTCCCAGGACTGGGCAGTACTGGGCGCACAGCACTGGAGTTGCCTGCCAGGATTTTATCTTGGGCACAAGTTTTCTTGGGTTATATCTTGGGCACAGGTTTTATCTTCGGCACTTTGAAAATTCACCAAACAAACGAAATGCTGCAGACAACGCTCCAGGTTGAAAGAATCAGCACTGCAGCTGTGCCAGCAAACACTGCCAGAGCTCCAGATAAGGGATCAGGCTGCTGCAGCAGTGTAAAGTACATCGTGTTTTTGAAACCAAGGTAATGAGACAAGGAGTGAGAAACACACACACAAAACTGCAGCTACAAATATTTCATTCACATGCTGGGATATTTCAGTAAAACTTTCTTGAATCTTCCATCCTTCCCTGACCTCAACGGCTGAATTGAATTGATTTCATTATTTTAATATCAGGATGAAATAGAAACAATTCCAACCTCAGGTTTGCTCTTTCAAATGTATTAAAAAATGAGTGCAAGTTTGTGAAATACATTTCAAAATTTTCATTCAAAAATTCCTTTTTGCAAGGAACTTTTTTCAATGCATTTTTTTTTCACAGACCAACCTAATTGTCTTAAAGATATTGAACAGGGAGCCAGGGATCTGAATAAAATGAAGAATATTAGTGAAAATTGACAACTCATTTGAAAAGACTAGATCTAATTTTCTAAATATTGAAAGAACTTGTATGTATCTCAGATTCTGATGAAAGGATTGCATTTTGCATGGAGCTCTCCCTAAATGTATGCCTATCAGATGCAAAAACAAAGTTTGAAAGAATCATAGAATGACAGAATCATTCAGGATGGAGAGACCCCTAAGGTCACTGAGTTCAACCAGCAGCACCAAGTCCACCACTAAATAATACCGAGCAACTTAGGTAGGAGTGAGGCTGTGACACATGGGGACAGCCTGCAGCTGCATTTCTGGAAAGCAGTTTCCAGACCAGAGCCATAACAATCTTTCCTGTTCTTGGAGGAGTCACTACCTCTGTTTGGAAGAAAAGGGTAAAATCAATAGCACTTATTTAAATCTACAGTGCTAAGTCTTCATAACTCTACTGTGTTCAAAACAGCCCCTTTCTCAGAGAGGCAGGGTAATTGATTCAGCTTGAGGGAGTTATAACACTGCTCTTCTCCCCATATTTATGACTTTCTCATTTTTATGATTCATGATTTATGATTTTAGCCCATTCACTCAGAAAAAAAAATTCAGAAACTTTTGAAGTCTCTTGTAGAACAACAGTAATCTCTTGTTTGTTACCCAACAGGAGGACACATCATGTAGCACACCTGGTGTGGTTGCTGTTGAAGTATGTAATTCCTGCTTGCCTTTGATTAAATTCTTACAAGACTAAAGAAAATATTTAATAAGAATACCTTAGGCCAGATAAATTTTTCTCATTTTGAAATATCATAAACAGCTCAAAACTCAACCAAACTCTCTGAAATGGTTGCAGACTGAGCTTCTGGTATTGTATGTGGCTTTATAGTAAAGATTGGGTAAAGCACTGAAAATTTTAATAAATGAGGACCTTAGATACCTAAGTAAATTGAAATTAACATCATAGTGACATAGTCAGCCAAGCAAGGGAATTGACCCATCTATAAAATAACCGTATTCCATCAGTTTTCAGGCTGATTGGGATGCGGGGGCACTTATGACTGCAGGAGGAGGTGACAGAGGTGGCAGTGCCCACGGCTGCTGGGAGAACAGGGCAGTGCTGCCCTTAGTGGAACATCAGCACAGTGGTGAGGCCACATCCTGAGTTCATGTACCTGCAGGCCCAAGCTCATCTGGAGGACAAAAGGAAAAATCAGGCAAAATTTTCAGAGCTCTGCCTTTGGCATCAGAGCCTGTTTGAGACCTTGGAGACACCAGCCCCCACTAGCATCCCAAAGCAGCTGCAGATGCAGGGCTGAGTGCTTTTATGCTGCACACGTGACTTTTTCTACAAACACAGAGCAAACCCAGGACAAAGTTTTACCAGCTTTCATTTATCTTTTGGTGTGGTAATGAAAAGGATCATCATCAAAGAGGAAAAGGGCCATTAAAAACCTAATAGTCCACTACAGTGATTGGTTTATGGTCTCATTTGGCAGCAGTTATCAGGTGCGCAGCTTCATTGCTTGTCTTATAGCCCAGGCGCTTCAGGAGTTTGTTATCTGCAGGACACTGTGCTCCTGTTTCCAGAATAGATGGTATCCGGCACAGGAATGGTTCTGGGGTGAACGGTACAGTAGATCTGATTCTCCAATCTATTAGCCAGTTTTGGCAGTCTGTCTCCACAGATTTCTGTGAAGACAGTAGGAAAAAATGTAAGTTGGAGTTCAGACCTTGCATTGCTGATAGGTTTTGCTGAAAAATAAGTGTTTTACAAAGCACTACTACAAGAAAAATAGCCGAACTTCAGTTTCTGCTATTGCCTGCCCTTAGCCAAACCCGACTAAAATTTTGTGGTACCACTTAGGTGATGGATCATTCACTGTCTCACACTTTTGAAGACAGTAAGAACAAACAGTAATGCTTGGACATTGCCCTGCTGTCTCCTCCACAACATGGAAAAAGCTCAGACAGTTGAAAGCTGTAAACATATTGCAACTCACATTTATTCACATTACTGCTTTCACATTGACGTGATGCAAGATACTGCTCATTTCAGATGGGGCCACTGACACGCCCCAGAAAACTCTTGATATCTTTCAGACCATGAATTAATACTGTACTCAGAACATTAATAAATACTTGAAAAGTCTGTAAATGACCTATGGTGAACTCCTTTGTAAAAGTATCTACCTTATTTAAATGGATTTATTTCTATGTCAAAATACATTACACCATGAAATGATGGATGCAACTGTTCTGAGAAATTGTGTGCACCTGATATGGTCTTTATCACTGCTGTAAGTCTGCATATGTTTGGGATTGAGCAGGAAGTGATGAAGTTTCTGCAGAGCCAAACGAGATTTGATCTTAAGGTGCTCATTTTGCTCTCATTGAAAGCACAGCAGCACTTCCCAGGGAGATCCTGCGGGCTGGTGCTCAGTGATCTGACGCTCCGGCGATGCCTCAGTCCAGGGGGAGATCCTGGATGCGTCAGCCTCAGCCCAAGATGAAATGCTGGATGCTTCACGCTCCTCTGAGCTCTCTGAGCACACCACACCCCTCACATCTGCGTGTGCACAAATGCGTGCGCTGCTCCCCATCCCCACGGAACAAAGTCCAGCAGCCGTGCTCAGCACACGACGTCCCTGACCGTGCCCTTTAGACACAGCCTTCGTGGCAGATGTGGTTGCCATTGATGAGGCTGAAGGTGGCCAGGGAGTGGTTGGTGCTCTTGAGGGAGGTCATTCGCGTGGTGCTCCTGGCCATGCTGTGGGAGCGGATGAGGAGGCGAGCTCTGCAGCACAGCAGCTGGTTGTTGAACTGCTTCCGAAAGCTCTTGCTGAGCAAGTAGAGAGCAAAGGGGTTGACACAAGAGTTAGTGAAGGCCAGGATCCGAGCACAGATGCTGGCAATGAAATGCAGCATTGAAGTGTCCACCTCGGAGTAGTGGTAAGACCGGTATAAATAGATGATGTGAGTGGGCAGCCAGCAGAAGGCAAAGAGGCACACAAAGACCAGCACGGTCCTGGCCAGGCGCTTACGGGACTCAATCTGGGTGAAGAAAGAGAAACAGATTAGCTGCTATGCTTAGCTCAGACCAGGGGCTGGCTATTTCTGCCAGTGCTGCAGCTTTCAAACTAACATATGGCAGGTGGCACGTTCAGAGCAGGGAAATCTGGACTGTAGGTGAACACAGTCAAGAACTCTTCTTGTCTCTCCTCAACCCCCTTCCCTTATAAACAAATAATTCTGAGAATTTATTACATAAGAAGCAGTCTTTCCTTTCCTGTTTATAGATAAAATTCTAGTGGCTTGTCACTTTGCAAAATCCTAGCTCTGGCAACAAAAGCGTGGACTAATAAGCATTAGTTATCCACACATAATATATACAATCATATGTAATTTTAATATATTACCTTATTATTACTCTTATTATAATAAATTATAATGCAGGAATCTGGAATATTTCACAGAGCTCAGAGGCAGGACATTCTGCCACGGGGCCATGTGGTGTATGTACACAAAAGTGCTGTCAACAGCTCACAGCCCTTTGAGACCAAGTGCAGCACTCAGAGTCTGACGGAGATGGAGAAACAGAGAGAGGATACTCTGTACTTGGAGAAACACTGAGGCAGCAGCGAGGTGGACCCTTCAGCTGAAAGCACTGGAGCCACCAGGAGAGAGCTACAGGTGGTGAATTGATGGGTGACCACCTCTCAGCATAATCCGAGCTTTGTCAGGGAAAGGTTCTTTCACAAAGCCAGCTAGCACACAGTATAACCTTCATGCAGACCAGCCACACTTTTTTTTTACTTACTTCTACAAGCTTGGAGTCAACCCAAAGGTATTGCTCAACCGAGGGGAGCTGAGGTAAACCATACCTTGCCTTTTGTCCACAAGTGCTGCACACTAAGATAAAAAAGCCACTGAAAACCACATCTCTCATCCTAATGAACGCTAAAGCTGTGAAGGAGGTTGCCCAAAATGAGAGGACAGACAGCGCTGCCCAGAAAAACCTGCTAAAATGCTCTGCTCCCTGGGAGAAGCTGTGCAGCCAGAGTTTGCAAGTCTGGAAAGTGTAACACTGCTGACCTTTTAGGGCTTCCTACTGTTCTCCTCTGTGAAAATCCCAGTAATGCTCCCCAGACACTCCTAGGGAATTAGCTGCATCCCACTTCTTGTATTTAAGTAGGATGTGAATGGTCTGCAGCTGCTCCCAGCCCTGCTGCCCCTGCTCCTGCAGGAGTGTGGCCACAGCGCCTGGCCAGGCTCCCATCCTCACTCCCCTCCCAAACTGCGCAGGTAAACCAGAAACTGAGCAGCTTACGCAGGCTAGTCTATTCTCAGGACAGCTACAAGTGGGAAGCAGGCAAGAGAGACATGACAAGCCCATTTTGACTTTATTTAGTGCCCCTTTAATGGCACTGACTAAAAATCAGCCATTGAGCTCAAGAAGGATTGACATGTACCAGGTATAACGTGTCCAGATTGCAGACTGAAAATTAAATCCTTTGAGAAAGGGCTCTCCTTGGCTAAATCACATATTCTTTTTAAATGTATTCTTAATTTCATATGAGGCTATTGAGGCCACATCTGCACTATAAAGAAAGGAAGCAACGCAATAAAGAAATCGATACCAGTTATCTCAGATGGAGATGCATAGCACTTGAATGGACTGCAGGATGGGAATGATGGACAGAGGGTGCTAGAGTGCAGCCTGGCCTTTTGCTTTCTTTAGAGGTCTCTCCCCAAAACCAAAGGGGAAAAGGGCTGCTTTTCCTGCTCACTTTATTGCCACTAATCAAAACAGCCATCGAATCAGCAGAGAAATGGCCTGCAGGGGAAAAGATTTACGCACATTCAGAAGTGAAAAAGGATAAGGATTTCAGGGATCTCACATCATCTGATGGGCAGAACCGAAGTCTTTCCAGCCCTACTGCTTCAGCACAGCACCTGAAGGCTATGTGAGATGATTGTGTTGGGTCAGCCTAAGGTGGAGGTGTCAGCTGGGTGCAATTGAGGGGAGAATTGCTCATCTTAGAACAGCTGTGTCAGTTTAGCTGGGGTTGAGGCACACCTCATTCAAAAGGAAGAGTTAAGTAAGATAAATATGACAAGGTAAAATAGGCTGTTTAGAAACAGACAAGGCTTTAGCCATGGTCCTCTCTCTGACAAAGCAACTTTGTGAAGTTTTGATTTTCTCCTGTATCACTCCTTTGCTTCAATCTGCAAACACTTATCCAGCTCTGCCTCTTTCCCTGCATCCTAGTCGATGCCTTCCCAGGCTTTGACGAGGGTCTCCTGCTACGCTTGCCATGGTAACCGCTCTGCCAAAATCTCTGAATTTACAAATGGGAGGAGATGCTTTAACTGTTTAGCCCTGTACCATGGCTTCTTTCAACCATTTTAATTCTTTTACCCCACCTAATCTATTAAAATCAGCACAACAGACACAGTATGTCACCATACAAATTTCCCTGTATTCTCTCTCTCCTCCCAGATTCATAGAGAATGTGGATTTTTGAAGAAAGTTAGATCTCTACCTGTTTCCTCACATGCACATTTCCTTCCACGGGGATGTTGTAAGCACTCCGGATCAAATTCTTAGCAATAAAATAATAATATACTGAAATGACAGATAGGGGAATAATATAAAATACGAGAAATGACACCATTGAGTGAATTTTGGGATGCAGCCCATCTGAATGAGGGTAAGGAGCACAGCTGATAAAGGTTTTATTAGTCCCTTTGTCATGGAAAGGGTGCAGATCTGAAAACACTGCTTCAGGGATGGCAAGCAACATGGATACAATCCAGATTGTAGCAGCTCTCACACAAATCTTCATCAGTGCATGGGATGCTTGGATCTCCATTGGCCTTACTATAGCTTTATACCTAAAAAAAAAAACCAAAAAAGAGGAAATAGTTTAGTGACTTCAACATTCAAGCATAGTATTCCTGCTTTCCTCTTCCATTCAGAAATAAAAACCCAAACAAAATAATTCTTTACCTAAGACTGGATCTTTTCTGGTGTTTTAAATTTCAATGTTTTTAATAGATTTCTCATTTTAAATCAGAGCCACTAGTCATCAGTTCATTCCATTTCATGTGTATTGATTATGAGTTCATTTAATTTGTAATTGACCCGACAAAGCACAGGGCTCCCTGACATTAACGTGTTAATTAACATTAATGACATTAATATATGTCCAAATAGCATTAAGACAGGAAGTGCAATCACAGACTTCTCTTCAAAAGTGTACAGCAGCTTACACCCTTCACAGAATAGTGTTGAAGGAAACTGGGCTGCGATTTTGCCACACATTTCAAGCTGTGAGTATACTGGCCTCCTGCAAGCCAAATCTTATTTTATCTCAAGCTACAAAGAGCATGTTTGCTGTTTTAATTGCTGTTTGCTGGTGTAGCCGGCAAGAGTTTCCCCTAACGCAATGCATTCAGGTTAAGTAGCCAGAATAGTTAACTGAGTTTCTTGCAGAAAAAACCCCATTATTGCTTTCTATTCTCGATATGTAGAGACATTTTTTGATTTGAAATTTCGTCTTTCATGATTTCAGCCTTTCAGAAAACTTTACTTTAGAATCCAAGAATATCACAGAATTAAACTTATTTGAAATTGGTCTGTGTAATGAGAGGAATGGAAAACATCAGAGCTTCACATATGCTGGAGCCCTGCTCTGGCAGGATTTGAGGTTTCCAAGTAAACCACAACTCACATATGCATTTATGAAACATGGTAGAAGAATAAAACTTAATTAAGAAGGAGTACCTACAGGTTTCACAAATTAGCATGTAGGATCATTATTATAACAGTTACAAGCTGTTGGATATTTCTTCCAGGTTCTGCCTCACTCTGCCCACGGTGCATTTGGTTCCCCTTTGGTCACTGCTCCCTGGGGATCGGTGTGTGCCTGGGTCCTGGGCTGTCCCAGGCATCCCATCAACTGCTCCAGAGTCCATTTCTAAGCTCCTTCCAGCATCCTGGCTCCTTGGGACTGTTGGACTGGGCACTGGGGTGGGAGCAGAGGCAGTGAGCATAACACTCTGCCCGAGTCCAGGCAGCACACCAGGGCCCCTCCATGCACAGCCCAACCCCACACTCTGTAGACACTGCACGACTCCCCACCTGCTACAGCCTGCATTATCCTAAAGCTCAGCCTTTGCAAGAGGATCAGTCCTGCCCTGTTTTAACTGGGTAATTGCTTTATTTGCCGGATAAGCATGCATTCAACTTCTGATTATGTGCAATATCCTGCTCAGCATACCTAACCTTCCCTCTGTGTAGGTATATATGTGTCTGCATGTCTCTGTATGTATTTTATATGCATACACATATTTATATGCATGTATATTCATGTATACATAACTACATACATAGTTACGTACTTATTTTTATAAAAACTATCTGGACATTTTGTCATTTGCAGATATTTCTTCTTACAGGTGTCTTGTGTAGGGGACTTTTCCTTTTTCCTTTCATGTACTATGAACACCATGCTCAGTAGTTTAACAGTTCGCTGTTTAACCACTTATTCTCCAAGCCCTGCACTCCTGTTTATTCCAGCTGTGGTGGACAGACACAGTATTTTCAAGACTTCCTTAGTACCTCTTTAACTTGCACTCCGAAACTGGGGATTAAGTGGTGTCATACCACAAAGCACAATCTTCCAGCACCAGACCATAAACTCAGGTGAAGAAAGTCATGGCACTTAAACAAATATGATGCTCTGGCTATTGCAGTCATAAAACAGAAGTGCTAGGCAGATTACTGAAGGAGTGTTGTTGAAATGGCTCAATTTATAGTCTCATTGACCAGATATAGATTATTGACAGAAACATTAGCTCATTGAAAGTCTTCAGTAAACCTTAAGGAAGAGAAATGCAAAAGGAAATTAATAATACATCAAAGTATCAACAAATTTAATTGATTCAAAGGTCTTTCTGCAGATGTTTACTGTATGCTTATCAACACGACATATTAGCATGATATTTTCAAGGGTTTTCTTACAAAATATAGGCAGATGAAAGACTATCTTCCTGTTTTATTTTCCAGGAACATGGATAAGTTAAAGAATATAGAGAAAGAAGCACTCTTTGATTTTTATTAACACTGACAGAGTTGGGGGAGCCAGAAAATTACTCCTTTTCAAGTTATTAGTACATTTTAATTAGAGATAGGATTTACAAACAATTTCATTTGGACAGAACATAATTAGAAATGCCTAGGAATGCTGGCACTGATTACTAGGCATTTAGTTTATTTTTAAAGCCTCCTACAGCAGATGCAAGAGAAGATCTGAGAGAGGCTTTGCTTGCAAGGGGTTCAGTGTAGACCCAAAGCATGAGAGTGACCGAACAGAGAGATAAAACAGAAGAAACAAAGCTAGAAAACAGATTTTGAAAATATAAGGTGCAGAAGTTCTCAGGTGCAGAAACACGGGTAGATATTTTGTTAATAGCTTGATAATCAAAATTATTTTGCTGACTATCTGAGCGACTTCCTTGATTGTGGGTTAATGTATTCAGAAATCTCTGGTAATCTCTGTTAATCTCTGAGTATTGATGTGTGACTGATCTGGTAGGAATCCCCATTTCCAGTCCCCTTGCTGATGCGCCAGTTTGTGTTTCAGCAGCTCTACTCTCCCACCCCAGCTCGGGCTCTGGACAGCAGCTGCAGGAGCTGCTCCTGGTAAGGGCACAGGGGATGGGCTACATGTGAGGAATTGGGCCACCAGGCTGCTGCTTGGGCTGAGACATCACTAGATTTTGCTGTTGCTGCTGTTCAGGCTGTGAAAAAGCTGCACCTCCTGGTTGGCTTCTGAGTGGGGCTCAGAAACGCCTTCACTCCTTTACTTCTCCACACCACTTTCCTGGCAGGGTCAAGCCTGGGTTTTATAATTTATTTGACATTTCTTCAGAACTTCATTGAAGTAGACTGGATTTGAGTAGCAGCTTGTTCTGCTTTTCAGCATGTGTATTTCATTTGTATGTCAAATAATATTTGAAGCTTTCCACAGCTTTGTCCCCTGCAATTTATTTTTCAATGAGTTAGCCTGAGGCACGTAACTTTCCCGTATTTAACATCCAACATGGGAATATTTCAAGCCACTTTGAAGGGGACATTGATGAATATACCTATACACCCTAGAGGAGCCATGGACACCACGGAGCTGAGCTCTCATGCAAAGGTCTTGCCACGGCATTATTTTTAACCCAGGTAGAAACACGGGCTCTGAGAGCATGTCACATTGCATGTTCAACTGCCTGCAGTAGATCTAGACCTGGCCCTGGGCTGATCGCTGCTCGCACATTCAGTCTCTAATTATTATTTGAAATATATATTTTTTTTCAGCTAAACTTTCCCTATCAGCTTTTACAGAAATTTTGGAAAAGGTTTAAAAACCAAAAGTTTTTCATGCCCTACAACAAAGGCCAGAACTTAAAAATATGCCTTCTGAAGATTCAGTTGAATAAAAAAAGACACAGCCAAGAACTCATGCCAAGCAGCCCAGATGAAAATGACTGGGTTGCTGATCTGATCAGAAATATGAAAGAGATGCTGACCTTTACTACTGCTGGTGTTTGAATTTCCCTGTTCTCACTTGTGAAGCAGCAACTTGACATGTACGCTGCAGCTGCCAGGGACCTCCCAGCCAGGATGGATGCCAGTCAGCTCCTTGTCTCGCAGTCTCACTCAAAGGAGCCCTCAAACAGAAATTACTCATGGGGATATCCTAAGTGAGCTTAATATAATTGCAATCCATGGGGCACCATGAGGATTCCCCACATAAGGAAATCCTCCCAACACCAGCCACAGCGACTCTGGTGCTGTTCTCCAGGTCAGTCTCCAAGAGGAAGCTGGTGATTGTTTGGCTTCAGCCCAGAACACCTGATCACACTTAACCATAGCCCTAAAATTCATTGTGGATTGGTAGGAGCCCAATTGGTAGAGCACGTGCATCTCCACTGAATCCTTGAAAATGTCTTTTACACATCCCCTAGGATCTCTATCGTCCTCATTGAGTAATTGTTTCTTGCAACTGAAACAACTGAAATGACCATAAACCACTAAAATGTGGCACAAGCGAGGTCTTTCTGTGGTAAATGCTTTTCCCACTGAGGTTACTATGCCAGGGAAACTGGAAAACTGTGTCTTTGTCCCTCTGTTGATAATAATGGAACTAATGATAGCATCACCAAATGTCCTCTAAAGGTCAGAGTATGCAAATATTGCTTAATACCATGTATTTAGCCCCAAAATCTGCAGCTTCAAATATAAACACAGAAGAAGCTGTAGCATGAAAAAGACAGTTAGAGATATACTGTCCAAAGATACCAACCAAAATATGCCCCCAAATGGATGTCAAAGTTTCCTAGGTGTAGTTTGTTGGTACAAAACTATTTTATCCATCTTTTTGCTGCTAAGCTGAACCAAGAAAATATACACCACCTGAAGCATAAACAGGCTTTGCCTTCAAAGCCATACTGCCTATACATTTCTAAGCATAGAAGGGCTGGAGTTTTGCTCTCTGGGGAAGAAAGGACCTTATCCATAAAGACTGCAGCCTCAGTGCTTCCTTCACAGCTTTTTCCTGTCATCTTCATCCACTTACTTATGCCTGCTACAGCATCCGCAAAAATTAAATTAAAACAACTGAAGCATAGGGAGGAAAATCAGTTGTTTCCCTGGGATTTTAAATTAATTTAGCTCTATATATCTAAGTCTCTGGTTTTGTTGGTTTTTTTTTTAGGGAAGCAACTTTATGCTGTGTGTAGAAGCTGGTGCTATAGGCAGACTCAGCTTGCTCTCCTCTTTTATGATTGCTTTGTATTAATGCTCTTCTACCCTCCCATATGTCAGCAAGGAAAGCTAATGTAGATGACCCAGGAGTGCAGGGAGAGAAAATGGCTGAAAGAGGCTCTGCCACAGAGTACTGCCCTTTTCTATCTCAGTCCTTCCAGGCACATCCATCTTTCTGCAGCTTAACCTCACACTTGCAAGAAATATAAGAGAAATAAAGCCTGCACATCCTTTCTCCAGAGAAAATGCACAGTGTCCATCCAAAATGAATTTGCAGGGGTACTTAATTGTCAAGGAAAGTTTTCTCCAAGCAATATCATCTGTCACTACCTCCTACACCATTTACATAAATAGATTCTGTGCCCTGGAATCGTGAATTTGTATAATGGTTTAAAAAATCAAGTGTGTTAAAACCTGTTCAAACAAGATTTCAGAAGCCTTGTCCTCCCTTGCTTCATCACCAGTACCACCGTTTAGACTGAATCAGGCTGGTGGAAAGATGTGCCATACTGATACTTTCTGTTTTCTCTGAAGGGAGAAATCCACTTGGAAATTTTTCTATGTGCTTAAACTGAGCTCTATTTTGAGAAGCTGAACTAATTTGAATCTCAAAATTAATTAAAAAAGAAGGGATTGGCTGGAATGGACTGATGCCTTACAGAAAGTCATGTAGATTGCTGAGAAGTGAAAACACTGAGTTCTTCCAAGTTCTAGAAAATGAGATCCTGAAATTACCACGGCTGCCTGTGGTAATGATGGAAGAACTATCACTCAGTCCCCCATACTTCTTCTGTTCCCCTTTGTAACTGAAATGGGGAGAAGAGTGTAATTTACAGTCCCTCTGGTCCCCAATCATCTGTTCCCATTTGTAAGGTTAATGTGTGCACATTGCTCTGGCCCTGACGTGAGAACAGACCGAACAAAAATGCTTTCATTAAGGTTTTGCAATTCCGTTCTCCTAGCATCACATTATTGTTTTGCCCACATAATATGAAGGACTGGCTCAATTACCATGCCTCAGGCAACAGAGAAAAATTGGTGCTATGGAAAACTGCATAAATGAAGATGATGGAGCCCTGTTGAGTGTGAAGCTCCACCTGGAAAGCAAGAAAAAAGTCTTACTAAATATCCAAAGAAATTTGTGACAAATGCAATACCACAAACTTTCTTTATTGTTTCCACCATGGATGTTATGAATATTTATAACTCTGAAGACAATTCAGTAAATCCACAAAATTGCTAGACTGTCTAACCCATCAACACACTCCGACAACCTATTCTGGGTCTATATGCTTTCTGCATACTTAGTTGAGATTATCATTATTATGCATGATTCTTGAGTGAACATCTGTTATTAAAATCTTTAGTAAATTGCATATGGGCACAAAGACATCTCTAATGGGCAAATCTTAAATACATTGGCAGGTACTACCTACTTTCTCTTTTTATCAACTTAACATTTAAATGAAAAGAAAAATAAGGCAGTGATGGAAGTAGCATAGTTCTTACTTTTAAAGCATGTGTTCAAAATTCAATCTGTACACCTGCATACTGCTACATTATCCTGAAATATGGATAAATCAGAATTTCAGTCCAGGAATGCCTAAATTCAGAATTGAGACAGAGTGTTTTAGAGACCACTGAACTGCACTACATACTGAGGAATAAGAGCTTAAATACTAATAATTTGATAGTGAATGCGTTATTCCTAATCATTACCATCCAGAGCCTAAAATAGTTCTGAAATTAACTATACATATGAAAAACAATGGATTTAAAGGTTACTGCAGGAAATAATGTAAGTCCCACAGACAATGCTTTTCTTATCAGATAAACCCCCTTTTCACCAGGGTATTTATTCCCAGAAAGTGATCTTTACCCTGATGCCAAGTTAAAGATTTCAGTGGGGAAAGCTTCACAGTTCCTTGCAAATAGATTGGAGACCTGCTGTCTGAAGGAGGGGTGGGATCCATTAATTTACAGAACCACAGAATATGCTGAATTGGAAGAGACTCATAAGGATCATCAAGTCCAATTCCTGGCCCTGCACAGGATACCGTAAGAGTCACACCATGTTTCTGAGAGCACTGTCCAAAAGCTTCTTGAGCTCTGTCAGGCTCAGTGCTGTGACCACTTCCCCAGGGGGCCTGTTCCAGTGCCCAATCACCCTCTAGGTGAAGAATCTTTTTCTAATATCCAACCTAAAACTCCCCTGACACAACTTCAGGCCATTCCCTCAGTCCTGTCACTGTCACTATAGAGCAGAGACCAGTGCCTGCTCCTCTTCTTCTCCTCACAAGGAAGTTGTAACTGCGATGATGCCTCCCCTCAGTCTCCTCTGGCTGAGCAGACCAAGTGCCCTCAGCTGCTCCTCACATGGCTTCCCCTTGAGACCCTTCACCATCTTCGCTGTCCTCCTTTGACACTTTGTAATAATTTAATATCTTTTTTATATTGTGGCACCCAAAACTGCCCCCAGTACTGGAGGTGAGGCTGCCCTATGCAGAACAGAGCAGGACAATCCCCTCCCTTGCCTGGCTGGCAATGCTGTGCGTGGTGCCCCTCAGGACATGGCTTAGAAACATCCTTGAACTTCAAAACCAGTGAGCTTCCACGCAGCTCCCCAGCACCATCCAAGCACTGCACACATTTCTGTGTGCTTGGTGCCTGGGTACAGCCAGAGGGATGTGCCTGCTGATGCTGTGTGGCACCAGACACACGCTGGTGTCGGGGTTGCAATGTGGTGAGTGTCTGGAGTGGAGCTGGGAGAACCGATGCTGGCACCAGGGCCACCAGGCATGAGAAGGAGCAAGCCCAGGGATGCTTTCCATCCAATCCAAGGATTTGCCTCCTCAGCCTGAGTCTCCAGGGATGTCAGCAGCCTGGGAGTGGGGGATCTGCATGACCGAGGATTGCCCTCTGACCAGGGCAACTAAACCTGGGGCCTCAGACATGGACTCCTCATTTCACTAGAGAATCTTCCTTATTGCTCCTGAAAGCACCACCTTTGGTGCACAAAGAGAGCATCACTGAGCAATCTAAGCAGGTGGCATAACTGCTGGATATCCCACAGAGCCAGTTATAGAAATTCATTTGAGTTTCTAAAAATGGCAGTTTCTCAACGCAAAAAGTCCTGCCTGTGATGTACAATAAATCAATATTGTACCTTGTTTTGACAGAGAAAGAAGAGCTCATCATTGACCTAAAAATTAGCAATTCCATCAGCTATAGCAGATGTGGTGTGCTTACATTAATTTGTGAAAATAGAATAAAAAGCCATATATATTTAGAACCAAGGCCAGGTTGGATGAGGCTTCGGGCAACCTGGTCTACTGGAAGATGTCCCTGCCCACTTCTGGGGGGTTGGAAGTAGATGAACATTAAGGTCTCTTCCAATCCAAACCAGTCTATGATTCTGTTAAGTTTAGAGAAGCAGATTTCCTAATGTTAAAAGCACCTTTCAAATCAACTGACTCAGAACACAAATGTAAAGGAGCATTTTACATAACTACAAAACACTAACCATACACTAGTCACTGACTTCCAGCCTGCTGCCTGGTGTCTCCCACCTTGCCATGAAAAAAAGCAAGGCAAAGAGCTGCCCTGTATAACAGAAAGTGAGGAGCCATGCTAAAACCTCAGAGAAGTAATTAAAAAAATCAATATGCAACAGATGGGAAAAAAGCAAAAGTAAATGACAGCAAGTATCAGAGTTTTAAAATGTTGGTGGCTGATAAGGGAAGCTGAAGGAGCCAACAAATTATCAAAGGTCACTCTGTAATTGACAAATGTGCATTTTTAAATACATCAGGAATAAAAAAAAATCAGTAAGTCAGGCATGCACATAAATGGTGAAGATATGAACAATGATGAGACAAAGTGAAAAGCAATAACCTGACATTTGTCTTCAGGACCACATGTATAGGAGATATATGTGGTTCTATACTATGTGTGCAGTACTACAGGTGTAGCAGAAAACTTGTGAGCTGTATTAAAGAAGATGTGAGCCAACATCTGCTAACATAAACTAATTTCACACCAGCAGGCCTGAATAATTTACACCTAGGAGTAGTAAAGAAACCAGCTGAGGAACAACTGGTGTTACTTTTTTTACAAATCTTGAAAAAGTGGTGAATTTCCTCAGAAGTGGAGAACTGGCTTCAAAGTTGTGATGTTCAGAGAAACTGGATGGTGTGACCAAGAAAATTGCAAATATTTGGGCTGCCCAAGGCCATTTGTAGAGACAATAAGAGATAAGTTAATCCTGCTAACAAGTGATAATTAATATTAGTCTGTCCTGTTTAGCACACAGCAGATTTCAGGGTTTTTCATCTTGCCACAACATGATAGGGGATGTAAATAGGATGTGGGCCCTGCTGGCACACAGAGGAGCTGCAGCTCTCATGGGCATGTTGGCAGGGGTCAGTGCAGGTAGATATGCACCCATGTGAACCAGGGTATACGTGGTTCTCCCTCTCCTATCCATGCAATCCCTGTCCCACTCCCACAGAACAAGGGTTAAAATTAGGACTCCTGTCCTGGGAAGGGGGAGGGGGTAGTTCCAGGTGGGCACCCTGAGCCCCCTGCTTCCCTAGCAGGGCATCAAGCATGGTGGTAAAAAGCAGTGTGTGGAACCATTTGTAGGCTGGGTCCTGTGGACTTACTGTAGCTGCAGTGTTATTTACTGTACATATCAGCTGCCTTGAGCAGGCTATAAAACCTTTGCTGGAAAAGTTTGCAGATGACACAGTGGCTAACCAGACTGAGAATGTTGTGGACTCATTAGGGTAAATGGCCACAGTCTAAAATAAACCATTTTAACTCAGTAAAATAGTATATACAGGAGCCAAGTCAGCAGGAGATGTAAAAAGCTAGTGCTCTGTTAAAGAAAGAAGAGACAAGAGAAGACATAAGAGTGACTCTTCTGCACGTGACAAAATGAGATATCCTGTGGGATACTCATCGTGTCATGGCTTTAGTGTAATTCAATATAAAGCTAAGCCAGTTATATGATGCTTAAGTCCTTTCTGTGGCTTCAGTAAACACAGGTGTCATAAGAGAACATCACCACTATATGAACCTTCAGCAGCATGTAGGGGCTGAACAATCTGCTGCTGTCCCTTACTGCTCTAATCACAGAGCCACAGAGTAGCTTGGTTAGGAGGGAACATTTAGAGGATCATCAACCCCTCTACAATAAACAAGGACATCTTCAACTAAGTCAGGCTGCTCAGAGACCCATCCAACCTGACCTTGAACACTTCGAGAGGTGGGGTATCCACCACTTCTCTGGGCAACATCCCTCCAGTGCCTCCCAACCCTTGTCATAAAAAATTTCTTCCTTATATCTAACTTAAACCCACTGTCTTTCAGCTTAAAACCATGGCCCCTTGTCCTTTACAAGCCTTACTAAAAAAGTCCCTCTCTGTCTTCCTTATAAACCCCTTTAAGTATTGAAAGGGTGCAATAAGGTGTCCCCAGAACCTTCTCTTCTCCAGACTGAATGACCCCAATGCTCTCAGCCTTCACGTTTTGCTGCGAGTTAAGTTATTATGCAGTGGGTTAGAGGTCAGATGAATTTCAATTTGAAATACGACATACATTCTAAGCAGAGAGGGTAACAGAGTGCCAGACACACAAGAGGAGGCAGGGTGATATATGTGCCTTTAGTGTGAATACTCAGGAAGCAGCCTCATGTCGCTGGAAACATTTGTTTTAATCCAAATCCTATGAGATATTCAGTAGCCTCAGTGCACAGGTGTGGGCAAGAAATACTGCTGAGTTGATGGTTAGTGGAGTATCTCCCAGTCTGTATCCACACCTCTGGTTCTCCCAGGTCATTTGAGCATTCATGTCTCAGTCTCATGCTTCAGGGTTGCCTGAAGGTGTGAAGAAACACTTTTTTTTCTCAGAGTGTCATGGTACTGCTTTCCGTCCTGCCTTCCCAGAGAGCTGCAGAGACTGATTGTAGCCAGAGGGCAAGTGAGGACAGGATAGGCAGAGCCCTGACCACACTTCTCCCTTTGAGGCTCCACAGTTTTCTGCAGTCCAGTTAAACTGATCACTAGCCTGGCAGCAGGAGGGGAGTTTCTACAAGAGATCTCCAGCTTTCTGCTTTTCTCTACAGCACAGCAATTGGCTTGCTGCTGGGAAGCCTTCAGGTGTCTCAGCACTGTGAGGGGGCCATGGAGTGTCCCTGTTTTCTGCCCCATGGCACAGGGATATTGAAAGCCCTCGGTCTGCCTGAGATCCTGCGCAGCAGATGTGTGGGGGGATTGCAGGGCCTGCTGTGGGCAGAAGCTCATGGCTCATGGTGTCCTAGATTGTATGGGGTGAGGTGGGCACCTGCGTGTCAAACTGCTGAAAAACAAGGTTAGGGGACTCCATAGGGACAGTGGTGAAGTATCTTACCAAAATAAAGGAAAACAGGTTATTTCAAGGGCTGTCTATGAACAAAGCAATTACTGGATGCCTGCTTCTCCTTTTTCAGCTCAGCTCCCTCCTACTCTTCTCAGCCAGGCTGATGCCCACATCTGAATATCATGTAGTAAGACATGAACTGATGGGTCCATCATAAACTCATCTCCCTCCAGCGAGGGTGAAATCCCAGCCCACTGCTGCGACACACAACCAGCAAATTCTCCGCAGCCAGTTGCTCTCCTTAAAAACAGCACGTACAGCACCTCGTACTGTGAGACCATGACAACTGATTGGAGGTTTTAGGTTTTACTGAAATGTAAACAATAGGTAATCTGATGTTTCTTTCTTTTGATTGCTTAAATATTGACAGTCTCCAGCACATTAGCACTAACTCTAAACTCAGATTTCCGCACCAGTCCCACTGCTATAAATGGGAGCTCTATCTTCCTGGTTATAGAAGTGCATCTATTGTGTTTTGGCCATCTGCTCTAGTTAATCAAGAAACTCAGAAAGTTTGTCCTGTTTGATCAGTTGCTCTTGGTGCAGATGGATTCAGGAGCTGAGAAAATGAGAGCTAAAACTAAGGGTGTAAAGAGTATTTATATTATATTGACACAGTGGCCAGCAACCAGGATCTACAAATCCTGTACATCAGCTGAAGGAGATATGTCTATATCATCCTGCATCCATCAGCTGCGAAGGGCAGCAGCACACACACTGTGCCAGTGACAAGGGTGGAGATGGGGCTGCCTGGTGCTTCAGTGCGAGGGAAGGCTTTGGGCTGGGCCTCAAAGTCCCTCCAGTTTTCTTCTCTGGCTTGGAAGGATTGATGTTCTGGCTGAGATCACACCAGTGGATCCAAGCTCTCCGCGTGGGCTATCATTCTGCCAACTTGCATTGACTGGATTAGAGGCTGTCTTGGTAGAGTGGCTTTTCCTGCCACCCCCTCAAACCTTCCTGGGGCTGCACAGTACATTACAGCACAAGTAAAATGCTCTGAAATAGTGCCTTAGTGTCCTGAAGGTATTTCATGAATACTGTAGTTAGAATGCCCAGAATAAATTCATAACCACTATGGACTTGGCACTTTGCAACTGATGGTATTTAAAAAAAAATGTCACTCTGTAAATGTAAACTCAATGGAAATCTGTGTTGACTTTTCATAGATTTTTATTAGGGTGGTATGCTTCCCTTAGTTCTCTAGTGGAGATATAAACCAGTGATTGTAAAATAAAATAAATTAACTGGCACATAGATATTACACCTCCTGCTGTATTGTAGGCAATATTAATAGTAGGGGCTGGAGGTATCTAAATCGCAGAAGAGAGGAGTCCACTAAACAAAGACTTTTGCATGTTTAAAAGTGTATTTCTAGAAATTTTGGATTAATTTCTTTCCTTGCACTGCTGCTTTTTTAGGAGTGTTGTTTGAAAGTTTTATGTCTTAGATAAACAAGCTGCCATACGAGTTCAGAGGAACATCAAAAGTTGTGTTTGTGATGCTTACCAAGGGATTCAGCAGAGTTGGGAGCCCTGCAGCATCCCTGCATCCATCCCTGCACCCAAGGAACTGAGGTCAACATTTCCAAAGCTAACATCATCATTTCAGGTCTCCCACATGACTGCAATCCTGCTGTCTGCACTGTAAACCATCTAATCTCCTGTGTAATGTCACTCCCCATACCTCACCACCCTGTCACTCCCTGTATCTCACCACCCTGTCACTCCCTCCCTCCACAGGATTGCCAGCAGCTCCGGCTGGCAGGCACTGCTGCAGTTTTCCAGTACTAAACTCCACATAATCCAAGGCACTTAAAGTAAAGATGCTGCTTGTAAACTCCAATTACATTTTACACTTACTCTGCTGTGTGCTTGTAAAAACAGCATTGCTTCAGGAAGGTTTCACTGCATGAGCACCGGGGCATTTCGATTTTTTACGGTGCCAGCCTAACAGTGGGGAGCTATGATCAATGCTTGACAGCCTGGTTAATTCAAATGCAAATGTATAAACCCTGTCAGTCACGGGAGAAAGTCAATTAAATAAAGACATCTCCCATGACATGGGCAATTAAATAGTTGCTTTTCCTCTTGCTGTGCAAAGATTTTCCTTAATTTCCTGTCCCTTGCTGAGACAGCCTTGGCTTTTCTGCCTGGGCTAGAAGCCCAGGTGTCACTGCTCTCACGGGTGCCTCTGTACCCCTTATCCTGGCACAGAAGAGGAGGTAAAGGAGGAGGAGGAGGGCAGAACCCAAATTCCCTTTTTTCTAGGATAAGATGAGCAGTAGCTGAAGAAACCACTGCCTTGACAGTGTAGAGCAGCAGGGTAGACAGATGTCCTTCCCCTGCCAACCTCCTTTACAGTCTTTGTAAAGCACACAAACATCATGCACATGCATGGGCTGCTTGCTTCCTCGCTCTTGTATACTCAGCACTGGCGCCTTATCACTCATGGAAGGTGGCTGTAAGCACAGCACATGCCTTAACCCTCTCCTGGCTGCTCTGAAAATCTGACACACTTGCAGGAAAACAGGTGTCAAGCTCCCACTGCTGCTAAAAAAGTAGCCAGACAGATAAAGGCACTGTGCAGCCAGTGGAGTGGTCCCACAGGAAATACATTTCTAATATTAACTCTTTTTTGCCCTTTCTTACATATTGTCTGAAATAATGATGAAATCTGAATGGAATCTCATGACTATACACAGAGACATCCTAAGCACCCAGGGACCCTCTGGCTGTCCCTTCCTGCTCCAATCTGTGCAGGAATGCTCAGCTCTGTCCATATGTACACAGAGCACTCACAGGCTGGGAGGCTCCCACTGCAGGAAAAGCTGAGGTCAGCACTTTGTCCCTCTGTTTCTCCTTGAGAAGTCTGTAAGTAAACAGTCAATCCTCTGGACAACCCTCCATTCTTGGGAGGTCAAACTGCTGAGTAGCTTTAGGTATTCTGTGCTGGAGGCTGGCACTCAGCCAAGTGTTTGCAGGCACTGGCAGATGAGAGATTCCTAACACAGGGGAAAGTAGAAATGGAAAAAATAAAAGTATACCTCAGGAAGGCATACACTCTAGCACGGGTGATGTTGGTGCCTTAAATGGCTACCTAGAAACAGAGACTAGACAGGGATAAAGGAAAAAGAAGGTATTTATTTGAAAGGCCTTCAGATGTACACTTTGGTCTCCAGAGGGTCCTGCCTCAGTGGATCTCAAAATGGACAACAGGTCATGAGTTCTTCACACTTTTATATCAGCATCAATTCACCAACCAGAACCTAGCCAATGGAATTTCCCCAAGCTTGCCTCCCTCTCCCCAAGATGATGGTTTACAGTTTTTCATCCTAGGACAGTCTGGGTGTCCTTGGAGAGCAAGCTGGAGAGGCTTTGTTATGTCTGTCTGAGCATGAGAGAACAGCACTGAACGAGCTCCAGGAAACTTCAGAGTTACACTAGCAGTACAGGATTTGAAAAATATAAAAGTTAAAACCTAAGGCATCAATGTGAGTGCAAAAACCTGTTAAAACTGGGTACCTTGCATTCAGAAGGTGATCCAACGCAGCCAGGATGATTTGTACCATTGCTGTAATGTAGCATAAGTGACTCACACACTCTCACATACTCCATCTACCCATCACACCTACCCACTGCCTTGCACCTTGTATTTCACTGCTCATGCCTCTGGAAATGATCCTCTTGTATCACACTCCAATGCTTTTCCTTAAACATCAGACTTCTGTTCCCTGTGATGTCTCTCTAAGCACCACCATGATACGTTCAGTAATGCCAGCAGTTGTTCCCACTTGCTTTTGTTAATGGAAGGATGCTGAAATTAAGAGGGTTTTATGATAATTTTTTGCAGATGATGAATTATAGACGAAAGGTCTGTAGCACACTGACAAGTCTCCCTTTCCTTGGAGACAGTGCCATGTGATGCTACTCAGAGCAGGAGGTTTAGGAGGCTTTTCTCTCACATGGTCTATGGCTTTGATTAATGAGAACAGGGACATTCACATGCCTCGTGTGAGCATCTCAGGTAGGGTTCACATCACTGAACATTAACCATCTCACTACCACACCCCTTTCTTCTGCAGGTGTTTCCCTTCACGCAGTGCCATGTCTGTCATCAGAAATGGGTGTCAATGAAACCATCCCACGTGCCAGGCTCAGCATCTCACCTGTGATGCCTTAGGTTTTAACTTTTATATTTTTCAAATCCTGTACTGCTAGCATTACTCTGAAGTTTCCTGTAGCTTGTTAAGTGCTGTTCTCTCATGCTCAGATAGACATAACAAAGCCTCTCCAGCTTGCTCTCCAAGGACACCCAGACCATCCTGGGCCCAAAAAGTGTTAACCATCATCTTGGGGAGGGGGGGGAACTTGGGGAAATTACACCATTAACTAAAGTTTTAATTGGTAAATTTATGCTGATATGCAAGTGGACCAAACCTATAAAGGTGTGAAGAACTCGTGATCCATCATCCATCTTGGGATCCACTGAGGCAGGAGCCTCTGGATCCCATAATGTACCTTTGAAGGCCTTTCAAATACTTTGTTTATTCCCTTATTCCTGTCTAGTCTCTATTTCCAGGTAGCCATTTAAGGCATCACCTGCAGCAGGGTGCTTGGCTTCCAGACCCGCCACAGCCCCCAACAGGCATCACCATGCTGGTTCACATTCAACTCACATTTTGGAAGTTTTCCCTTTACATTTTAAGGTTATTTCCCTAATGATTCTGACTATTAATACTTGAGTATGGAGTTCAGGGTGACAGATTTAAGGAAATAGACTAATGGGCTGTGAGCTGACAAAATATAGACTGTATTATTTTGTAAGAAAATTAACCCAGCACTGCTGTTAATTTATCAAAATAAGAAACTTCTGCAAACATAACAGATAACAGACACTTGTGTTTCAATGCACTGCATGTTAGATTCATAGACCTAACAAAGTTAAAGGTTTCATTATTATATCCTTCTGCAATGGACCACAGATGCAATAGAAGTGGGTAGAATGATCCCTTGGAGATGGGAACATTTGATCACCAGTGCAGCATGATGGTTAACAGGTTCCAGACAAAGCTGAAGTACAGAACTTGAAGTTGCCAAACCCCAAGCTTGGCACAACTGCTGTTTTTTGTTCTATCACTTCAGGCAAAAAAGGCTACTGATGTGCTGCTCAGTAAAAACATTTCCAATGTTTACTTTATGTAGCATGTGATCAGATGGCAATAGATCTCCCTCACATAATCTTCTTTACTATGCAGTTTTCTTTTCCTTACACCCCTTAAAACAATTTACATTACAGATTTGGAAAGATGTATTTTCCTGGAGAGATACTTATTGTTTTCCCATGTTTTCTTCAGACCTGTCAGGGGGACACCACATCAAACTCAGGAGTAAAAGTGCATGTGGTCCTTCACTAGTGCAGTTTTCCTATCTTCACAGCACTTTAAAGCTTACTTATTGCTTTAAGACTTTTATCTGCACATAGGTCTGTTTGTCATCTGTTACAGAGACAGACAGTGCTATTTTTATTTATGTCCCAACACAGAGCAGTGGACAAACATATCGACCATCCTGTCTCTGAAACTCTAAGGAGTCATTCGCTTTCTTTGAGACTGCAAAGAGTATATTGAAATATGTGCGTGAACTACATTGAAATCTGAAAGTAGTCTGATATTTTAAAGCAGGTTAGTAAGAGACTGTGGCATGCAAGTGACTGCCCACAGCGAATCTAGTTTCTTATTTGTGAGCAAGGATACAATCCCCATGTCTTTTTTGATCAAAATAAAATTGAAATAATTTTTCTGTGCCACTTCGGCATGGTAACAGTGTATTCCTTGATTTCTTTTGGAAGCATCCAGAAAATAAACCAGCATATTTACTACACATTATTTTTTACTAAACTTTATTGGAAAACAAAGTTTCTGAAGCAACAGCACAGATCAGTTTTGATTGGCCAAGGGGCAAACGTTTTAACCAAGGGAAATGCACTGGCTACAGCAAACTGCGATTCCTGGCTTCAGGCAAACTCATTTGAATATTTGAAAAATATTTCATGAAATATTGCCTCACATATCATTAACTTTAAGGAAGCAAGCCACTAGAAAGAATTTATTCTCACTGTACTTAAATTGCTGCTCCAGTGCCTACACACTTCATGAAGTATGGTTCAATTATCTTTTTGGCTAATATGAACATGCTATCTTTTAGCAGAGCTTCATTAATCGTATTCTCTCTCTTTGGTCTTTAGCTTGATCTGCTCTTGTCTGTATTTGAATTAACGTAGACTCTTAGCTAAGTTGCATAAACACTTAGTTTAGAAAAAGTATCCTGTGTTCAGTCTCGAACCTCCTCAAGTTTTATGCTAATAACCACTAGAAATTATCTGAGGTAGTTCTCCTTCCCTCATTACATGAAAAAGAAACATTTTACCTGAAAATACAGATTTGTAACCGTGTATTTTATGGAGTTATAATTATGGAGGCTTCTTTTCAAGGCAATAGCAGCCAAGCTTACCTGTCAGCTGAGAGAGCAGTGAGAGTAAAGACTGACACCCCTACAGAGGTGAGCTGTATGAAGGGGATAAGTTTGCATCCAGTTCTGCCGAACAGCCACTCGTCAGCAAGGTACCTGCTGGCATCCACAGGCACACAAGTCACTAAAAGCAGCAGGTCTCCCAGAGCCAAACTGGAAATGAACAAATTAGGGACATTTCGCATGGATTTCACAGTACAGAAGATCTTAATCAAAGTGATATTGCCGATAAGGCCTATCAGAATGATGATCCCGTAGATCGTGGGGATGGCGTAGAGGAACGCTGGGTAAAACCAGTCTTCCGCAAGGAGGGAGAAGTTTGCACTCTGGTTGACAGAGATGTTGTAGAAAATGAAGTTATCTGTTTCTAGGTCTAGCAGAAGGCACTCTCCAGATGCCATCGTCCTACTTTGCTCTTTTCAGGAAACAGCTTTCTTCTTTGAAAGTCACCAAATTTCTCAAATTAATTTCTTGCTTTAATTTTGCAGCTCCTTGCTGGCTTTAAACAGTCAGAAGAGTTTAAAAGTCATATTACTTTGTGACACATCTTGTCAATAACCAAACTGAAAAGCACCTGCAGCTTTCTCCACAGTCCTGTTTCCATAAGGTGAAAGGAGAACATGTTTTAGCATGGTTTGCATTGTGAAACTTGCCTTTTCCTCCTTGACTTGTCTTGCCGTTAAATATTCCTCTGCTCTGGAAGGCCAATTATCAAATTCGAAGACCAGCAAGTGGCAGGCATTTTCACAAACGGGGCTTGGTTAAACTCCCACCTTCAGGTCTGCCCGGGAGCTCCGAGCCTCCGAAAGCAGAGAGTTACAGAAAGCAAGAACTTTCGTGAGTTGCTACCACGCTGCATTGCCAATCCCTCCCGCTTTCCGTGCCTGCCCTCGCCAGCCGGATTTAAAGTGAGGGGGGAAAGCGGGGCTCGGCTGGCGGCTCGGATCCTATAGGCGGGATGTTCTGGACGTCAATCCTTGCGCTGCTTCCCACGGTGTGCGCGGGCTGCCGGCGGCGCGGCGGGAGCGGCGGGGAGCGGCGGGGAGAGGCGGAGAGCGCAGGGAGCGGCGGGGAGCGGCGGGGGAGAGGCGGAGAGCGACGGGGAGCGGAGGGGAGCGGAGGGGAGCGACGGGGAGCGCACAGCAGCGCCGGGGAGCGGCGGGGAGCTGCGGGGAGTGCAGGGGAGCGGCGGGGAGCGGCGGGGAGCGGCAGGGAGCGCAGGGCAGCCCCGAGGAGCGGCAGGGAGCGGAGGGGAGCGCCGGGGAGCGCCGGCCGCCTGCTGGATGCTCCGGGCAGCGCTGCCCTTAACTCTTTAGGTGAAAAAAATACACATCGGCTCGCTTAGGGCTCCTGACGTGCGTCACCGGCTCGCCAACCACCCCTCCCCTCAAAAAAACGAAACCCAAATCTCCCCCCGGTAAAAGCCCCAAGCTCCTCCTTCAACAAACGAAAAAAACCCCCAAACCCAGCTAAACCAAACAACCTTACTCCAAACTTACCAGACAACACCCAACCCAGTTAATTACATGCTGCAAACAATGTGTTCAGAAAAGCCATCCCACCTTCTTCGCTAAAAGCGCACCTGTTTTCCTTGCACTCCGGTTTTCAGTTGTTCCAATGAAAGAGAATGATGATATGAAGCCAAATTCATCTTCCCCTCTCCTCCTTAGACAAGTAAAATTAATAAAGTCAATTAAGATAAAACCCAACATTGTCCTTAAGACAGGCAAATGAATATTAGCACTGTGAGCCTGAAGTTATTCAGGGAAGCCTGAACTCTGCACCTTTTCTGTTAATTTGGAGGTAACAATACCTAGGGACAAAGTTCACCATTCCATGCAATAATTTTATTTCTGAGGTACCCACCATACTGGCACCCACAGATAAATGCATCTTGAGATGCAGCAGAAAGGAACTTGCTTGGCTTAAAACAGTCTGAAAAAACTCCTTCTTAGAACTGAATTAAGATATAACTATTACTGATAGTTGTATCTTAATTTATTGTTATAAAGCCTTACTGCTTTATAACAGGATATTTATGAATATATACGAGGACTTTCTGGACTGCAGAGATACATAGTTAATTTGGAAACTAGCCTGCAGAATTAAATGAAGCTGTAATTTACATTTTCCCCTGCCGCTGCTCATTTTTGCAGGCAAAACAATGTTTCGCCAATGGCTAGAGTGACTTGGAAGTGAGAGGGGAGGCGATTCACAGCAGGCATTAAATTGTGATCACTGGTTTCTGCATAAAAGAAGCATTTCAGGACACAATCTGGAAAATCTCCAGGGGTTTAAAAGTGGTGTCCCAGGGTGGGTTCGAAGCATGAGGCTTCAATAGCTGTTTTTCTGCCTCATTCGTGTGACCTGGGTCAGTGTTTTCAGCTGTTTTTCTGCTGTCCACTCTAAGTCAACAAAGGACTTATGTGTACCCTTAACTTTAAGTAGGGCTACTTACATATGTTTTTCAAGCCAAACACCCATGAAAGTGCTGTGCTGAGAGCTTGAGCGTGCAGAGGAGAAGCCAAATTTCCTGGTATTCCTTTCAGACAGAAGCCTGCTTCTAAGAATAGGCTGGAGGTTACCACCGTTAAAAGCAGAGGATGCAGAGCAATTGTGCACATTTTGATCAGGGCACACGGGCACTTCTGTGGGTCAAGGCCAACTCTGGGCAAGGCTGACAGGTTGGGTGGGTGCCATTTGGAGGCAATGCCATGCTTGGCACAGTAGGACGTACCAAAGGCACAGAGAGGAGCTGTGGAGTTACTGAAGCAACCCTGCCACACGCCATGGTGGGATAGCTCTCCCAGAACTTCCCCCAGCATACCAGGGAGCCTGGTGACAGGGGCTGCGTGACAAAAGGATGCACATCTCCCCCCTCTCTCCGCACATACTTTGCCTTCTGAGCACTGGGATAAAGTGGAGACGACCCTTCTGGAAGTGGGAGTAGCCATTTGGTGTAATCCTGATGGACTCCTGTGCCCAGCAGCCTGGTCTGGCAGTGACCTGCCCTGAGTAGGAGGTGGGGGCTTCTTGTCTCTCTTCCCATTCAAATGGCTTGTTGACACTGGGATTTGTAAACCCACCACTCAGAGATATAACATCTCTAGCTCTCATCATGAGCCTTTATTTTTTGCAGCTGGAAAACAAAGTGGTCAGTTTGACAAAAATCCTCTAACAGAACCAATAAGTCATCACTCTTCACCATTTAGACTCTTCTACACTGAAATCTCTCTTCCCTTTACATGGCAAACTATGTGCGATGAGCAAAGGAAGAAATGAGAAGCAATGCTGGAAATCCTGCTGATCTTCCAGCAGACAGTAATGTTGATCACTCTTTCCATGTGAGATGGGGCACATGACCATATCCCACATCTCCATCAGTGAAGAAAGGGGCTCTCATGACCTCTAGTAGGGTGCACTTGACCTTTATCATTGCAAGGCTGACAGTGCATTCCAGGAAGCTCTTCAAGTCTTAAGTTACAGCTTTCTCATTTTTGCTTTTGACAAATCCAGGCTTCAGGTTTAGGACAAAGTCTTTTGACCACAGAGAATGAGAAACTAAAAAGACCAAAAAAAAAAAAAAAGAAAAATACCCCAAACCCTAAACCAAGCAAAACCAGATCCTATAATGATTGAAACAGTTTCAATTATAAAAAATATTCATTATTTATGTCAAATGTAAATAGACTGTTTCAGGAAAGATGAAGGACATAGGTTTTATTTACCATTGCCTGGCCTGCAGATGTTCCCCAGAAGTAACTTAAAAATGATGAGGATGTTTCTCACCTATGTTTTTGTCTTGTCATAAATTGCATTTGAGAGGCTTTGTTTATGATAAATGGTGTACCTTTTTAATCATTTCACTCTAGCATTTATCTTCCCTGAGTGGGCAAAATGTCTGGGCATTTGTATGAGCATGTCTCCTCTGTGTCCGTTTCAAGATCTCAAGCCTCTCTCCAAAGGAAGGTCAGCATCAACACCCCTGTTTCACCATTGGAGTAACCTGCCTGAATTGAAAAAAAAAAAGAAGTGACTGGCACAAAGTTACTTAACAAGCTGTTGGCAGAGTTGTGAACAGAATAATGCAGGGCTCATGAGCCTGGTCCTGCATTATAATAGTTTTTGGTTGGACAATGAGAAATTTCACACATACTTGCAATAGATGTTTTTTTTTTTTTTCTTCATCTCTCAACCTTTGTCCAACCTCCAGATGACAGCGGCAAAGAGACAACCTTCTTACTCCTTAGCTGTGCACAATGAGGGATACTTGTAAAAGTTTAATGGGCAAAATTTTCAAAAGCACTTAAACCTATGTGGAAGGTAATGAAATTTAGGTTCCTATGTTGCTTATGAACTTACCACCCAGAAGTGGAGTCAGAGTTTCAAACAAATTCAGTCTGCACTGAGAAAAGTACACGAAGACAGGCTTTTCAAAGGTGCTTGGAGAGCTGCAGCTGCCACAGTCACAACTCCAGGCAGATTTTCAAAGAGCCCAAATAGCCCGTGTGCCGAGGTCTTTTGAAAGACACTTGTGTTCTACATATCTAAACGTAGAACACTTTGGAAAATCTAATGCAAGAGGAGATTCTGAGCCCCTGTGAGGTTCCATAGGAGATGATCTGGTGATGGGAAGCCAGAGAATGCTGGTGCAGCCACCAGCAGATCCTGAGGCTGGCCCAGCCATCCCCTTGGAGAGCCGGAGCAACCTGCTGCACCAGGGTGGGCAGCCCATGCAGCATCCCCCACACCAGGCATGTCCAGCGCCCAGGGGATGTGGGGGCCGTGGGGAATCACCTCCTGGGAGCATGGCTCTTTGCCAGGGGAGTCATGGTTGCTTGTGTGACTTTCCTTTGTAGCAGCCTCTTCCCATCTCAGAGGAGATGGATAAACTTGCATCTGCAGTCAAAAGTCAGGAGAGGAGTCCCTGTGCTCAGGGTTCTGCTGTTTCCTCATAACTGGATTACTGGGGCTAGGAACCAGTGAACCAGGGATTACTCACAGCTGATCTTGTGGAGCACAACATCCGCTGATTTACCAAATACTCTCCTTCTGCAAACTCTTCATCTCCCAGAGGGAACAAAGCAGGGTAAGGCATCCTGCCTATAATCTCTTCAAGCAAATTCTTCATTTTTATTGGTGTCACCTCTACATGCCCATATCATGCTCTGTGTTCACCACTCCGTTTCAGTCACCAAAGTTAACAGAAACAGTTCACAAAAGGGTGATTTTCTAACCTAGTTCATCCCAGGGATCTGATTTACATTAGGTCCTTACAGACAGTAAATTACATAAACTTTTTCTTTTCTTGAGCAAAGATGTGTACTCATACCTGCATGACTGGAGGTCAGAGGGGCTGGGGAAGGAACTGAATATAATTCACAGCATAGAAGCCCCCATAGTAGATGTGATGGGCTGGTTTCTTGCATATGTAAAAATGGAAATGAAGCATTGTCAAGTCTCCTCCATCCTGCAGCCTTGCTGACGCACAGCTTACAGTGCAAATGAAGACGCAGGGCACACGATGTGAAGTGCTCCCACCGTGCCTTTGAAAATAGCTTGTTCATCCTGAATTAGGCAACTCCTTCAGTGTGTTATTTAGCTTCACACATCCCTTACTTATTCCCAGCATTCCATCATGACACACAGTCATCAAAGAACTGACACGGCTGGAAGGGATGTCTGAACTGCCTAACACACTGGATATATGCTCATGGAGAAGGAACTGTTTGAAGGAGACATATTTACAGGAATCTTCTGCCAGGCTTGAAGAGTAACACAGCCATAACAGCATCTGAAAATGCAGTAAGTGGAAGAGTAAAGGGTGCATGTTGGGCCAGCAGGAGCGAGAAACCGGCTGTACCTGATAAATGAGGGAAGAAAAGGGACTTGAGAATGCAGAGAGCTGCCCGTGTGAGCCATTTTCAAGGAGAGCTCATTTGGAAAAGATGCACAGAGAGTGTTAATGTGAGCCCAAAACAAGGAAAAGGATCTTGGCAGTCCTCCAAGAAGCAACAATGCAATTTTTGAGAGCAAAGAATGCTGTAGAAGGGCAAGAAATCTCGGCTTAAAAAGCAGTAGGAAAAGTTTTATTTCACATGCTTTATACAGACACACACCTCCCCACACCTACACCCTGCAAGACAGAAACACCTGGGGGTGCATGGACAGCAACAAGTAGGAAGCAGGACTAAGTGAAAAGCAGTCAGGAAAAGTTGTGCTATCTTGGTGCAAGGAAAATATTAATATCTCTTTTAACCATGCTGAGATCACATTGGAAACAAATAATTCCCAAGGAAATATTGCAGGATGAGATTCCCATCCTGATAGATGGAGGCAAAGTCATTGAGATTTGAAAGTCATCTGCATGGAAAGAAGACATAAGTTTGTGGATAAGGACAGCTCAGAGGGGCAAGGAAGTGTACAAAGGAAAGATCATCCCACAAAAACCTGAGAGGAGACAAAAAGAAACCATCAAAGATCCTGCAAAAGGGAAAAAGCATGCAGAAAAAGGAGGTAGATGAGAAAAGCAGGGGAAGCCAAGGTTTTGGGTTAAATATAAAATCAAATACATCATCCTAAGTAATTACATGTCCAAGTAAGGTGAAGCTGGTAGCACAGTTTGGGCTAGAGGAGTCTTAAAGAATTACTGACTTTTGTGCATGAAACTTTAGTACAGTGGAAAGGATGAAGCCAGATTAAAAGTTTGGACTGGAACTGTAAAAGAAGATGGTCTTCTTCCATGTATCTCTTTTCCAAGGTAAAAGTGGAAAAAAAGGGATCTGGGTGCAAGAAGGCTGGGGACAGCAGCATCAGAAGGGCAAGAAAAATGCACATTAAGTCATGCTTGTCCTGAGTTTCCTAATTCCTCCTGAAGGGCACCTTAAACTGAGCACTTTATAGCATGGCACTTCGGTCAAACACTCCTGGAAACTCCCTGCTCTTGGCCATCAGCAGAGCCAGCACTTCCCTGCAGTTGCTGGCCCTTAGCAGGGATGTGGAAGCAGTTCCCTGGCAAGACAGCTGAGGAGAGCAGAGCATGGAGTGGCATACACACTGCAAAACAGGCAGCCCCAGGCCTGTAACACCACCTCAAGGTTACAAATCCTTCCTACTAACACATTTCCTTTCAGGACCTACTGCCAGACAGCACTGAACTCCACTGTGACCTGAGGAGGTACCTCAGGCTTTACTTGGCAGGTGAAACCTGGGCAGAGTCAGCCTTAGAGTTTATTCAAACATTAACTCCGGCAAAGCCAGGCAGGATACTAAAGGCCAGAAGATCTATGTTGAGACCTGGAATTATGAGCATCAGGCCTATGCCCATCAGCCTCTCAGCTGTGTCACCTATGGAAATATAGGTGCCGATTTAAGAAGACTGAATCTTCCTTCCTGACCCCTGGCCTGCAGAAGAATCATTTAGGACACACCAGCCCTTCCTTGGGCTGAGCAGTGCTGATGGATTCATACCCAGTTTCACTCCCTTCTTTCCCTGCATCATCCCAGTATCCTCCTTGGGCTCGTGGAGTTGGAATTTTTTTTCTTTCAGCGTTGTCACTGACATGCAGCTATTGCAATAAATCATTGCTGAATGCAAGCTGTTCTTTCCCTTTTATAAGGTAAGATGTACTTTTTTTTTTCCATATTGATTGTCATGGGAAAGTACAATTCCTCACCTAAGAGAAAAACACAAAGATGGAAATATTGTTATTAATAATAAGAATTGTACTCTGGGAGATCGGAACAAATGAAACAATTCAGTGTCAAATATGTATCTTAGAGAAGAAAAATATGTTGAAACCCATCATCAACAAGGTTGTTTAAGCTTTTTTCTAAACAAATGGTTCCAAAGCTAGCTGGCATAACTCACCAAGAAATGTGCTGGAGAAACACAGCAAGGTAATATTAGCATTCACCATCTTTGTATTGTACTTGAGGGATGTTTCAAGAAGAAAGTAATGTAATATAGAGTCATGCAGCAATAATAATTCTAAACAAATTGTTTTTGTCTGCAGCTGGTATCTGGTTTACTTTCTATTATATTCCCTCACTCGAGAATGAGAGAAAATCTCAGATCTTTAAGGGCAGTGATTTGCCTTCTAAGTTACAAGGGGAAGCGGCTGCAGTTGTGACAAGCAAGAGGCCCCGAGAATCCGGTGATGCTCTGGGTTAAGCCGTGCGCGAATCTCTCCGAGGGGCGCATCCCCGCAGTGTGCTCCAGAGGCTTCTCGCGGGAAAGTGGAACTCCCTGGATCTTGACAGGAGCTCAGAGGGCAGTTTTGCTAGAGAAAGTTTTCTGTCGGGTGTGCTCCCGCCGCCCCTTCCCCGGGGCTGAGCCTCCCGAGCCCCCCCCGCTCTCCCGGGCGCTGCTGAGGGCGCGGCCGCCAGAGGGGGGAGCTGAGCCGGCGGCGCTGCAGGAGCCGGGCAGGGACCGGGGCCGGGGCCGGGCAGGGCAGGGCAGGGGCCGGGCAGGGCAGGGACCGAGCAGCGGCAGGGACCGAGCAGGGGCCGGGGCCGGGGCCGGGCAGGAGCCGGGCAGGGACAGGGCCGGGCAGGGACAGGGCAGGGGCAGGGACCGGGGCCTGGCAGGGGCAGGGACCGGGCAGGGCAGGGCAGCAGCCGGGCAGGGACCGGGCAGGGGCAGGGGCCGCGCCCGCCCCAGGGGACACCCACACCGACACCGGCACCGGCACCGACACGGAGCGCAGGCACCGAGAGCCGGCCGAGAACACCCATCTGCTGCTCTCAGGCCTCAGCAGGAGCGAGAAGCCAGCAAGTGACAAATTCAGAAGATCTCCCTACAACAGGGAGAGGAAGAGGCAGAAGCTGGGCAGAGCTTCTGCTCTTGTCTCAGTTTAATTTAGCTTTGATTTTAGTTTCGTGGCCTGTCCCCAACACCCGTTCACAGGATTTGTTTTAGCGGCTTTGCATATCAACAGAGCATCTGACTTGAACCTCATTGCTTAACTTCAGCTGTGTTTTTGATAGGAGAGCACAGGTTGGCATATCTGAGAAGCAAGGGAAGAATTGGGTTTTCGGGAAAGCAAAGCCAGTGCAGTTCTGTTTCTTAGAACACCTCCTATGAATTTAGCAATGCTGGGGTTTGTGCCAAGTAGTGACTTTGCTCTGACAAATGGTAGCAGAAGGAAAGGTGGTGCAAATGTTACACTGATGTCCAAAAAGTGTGGAGAGAGAGCTAGGGTGCTGTAGGGCAGACACCAGGCTTCTGGTGTCTGAAGAAGACAGCATATTTGAAAATAAAATCAGTAGCTATGTGAAGAAATACAAAGAGTAGGCGAAAATCAACACAAAATTCGTAGAAGGAAGTCATGGCTCTCAAACCTAATACTGTTTAAGTTAGGAGTCAGCGAGGCTGTAAGTAAGGATAGTCAGACAATACATGTGTGCTTGGACTCCATGAAAGCTTTCATAAACTTAGGGTTTAATAAAAGTTACAAAACAGGAGAATGCTTCGTATAAACAACTTCTGAAAATATACAGGTAGACAGGTGTTCAGAAAGGCCTTGTGGTATCCTCTGAGCATCTGACACATGATAAACTAATGAAGGAAAAAAGGGAAAAAATCAATCATTTGCAATGCAACAAGCAATTAGATTAGCTACACTGAAGACAGAGGGATATAAGGCTTTGAAATAGAATTGCAATGCTGCAATAACTGGGCTTTTATCCCCAGAAAAATACTGCATCAGAAGGGAACCTGAAAGTGTGAAATCAGTAAAGCTTAGTCTGATTTGGAGCATAGCTTTGCTTGCAATGAGACAGACAGCCAACTCTGATATCACAGTGCTTTTCTAATGGCATAACTTCCCTGACCTCTGTGATTTGTTGTCTTGATTTACCAGAAAAAGACACATAACAGCATTCAGCAAATTCAATTCTGCATTGATAGCAACTGCAGAGAGAGACAAAACTGAGATGCAGAACTGTGAGTGCGCTGGAAAAGTCAGCCCTGAACCAGGAGAAGAAAGCTCTCCATCCTTTGTAAAGAAGAAAGACACAGTGTTCAATTCCCACTCCATCTATTGAGAATACATTTGTAAACATGTTCCTAAACTTCACTTAGAAATCAGACTGCCGAAGGTTTGTAGAGAATGTGCCAGTGGATATGATTTAGTAGGACCTCAATTCAGTTATGTCATTCCAATACAACATAGCTCTTCTTCCTACGATGGATGTTATCCATATGAGATAAGAAAGCTGGAAGATCCCTGGAGTTTACAGCCCTGACGGTTCTCACCATGAATACCACAGGGAAAAAAATCTTTCAGGAAGATGCATAAGCCCTCAGCTAAAATTAAATCAAAGTCAATGTAAAACACTGTCTGTATTCATGAATGTATTGACAGCTCTCAGCACTCATTTCTGTGTCTTGGCAAGTCAGTGTCCCATCTTTTTTAACTGAATAAACAAATTATTGGTTTTCTGGGCAGATGGACAAGTGTGTGAAAAAATAAATGACTTTTTGAATAATTTTGAAGCATATCACCATGCTTCAGAAAACATCCTATTCATAGAAATCCCAAATCAGGGGCTTCTGATACAATACAACAAGTATAACTATTGCTTTTTCTGCATTTCATGGAACTAGTCCTATTATCTGTCAGACTACACTGTTAGAAGAGAAGAGAATTCAAGTACTAAGTGAATGTATGATCCTGGAAGTTCAGTGAAAACGTGAATATGGAAAAGACAAAGCATCTGACAAATGCTTTGAGGATCCTCTACCGAGGAATGACTCTGCAGTCATTCAACTGAGGCTGTAGTTGTGACACTTTGCTTTGATCCCTTTACTTGGGACACATGTTCATGGACATGTACCTTTTTTTTTAGCTTTGGGGTGCTTTTTATCCACCCTGCAATCTACCCCTTAACATTCTTCTAGTGTGCTTGTATTGTTAATTTGGATGCAATATGCAGCACTAGAAAAGGCAAGTGAACTGTTCCAGCTGTCAGTAACTTTGCAGCTGAGACTAAATTATTCACTTCTATTCAGCAAAGGAGTTTAAATCTTAGGCAATATGAACACATTGTGGACTACATGAAGAACATTGAGGTCCTCAACTTCCACTTTACAAATCTGACAGGAAAGATTTTCAGCAGGCATTTATTTTGCAAAGATGTCAGTAAAAGTAAAGGAGATTAGCTAGCCTCAGAAAAACAGCCATAAATACCACTGGTGAGGTATTGGACACAGTGAAGAAAGCCATCAGAGGACTCTGAATTATCAACAATTAACTGTAACACACCGATTATGCTGTCACATTGAAAATCCTTTCCAGGAACTTGAGCAGTGACTGAAAACAAGACCATCCTTCACCCACCTTCTCTGAGATTAAACATTTCTGCCTAATCTAGTCTGCTCTTTCAAGTGTGCCCGAACACAGATACCATATTAATATTTAAAATGCTGAGGAAAGAAATAGTAGAAACAATTAAATGTTTTGCTATCCAAATCTAAAAACCATTCTGTCTCTTAGATGAAAAAAAACAGTAGTACAGATAAGACATTTAACAGCAGTAACGGTTGAGGCTGCTCTCAGTAATGTACAAAGCAAATGGACCATGTTAAATATGATGAAGGTAAAATTAAACATTGTCCATGACAGTATCTAAAGCAATTTTGAGGCAGACTCAACTCAGCACAGCTGTATAACTTTCAGCTACATCTGAAAACTCAGTACAGATTTTGTGGTTCTTTTCCAAACCTTGGTAGTCAAATGGGACGTTTTTCATTAATGCCAATAGACTGCACTGGGAACACTTCTGGCCAATGCCTAACCACAGCCATTTCTGTGATATAAAAACTTTACCTAAACTGAAGGCTAAAAAGTATCAAGATATTCGTACATGGGAAGGCACCCTACACTCCCCATCTGAATAGCTCTAATTTGAGACCAAAGAACCAGAAAAGCTAGAAAATATTATTATGAAAACTCCGTGAGGGCGCTGATAAATGAAAATACCTTTTTTGACAGTAAGCTCTGTGTGTGTAAAAGCAATTCAAAGTGCTCTTTTTGTCTGGGCTAACACAGCAGGTGGAGGCACTTCACCTCACTGCCCAAGCTGTTCTTTCACTCAGAATGGTTATTAAGAGTGCTCATTCAGTGTTTCATGACGATAAACTCAGCTACAATAAAAAGCTATGAGCAAAAGTTTTCCACTCTGAGAAATCACCCATCAACTTGTTAGTGGAGTTCAAAGATTCTTGCATTTTGTTGTCTTGCCCTATTGCTCAGCACCACTGAGAAGAGCCTGGGCCCATCCTCTGACACCCCTCCTTCAGATCCTGATAAACATTGATGAGGTCCCCTTTTAGTTACCTCTCCTTGAGGCTGACCAGGCCCAGCTCCCTCAGCCTTTCCTCATAAGAGAGATACTCCAATCCCTTAATCATCTCTGTTGCCCTCCACTGAACCCATTCCAGGATCTCCATGTCTCTCTTGTCCTGAGGAGCTCAGAACTGGACACAGCACTTGAGATGTGGCCTCACCAGGGCTGCATAGTGGGGCAGGATCTCCTCCCTGACCTTCTGGCAGTGCTCTTCCTTATGCACACCAGGATTCCATTGGCCTTCTTGGCCACCAGGGCACACTGCCAGCTCAGATGCTTCTGTATTTCGTGCTGTTCATCCACTGCACACTGAAGGACTGAGCAAGTGGGAAGATGGGGAAGGTAAGCATATTCTAGTGGGGTAGGACTCCCCCTTCACTGCCAGAATGAGAGAATGAAGCCCACACAGATTCCCTGCCAAGGCTGGCCCACCTTACATTTTTCACCCTGCCTTCTCATCTCCTTCCCACTCTTGAGCCTTGCACTCTTTGTTAATGCCCTTGGCTCTGCACCTTCCCCAAACGCAGTGGTCATTACTCCAACCAACCCATCCATCCTATCCTTCCTGTATTTGGTTCAATAGAATAATTAACATTTTCACTGGAGCTGACCCAAATGGCACTAATCAAGAGGAGTTGGCAAGGTGGCAAACTCCCTGCAGATGCCTGTCAGGGATAAATTAAGACCACCTTTTCTGTAATAGATACCCAGATTCAAAAAACTACTCCTCTCCTCATCTTCCCCAAGTTCATGATTCATTAGAAACAGCAGAAAGGATTTCAGATTTTTAGATTAATGCTATGGGCCCCATCTGTTCAGCATGGGGATAGACAGGATATGTTATATATTCCTTTACATTGGTTTTGGTTTTTTGTCTCGAACTGGGACAATTTTCCTCTTAGGTTTTGACATCACAGCCTAAGGCAAATGTAAAAATGTAAACATCTGGTTTTTAATGGTTTACATCCTGAAAATTATGTCCTGATAAATTCTTACCAAAGGAAGAGAAATGCTTAATTGTGGGATTGCTGTTATTTACTAACGATGTACAGGACCACTGGCGTCAGACAGATAAGCAACTCCTTATCCACGTGATTATCCAACAAATTTGTGGCTGTTGGAGCAAAGCCCTCTGAAGTATGTTGCAACTCACTTTTCTTTCATTGGAGAAGCAGACAGTGAGGATGAACTGAGACACAGCTGAAATCTAACCCATTTCCTACGAGACAATTGCCAAGCTCTGGTGTGTTCCCTTTGGCAGAAATTCTCTCTCAGAGCACCGAAATGTATTGTCCAAGGGACTGACATTATCACTCTCCACAACTACCTGAAAGAAGGTTGTGGCCAGATGAGGATCAGCCTCTTCTCCCAGGCTACCAGTGACAGAGCAATAGGACTTAATCTTAAACTGCACCAGGGGAGGTTTAGATTGGACATTAGGAAGAATTTTTTCACAAAAAGGGTGATTAGCTATTGGAATGGGCTGCCCAGGGAGGTGTTGGAGTCACTGTCCTGGGGGTGTTTAGGAAAGACTGGATGTGACATTCAGTGCCCTGGTCTAGTTGGCAGGTGTTGGGTTGTGGGTTGGACTCAATGATTTTAGAGGTCTTTCCCAACATGATTGATCCTGTGATTCTGTGATTCAAAGAAAGAAATAGTAGTGAAGTGCTGTTATGCAGTGAACAGAATGAAGTAATAAACAATACTCTTAGCTGCTCTGGAAACTAAGATTATTCTCCTTAAAAAAACCCAGAAATGAACAACTGTGAGCATGATCTGCATTCAGTCAAGGCTTTCATGTTGTCATGCTCCATCATGAGTGTCTGTCAAGCTTTGTGTCCAGTGACATCCCCTCTGTTTCAGTGAGTCTTTTTCAGCTTGTTGAGTGCTTCTGCTCCTATTTACAAGTGCAGCCACAGTCTCTTGGGGCAGACTTTAAAGTGTGTAGATCTGACTGATGTGAGATAGTATTTGAATTGATGTGTGAAATGTGAAGTATGCTTCTTAATAGCTATTTATTTCTCCTTGGAAATGTTGAATTCACTTGAGCCATTGCTGACGTGTTTAGGAAGAGTCAACTGAATCATAAATTCTCTAAAATAGCCTAAAAATCCCACAGCAATTGTGTAACGGGAACATGTTCAGGAATAAAGAGAACTGGACTGGGAACAATAAGACCTTTCATGCTGACATAATAATACCATGACATTTTATTGCTCTTTCTTCTATGGCTACTACATACTCAGGACCCTGCTGTACAATCTGTATTGATTTTGGCCAGTATCTTATTCCGTAGGTGAGACTATGCTCATTATAGAAGATGTTGTTCCCTATAAGGAATGGTATTGTGGTCCCTAATGAGTTTAGATTGCTTAAATAGTTCTCAAAAGGCAAATATCCTCACTACAGTACCAGACAGAGATAAGGAGTTAAATTGTGTGTGAGGGTAAATATTTTTTTACCTTTATAAAGCTAATACATTTATGAATGGAGCTCAAATTATGAATTACCCAACTACTTTCTCTATCAGATTTGTATCAGATTCCTGTTTCCTCAATTTTATAGAACAGTGTTTTATAAAGGACAATCTATAAAATGAACAGTCAGGGTAATCTTGGAAAGAATCTTTCCTTTTTCATTAATGAAACAGGATAAAAATCCCAGCAGACTCTATAGTACACTTATCCTTAGAAATGTGTGAATTGAGATTAGTCAACAATTAAGTTATCTGGTATTGATTTTACATGCACTGCCAACCTGCTCACCCGTGGCTAGCAGAAACTCTTGACACTGTGAGAGGTAGAGTCTTTAGCTTAATGTTGTTTTGTTTTGGTTTTTTCAAAGGTAAACAGTAAAATGTTATCTATGCAATTTTCAAAAAAAATGTTCTCATTCTTTTTTTACACCTCTCAAAAATACATGAACAAGTTTGTTCCATAAGTACTTGTTTGGCAGAAATTATTTTGCACTCAGTTGAGGAAACTCAGTGTCCACATTTTCAAAGAAGTAAATAGAACATTGAGTTTGAAAAGAAGAATGCTTAGGCCCAGCTTTTACTGATTTCTTGGTGAGTGTCACCAGAACATGATCAAGATGATTCCCTTGTCGTGCGGAGGATTATGATTTCACATTTAGGTCACTGAATCATAGTATCATAGAATGTTTTGGGTTGGAAGGAGCCTAAGAGATCATCAAGTTTCAACCCCTCTGCCACGGGCAGGGACAACTCCCACTACACCAGGCTGCTTAAAATTTGGGAGTGCTCGGTGTCCAGCAGAACAAAGCAAAAAGTCTTCCCTTTAAAAGCCTGTGCTAAATATTATCCATGGGCAATATTCAATCTCTTTTGATTCAAAATAAAATAGGCATGTCACAAATTCTATCTCAGTAGGAAGATGATTAGCAGAGCAGTTTTTCTCGGAAAGGAGAGCATTTCACAGGCTATGCAGAACTCACAGGAGTATGCCTGTTCCAGTCACAGGGAGCTAACTCTGCCTTGCATCTGGAGCTGTAGAACAGGAGAAGAAGGACAGAGGGATCAGCACGGAGAGCAAGCAGAGAGTGCTGGGACAATATCTTTGTGGGAAAAGCAGTCCCTTTCCAAGAGCAAAATGAGGTCAGAGGTAGCCTGGGAATAAAACTGTCCTGGATCCCAGCAGCTGAGCTGAGATGCAACTCCAGGCTCAGCCTAAAGGCAGCCAGCAGCAAGTGCTCATGCCGTGTGTACTCTCTGAGCTCCCAGGCAGTGATCAGCACAGCTCCCAGGGCTGGAACTCACCCGCAGGAAACTTTCTTGAAGCTCTGCCAGACCCTCTGTGTCAGGCTTTTCCTACCATGAACTTTGGACAGCCCTGTCACACTGGTGTAAAGGAGGCTCTTCTGAGTTACCTGCACTTCTCTCTCTCTGAGTGTAATTTAAATGCGATGAGAAAGTTGTTTTACTGTTGAAGCCTGGTACAATCTCAGGCCGTGTGCCTCTCACTGATTTAGCTCTCTTCCCCACTGGGATCTCTGCAGGGAATGAGGCTGTCGTTCTGCAACTGCTTTAAGCTGCAAAAGCTGGGGGGCAGCTGTCAAAAGAGATGTCCTGCCCATTCCTTTGCTGGGCCATGTGTTTTCCACATCCACCTTTGTGCTCCTATGAGTACTGATACTTGAGACCTGAGGTAGTCTCAAGAAGCAGGTTCAGCTGGCAACAGGAGCAGAAAGATATGAGGAAACACTTTTTACATCCAGATTTGTTTTGGTGTAGAAGGTGTCAAGCAAAATATGATGCATGATCTAGAGCACAGGCAGGCAACTCAGGGAGATGCAGTGGGGCAGGTGGCTGCTAGTTTACTGTTTAAGATGTAGAGTATATCCTTTTCCATGCACCTCACATTAGAGCACTGGGGGGAAGGTCTGTCCTCTTCATGGTCTCATGGGATCTCACTCTGGCAGCAAAATGCTTTCCTCCTGTTCCCCATAATGGTACTGGGGAAAAGGTGTCATTGCAGCCCCCCATCTAACTGTGCAATAACACATGTCCACCTGCAGCTTCTTCCCAGTTTCTAAACTCATTATGTTCTTACAAGTTTTTTCTTCAACACCAATTATTCCTCTAAGAAAATGCAGGGGCTTTAACAACACTTCTTTTTCACTCCACTGCCTTTAAGGCAGGGCTATAAATCATACTAAATGCCTTCACATTATGTAAATTGACTCCTTTGCAGAACATTTTTCATTCAGTATAAACAGAGCTGTTACACCCTTTGATGTTTGCCCAAAATTGCTCTTTCTTTTCCCCCTCCAAAGGGGGACTTTTAATGTGTGTCATCTTTTCTCTTGTGTCATAAACTAAATGAGGATGTGCTGCAAAAGCTTCATCCCAACTCTCCTTTTAAAAAAAACAGGTCTGTGTTTGACCTGCTATCTTCCTAGCCCTCCTTCTGATGTGTGTCCTTTCCACTGGTTCATTTAATCTCTTTCTGTCTTTGTGCATTCCCCTATTGTATTATTAGGTGATACTTTCCCTTCAATTTTCTTTCTCTTTTTTCAGAGCATGTTTCATGCTTCAATACAGGGCATTTAAAAAGTGTCTTCTTTTGCCATGTCATGGCCAAACATCTTAAGCAGCTTCTTTTATGTCAGTTAATTCATCATTTTGCCAAAGCTTCTCTGGGTTTCTATATTGTTCATCCTAGTGATTCCCTTAACACAAACAGTTGAATACTAGAGCATTTCTGCTTCTCTACAACACTGATGTTGCATAATATGCTGGCTTTGTATGTTGCATCAGTGTTACCTATAACAATCATGTTTTGATCCAAGAGACCCTGAACAAAATAAGGACAATGAAAGCAGCTTCCAGAATATGGCTTTTAGAGAAAGGCATGGGGGCTTCAAAAGCAGAGCTGAGCTCAAATTTTTCCCAAGTTATCTAGAGAATGACAGAAATCACAGAATCACAGAATAATTGGGATTGGAAGGGACTTCTGGAGATCATCTAACCCAGGCCCCCTGCTAAAACAGGTTCACCTGGAGCAGGTTATGCAGGATCACATCCAGGTGAGCTTTGAGTACCTCCAGAGAAGGAGATTTCACAAAGTCTCTGGCAGCCTCTTCCAGTGCTCTGTCACCCTCACAGAAAAGAGATGTTTCCTCATATTTAGATGGAACTTCAATTTATGATTGTTGCCCCTTGTCCTTTTGTTCGGTAGCGCTGGAGAGTCTGGGCTCATCCCATTGACAACAACCCAGAGACAGAAATACATCTTATTCCCCATAATGAGTTTCTTTTATATAGTTATTGAACTACTTAATTACTGAAAATTAAGATCAGTTTTGTGTGCCATTTTTATAAACTAAAGATATAAGCTAAAGGATGTCTGGCTTTGAACATCCAAGATCGCTGAGTTGCTCGAAGTCTAAGGTGCAGTGCAGTTTAGAAAATCCTCCACACTCTCCTGTTAAAAGATGAATTTTGGTACAGTTAGAGTCAGATAGATCTTCTTTATTGCTCTAACTATTTCAGACAGAAAGATCCATGATGACAGTTTGCTTCTCCGTTTCATTTATTTTCTTAATTGTTTTCCCATGGTGCTTCTTTAATAACAGAGACGCACGGAGTCAGTCACACTGACAAAGTGCTCTTTTAGTCAGCAGCTAGAAACTCACAGCTGATTTTATCCCTACAAGTGTCATCTTTCCTTGCCTTTCTGTCAGTGTTTTTGAACAAAAAAGTCAATTAATTCATCTGCAGCTATAGTTTCTTTGCAGTGCTGTGAACTCTTCAGTACTTCTAAAGCTAAAACAATTAAGTGTGCCTATTTTTCTCTTGGCCAGCATCTTCTGTGCATCTTTAACTGATACAGACTGCACTGCTGCTTTCTAGGGAATGCTCTTTGTAATCTCAGTTGGAACCTTGCTGCTATATAATTATCTGAATGCTTCCTCTCTTAGATGAATTGACTATGCTGATTCTACAGACTTTATCATAGAGTCAATTTTTTCTGCTTCATCTAATCACTTTTATTTCCCCCCTCTTTTTTTTCTTTTTAAATTTTTCATTTTGTCAGTCAACATCATAGTTTTTGACAAAAATATTGGGACCTCTGCAAAATCTGGGATCTGCTGACGGAGGTTTCGTTCAGTTAGGTATAACTGGATGTTGAAAACTCCAAACTATTTGAACATTTCCAGGAAGCCCCATTGTCACTGCTTTGTGACAAAAACACTCATGTGACAAAACACTAATGAAAGATGTTGGATGATTTTCTTGTAAAGGGTAAGGCAGACTGATGGCATGTTTGGAACAATTAGGATCAAGATAATATTGTTTTCTTATAGATTTTCCCATCTATATGTTCTTTCCTTTCCTTAACCTGGGACAATTTTCTTTGAAGCTGTCTTCACACTTGAGGTCAGTTTCCAAACACAGTCCAGTCCCATTGCAACCAGATTGTTCTAAAATAAACCCTACATGTATATTTTTACAATCACTGATCTGTCAGTGTCATTTCAGTCTAATCCACCCCAAGGGGTCTATTAACAAGGACCTGTGTTACTTTCATCTTCTATGGCAGGTTGTAACAGAGGTGAAGGGCTGGATTTTGCCTCTAACCTCTGGCAGTTGTAGTCAAGGAGCTTTGCTGGAAGTTTTCTTAAAATCTTCAATTGCTCTTTTTCAAAATTAAAAAATACTTGCCTAGTTACAGTAAAGCTGGAGACATTAAAAGCCACTGTCTACTTCCATATGAGTCACTCTGTCCATGCTTTCTGGAAGTTTTGTGTGCATGCTTTTCACCTTTGCACTTAAAGGTTTTACATTTATGTTCCACCCAGGCTCAGAAGAAGAGTAAATAAAAGGAAAAATCTGTATTTTAAATCTCTCGTGAGCCTCAGCTCACAAACTTAGAAATAAGCCTCTGTGAGAGCCACTGTTTACTCTTCCCCATCACAGAAAATTCCTTGTGACCGAAGTTGTAAAAAGTGTTTATTTGAATGTTTAAACCACTGACAGTTCTTTCATTCCCTGTTACAGAAGTTTTAGTGTGTCCTTTATCGTATTGGAACACACTGTAGGCAAATCATCCTTGTTTACCTCTCTTTCTTTGGCAACCCCTTCTAGGGTTCCTTTTCAGTCCTTAGAGGGGGAAACCTTCCTTTCTTTTTCTCTCTGCCAGCCCTGGGCACTGCTTTGACACTGTTCCCAAGCCCTCCTGATTCATTGTGGCCCCACACAGAAGTTGTTACAGGCTGTTCCTCTTGTCCAGGGGCTTCAGAAGCAGAAGAGGGGAAAAGTCCTGTTCTGTTTACAGTGAACCATCACCTGCCTTTGCCACACAGTGTTTAATGATGCAGTGCTTCAGGACATCAGAGATGTTATCTGCCTTGCTAAAAGCACTGATGTTAATTTTGCAGCTCTCTATTACGCAGGAAAAGAAAGGGACAAATTTCTGCTCTTGTAAGTTTACTCTGTTATTTTATTGTTACTAAGACACCCTCCAACCAGGCAGGGGACAGATCAGGAGTCATCACAACAAGCTGGGCATGAGCAAGCTTTTGGCTGGATTATTTGAGAGGAAAGTGCATCTCATGCCTATGGAGCAGGTAGAAATGGGGTTAGAAAATGAAGTAATAAAAGTATTTCCTGTGGGGCTTGCTCTGGATGGATGCCATGTGGGAAATCCATGAGATGCCACAGAGCAAGCATCCCTGCTGGGACTAGGACTAGCAGAGCTGTCAACTTTCCCATGCTTGCCCTCTAAATTGTACCCATTTCTAAAGTTTTGGCCAACAGCAATGATCCCTAGTGTGAATGTAAGTCCTTATCTCTAAGAAGCACAATTTTTCAGAAGAAGAAAATTGTACCAGTTTTTTCTCAAATGGCAATAACACCACTTTAATCCAAACTTTTGCTGGGCAAGGGCCATTTACTGAGCCCTGAAATCCCATCCTAGACAAAGTCTCTGTCAGCAAACAAGAAACATAGGTATTTCATGTCTAAATTTAGACACTCTGGATCTGCTAGACTGTAGAGGTATTTAATCTTGACTCATTACTGTGAGTGATTTGTGAACACCCTGAGGTATAAAAGCAATGATTTAGTTTTTATTTATTTTCATAACAATATTTATCATTTATAGTAACTAGGACAGCTTCCTGCAATTTGGGAAAACCTCCATGTATTCTTACCTAATTTAATGAATCACCATGGAGCCCATATTGCATTTCAAACACTTGGAGTGAGCTAGTCATTCTTCACCTGCCTCCAGATTTCAATCAACAGCTCTAGGAGGCAGAAAAATGAAAGAAAAACTGCTGAAATATAATCAGAGGAATCATTTGCTTACAGAAATTAAACATGTTTATAGAAAACTGAATGATTCTGTAAGGGCTTCTCAACAGGAGTAAATTTACTGCCAGTTTGATTTGTAATGATTCAGTCAGCAAATAAATAGAAGTAAGCCCTTGATGATAAAAAAATACTGTTATTTAGAAATATGATTTTGCTATGATGCAAAGACAGTCTTGATAGAATGACTTGACTGTTTTGTATTTGAAGTGGGGGAAGAGACTTAGAGACCAAGATCTCTTGGATATATAACTTAGTGGTTGCATCATATGTTGAGGATGGGAAGCTTACTACAAAGGTTTTTGAAAAGAACCTTGCATGCTGAAATAGCAGATCAAGGTCTATAAGCACACATGCCTCATAACACAATGTTACCTGAAAACCCCATATAAAATTATTTATATCCTCCCAAACTTCTCAACACCACTAAGTCTAACCAATATTATGTATTCAATTTATTTTCTTCTTTCCTTTTGCATTCACAGATGATGGACAGTAAATATGGAAATAAAATTTCAGTACAAGTCAGAAGCAGGTGCATTTTTTTTTTGATGCTCTGAATATTTTTGTATATGAAACTTGAGATGAAAAAGGTGCAAGTGAAGGTTGCTGGTGGGCATTGCAACAGTGTGAAGAAGGGCTGAATAGCTAAAAAAGCCATTACTGTCCTCTGGGCAGTCCTTTCAGTGCAGAGTGGGTCTGACTGTACTTATGTGGAAATTTATATCACACTAAGTTCTGTCAGTAAAATACACAGGTGGCTGATGGCTGTGTGACATGAAAGGGCATATAAAATAATGAACTTCAAAACACTTAAGTAGACAGAAATTTTATCTGCACTATTCCTTATCAAAGTTATCCATGCTACTTTTCTGCCCTTTCTTTTCCTATGGAAAATTGTCAGGAAACTGTACTGTCTGCCCCAGAAATACCCTTTGTCTTGACTCTTGATGATTACACAGGTTTTGAAGTGCCAGTCCCTTACTGTAGTCATGCTGTTGAGTGAGGATAGTCTGATTAGATAGAGTAAGGCTCTAAACAGCTGAATCTCACAGCAGAGATCAGCTGGCTCTGTTTTTCCTTTGTTTCTGTACTAGACTTCACCTCTTTAACAAAACATCACTTCAGGCTGTTTTATGATACATCTTTCTTCAGTGAGGGTGTTTACATTTTAATTACATGGTGGTGTGATCTCTTTTTGCAATGTTTGTGCCTGCTGTAGCATTGCTTCCCTAAGAGCAATCACTTTCGAGGGAGGGATAAGCCTTACTATTTGATATTCACTTTTAATATTGGTTAGGTGTAATTGGACTTTGCCATTAGTAACATTTTTGCTTTTTACTCGGAACCCCTCATTACTCAGGATGTGTTAGGCTTCATTTGCTGCTGTTTCTTGAATAATCCTCCTCTGAGGCTAATTTATGAAGAGGCCATCCTTAAGGTGGTTCACAAATATTAGTGGAGGGTGCCCCTTACAGGTAACTATTATTTTTTACTGCCTCAGCATGAAACATTAAAGAAGTATCAACAGGGATGACAGATGACTGATTTTGAAATCCCTTAAGGCCCAACATGGAGCCAGGAAAAGCCTCTGAATCTACAGAGTCAGAGGCTACAGAAGTCAATCCACACAACTGAGTCTGCAGTGCACCCCAAATTTGGTGTTTGTATATCTTAAGAGACATGTTAAAAGTCATAACACCAGGAATATACAGATACATAGCCAGCCTTCCGCTGGGTTGTCTCTTCAGACTTCCGTAAATGTGTCAATGCTTATATATATTTTAGACAGAAACAGCTTAATCAGTTAAGCTCTCCTGGATGTACCAAGTCACCTCCAAGAACAGACTAAACAAGGTCCATGATGTGCTGAGAATAATTTCTCTCTCTTCTCGCTAGTATCTGTTAGCCTGAGCAATAGATTAATGTAACTAGAGAGGTAATAAAGAGTAAGGGTCTGTGCTCCACAGGGCAACCTGCTCCTGTTACTGCTGTAAGTTCTCACAGGAATTAAAGCAGGATTAAAATTTAGAAGAAATTTCTCAAAATAACATAGAAAATCTAACAAAGATTTTGTTTTTAGTTTTACAAAGAATAAACTTTTCATCAAAGCTTTTCTATTACTGTCTAGAATACAATAAAACTGGATTAAGCTTTGTGACTCTTATGCTGAAGCATCCTTCATAAATTTTGCATGCTTTTACACTAATCAGGGAATTCTCTATTCTCTTTGGTATAGTGTCAAGTTGTGAGGTTTTTTTGTGGGGTTTTTTTTGCCTTTTTCTTGGTTTTTTTTTTTTGGATGCAAGGATGTGGAGTCTAGGCAGGTTATTGCAGAATTAAAACCTGCTTCCCTTTGCAGAAGAGCAATTCTTCATATTGTGCAGTGAGACATACAGGAATTTAGTCTGAGGAGGTGGAAATGTAAGTAAACAGGAGCCTGACATTTATGAGCATGCAGGCATTTTTGCATTTCAATCCACATATGCAAAAGATAGCTAAACTGCAACTAACTTGTTTTGTATCTGAGCAGAGAAGTGTGATATAATGAAAAAAATTACTAATTCAGAAGATGACATGACCACTTAAATTCAGTTTTAAATTCATGGGTATTTTTGGAAGTGTAAGGCATAGACACTTCAAATGTAAATCACTGCCACTTGAAGACAGTTCAGGAGAAACATTTCTGAGCAATTGGCTCTGTTCTGTCTCAAAGAGGCTGAAAGAAAAAATTGGGGTTTGTGATGATGAGGTTTCTTACTCATTCAATACATAATATAGACAAATTTTCAGTCTTTAGGAAGAGATACTGGTTCTGCAAGATCATTCTAATCTTCTATGGTGTTTTAAAGGCTTTTTATTTACTAAATCCGTTTCGGTGTTATGATTTCAAAGTATTCATTATATATTCATAAAAGTATTAATAGAATAGTTTGTAGTATGTTATTAACTCATGTTTTCATTGTTTGGAGCTGTTTCTGGGAGGCATTTCCAAAGTAATATTGCTAATTTGTCCTTTCAGTTTGAGGACTTCTGCATGATGTTAATATATAGTCAGGGCAAAGAGTGGGTGTGTGCTTTTCTATCACAACTTACAATAAAAAATGCTGCTTTCTTTCAAAATACCCTAAAGGAGGAGTCTAATTTTCAATCAACAAGTCTGTACCCTTTTACTAGGTACTGACATCAGGCTGTGACAAGCAGCACAGGTGGAGAGGGAGGGAGAGGAAGATATGAGGCATGGGAGAAACCAGTCTTGATTTGTACAAGCAAATTATATCTAAACATATAAAACAAACTATTTTAAAATAGTCTATGTGCACGGCATCAAATACTTATAAAGGGTGTTCCAAAAAGGGACAGCACTATCCAAATTTCCAGCCATTTTAGGTGTCCTTGGTCCTGCTGTCTCCCAAGCAGTGCCAGGGGATGTTGGGTACCAGCTGTCCCAGACCAGAACCATTCCTGGGACCCTCTAACAATCTGCAAATGGGGTGAACAGGACTAGGTTTCTTGAAAGCAACCTGGTAGTGCTTTAATTTGCAGGACTCTCCCCACAAATCTGGGAAAAAACCCTCTTTCACCAGTTGTGCTCCAAATACCGAGTCTTTTTTTTGTTGCAGCTAATACACTCTGTAACAAAAATATTATTCTTTGCTCTCTGGAGCAGTCACAGACACCATATCTGAGTCAGTCCCACTGGTATTGGTGCCCAGGGGGGGCCTCTGATCTTGGAAAATATCTAAATAACTAGAATGTCACAATGCTGTTACAACTTCAGGGCCAGAGTGTGCATCTGTGGAGCTGTTGTGCCTCGCAGTCATTTGCTTTTGTGAGCCTTTCCACTCTTCTCGTCACATAAAGTTGCCTTAAGCGGCTTAAAATGTATTTAGTATTGGGATACATTTTGGACTTCTTCCAAATATGAAAAAGTACAATTCCTAATTCTTAAGCCTGGTAGAAGCTTGGCTACTGGAAACTGGCGGGGCAATACAAAATGCTTTTAACATCAGTGGAAGCCAGGCTGAATGGCTTTGTTTTACCATCAACTCTATGGGCACAGACTAAGATATAATGTGTTTATTTTAAAGTCAGAGAACCCTCATGGGAATCATTAAATAATATCTTTAAATCGTGGTATACACAAAATATCATTTGTTACAGTGCTTCAAGCAAAAACTGTTCCCAAGGAAATTACCTTAATGAAGCTATTTCCCTTATTTCTCTCATTATTCATACATTTCTGTTATTATTCACATCCTCTTGTGGATTTGCTAGCACTAGGACAATGGTACACAGCCAATTTGTGGCCTTTTGTAGAGGGGATTGATTCGTCTGTTTTACCCATTCCTTAAATTACAATGAAGCAATAAAATAAGCAGAAAGTAGCTAATTTACCTACGAATTCAAAGATTACAGTTCATTATGGAAATTACAGCAAAAAGCTGAAATAACAAAGACCTTCCTGTGTCCCAAAGATGGGTTAACTTGGATGAGAGGATGGGGTATCCATTATCATATCCTCTGCATTTTAACAGCTTTTCCTGAGGTGAACCATCAACCATTCACCTGTATTTTCACCCCATCCCAGAGAGTGCAACACACACTTTCAGCTTGATCTAATAAATATGGTCTGACAAGCTTCCACATGGCCCCAGCATCACTTTAGGTCCTTTTAACATCTTGGAGCTCTGGGCCAATTGGCCTCAGTTGCAGAGATTTTTCCTCTTTTTCCTTGATGTAAGCATGTACAAGGATACTCCAGATGCAGGTGGTCCTGAGGCACAGACATTTCCTGGGAAGAAAGAAGAATGCTGCCTACAGTTAAATGGCACAACTGAGTTTTAAGCATATTTTCATTATCATTATAAAACATGGTGATAAAACAATTCTCATGTTTCTCATCTGCCATAAAAATCGCAATTTTGAATTTCAGTGTTATTTGGGCAGCGAGATAATCTTGTGTGATGGCCTGATCTGGGAATTAGAACTGAGGAGCATGTTGCTGGTGGTGGTGGGGAAACTTTCTGCTGAAGGTGTCTTTCCCCTTGCAGAAGAATATAGAGTCCATATGGCCACACAGTCGTGCACAAAGCTTACACTTATGGAAAATAGTTCAAATCCAGGCTGCTTGTAGCATACAGTAAACAAAACCAAAGCAAACTTCCATAGCTGAGTATGACACCAGATGATGCTTCTGGGCAGGCTGCTGGAGTAGTGCTCACTGTGTGAGACGGGGCCATTTGGCACTTCCAAAGCGTGTCAAACTGTATGAAAATACCCAGGCACTTCACCATATGCAGTAAGGATCAGAAATAAACCAAGCTGGGGTGCCTAGCAGCTGGTACGCCACCGATGTGTAAAGCCAACAGAAGTAAAATTGTAACTATTGACATAAGAGACATGGTAGCTGCCTTAGGCCAGATGGTGAATGCAGATTGGCATAGTTTCACTGACATTAATGATTTTGTGCTTGTTGATCCCAATTGATGTGCTGAACTGAAAGTATCACTGATGGAACAGGACTGGGTTAACTGTAAGTTACACAAAATCAGAAGTAGTAACAAGACATCTTGTGCAGATTGCTCAGAAGTGACACAGTGGCATAGTTTTATCTATAGTCTTTCTTGATGCTTCCATAAAAGGTTTTCTTTTTTCATTTTCTACATTGCAAATCATCTGTATTAGCAAGTGATATTTGAGCTGCCACTGGGGCACTGGGCAGTATTTCTGCTTTGTAAGGTCCCTTTCTGTGAAGATACCTGAGCTTTGCCACCTGGGTTCCAAACTTTTTTCACTTGGATTGCTCTAAATCACTGGCAACACAGCTAATGATGCTATGGTGTCGTAAACTGATATAACCAGATGTCCGCTTAGCAGCCAGAAAATAATGGGCAAAATCAAGCACAGTAATTTTTTTCATTAACTGTAGCTTAGAATCACACTGGAAGTACTGGAGCAGCCCTGAGTAGCTGAAAGGCTGGTGGCTGGTGGTGAGAAGGGGCTCACGAGTTACCAGTCCTCAGCAGGGACAAGGTGCCTTTTACCTGCTGCCCGCTTTGACACCTCCCTCCCTCAGCTTCTCAGTTGCTCTCAGAGCTTGCAAACTCATTTCAATCCATTTGGTTCAGTTCCATATATCTTGACTCTCTGTCCATACATGTGTGGGCCTCAGTAGTCCCCTCTGTGCCTGTGCAATCCTGCTGCCAAAACGAACCTTATTGCTCCCTTCAACTCCTTGTTCCTGTATGACCCAAAATGCTGGAATAATTTGGGTTAGTAATATCCATGCAAAAATTGCACTTGGTGTGTTATTTTTCACCAAAATTACTTCCTCTGTGTGCCTCATAAACATGTGGACTACCTTAATTGAAATGGCAGCAATTAATCTGTTGTAGTAGAGCTAAATGATCAGAGATGAGAACCTCTTCAGCCAGAACCTCAGGAAAAATGGAAAAATATCCATCATTCTGCATGGTTTTTTGCAATTTAAGAGGAAAATTTTTGCTTCTGTTTTCTCATTGATGTCACTTTAGTGTCAGGTAATTATCCTTGACTGCTGTTCATGATAGATTAGAAAGAAAGGATTTTCACAGGCAGAATATCTCCCACTTATTAAATTAAGTATCTGGCTTTTCCAGTTATTTAATACATTTTATGTTTATAGACATATACATACTCATGCAGTTATAGATACACTTATATATATGCACCCATATTCACAGAAGTCTAGCTGTTTATGTGTGTGTATATACACATACATATAATGCTCAGTTCTGTTGTCCATAAAATATCAATGACTTCTTTCTCCTTTCCATTAGGAAAAAACTTAATTATTTTTTCTTTTGGCAGTAAGTTAATTCTGCATTCATTTTCCTCCAGACACTTTTTATCATCTCCTTAGAATGAGCAATGAAATGTTCATATAATTAAAGTTTTTGAAATTCAATTGACCTTACTGCCAGTTAAAGAAAATACCAAATAATTTAGACTTGAGAGAGAGACCAGGTAACATGAAGCCACAGAATAGCAGAATGCCTCAGTCCTCTCCCAGTTTATCTGCCTTTATAGCTGGTTTTCACAGACTTTTCTCTCAGCAGTGAAGTGGTACCCATACTGTTGGTGCTTATGTAGCCCTGCAGAAGACTTTTTTTAGTCTCAGCATCCTTGCTGCACTTACTCAGCTTTGCTTCAGTGACTTGAATTACTACACTGATTATTCCATGCAGAAAAAAAACCGAAACCAAATAAAACCCCCAAGAAAACCCCACTTGAAGAATTGATAAGGCAATTTATTTGCTTTTTTAGAACAGTAGATTCTGACGTTAAACTGTCCTGTAAAGACCCTATAAATTTAACAATTTTTTTTCCCCCTGAGTACCTCTAAAATAATAATTGTGGGGGTTTCAACATTCTATTACAGTTTCAGTGCTAACTTCATTTCCAGGTTGGAGTGGGCACGCAGACACAGCACTTGCCTGTTCTGCTTGCTACGTCCTGTTTGCACATCTTGCCAAAATCAGGAGCAGCAGGCTCAGAGAAGGAGAGTTTTTCCTCAACACTAAGGAGCTCTCTGCCCCAGCACATGGAGAAACAGAGGCTACGACAGAGACATGAACTGTTCTGATTTGGACCCAGGGAAAAAGCAAGAAACTGCACCAGGCGAGGTTTAGGTTGGATATTAGGAAAATGTTCTTCCCCAGAGAGTGGCTGGGCCCTGGAACAGGTGCCAGAGTTGAAGTGCACAGAGTTCACAAAGTGCTTGGACAACGCTCTCAGGCACAAGATGTGATTCCTGCGGTTGTTCTGTGCAGGGACAAGAGCTGGACTTTGGTCACTTGTGTGAGTCCCATCTGGCTCAGGACATTTTATGGTTCTATCAATTTTTGACTAATATTGCATATAAAAGTTTGAAAAATCTAAAACTAGAAAAATAATCCCAAATATGTAGATATTTCTTCTTTATTTTTTTGCTTGATTTTTTTTTTGTTTGGTTTATTTGTGGTTTTTTAATTTTCTTTTAAATCTCATGGCAATAATAAAGTGATAATTTAGTAATATTTATATTATTTATATATAACTTGAGTTACATACAAGTATTATTTTCAAAGCCCACCAGAACACTGAGATATTCTAGTGAGATAAGCTCATTATTCAAATTACTTCCATCCCAGCTGGAACTGCTGAGACAAGACTAATTTAAACTAACCCACAGAATAACTTATTTTTATTAAGAATAAGATTATCTGTAGCCACTGTTAGTTGCAATTAAAGACTTACCAGATTAAAAAAACCTATATGCAAAAATATATATGTTACAATTTGACAATGGTGAGTGATTTTGTTGTGAATTCACACCTAGTATGTGATAAGCTGTTGTGGTTCACAGGAAATGAAGCTGCTTATACAAAGCCCATTATTGCACAATACAATGAATTGTATCTGAAGAGTAAGTAATAAATAAAATGCCTGTACACTTCCATCATATCACGGTGAACAGTTTCTAAGGGAAATCATACTGTTTGTTTTATTACAAGCCATCTGTAATGCTGATGACAAAATTCAGTATTATATTAGATAAGTGACAGCAAATACCTGGTGGCAAGTTGGCAATTAAAGTGTGTGCTGCCTTGAGACACTTGTTATGAAAGGTGGTTTTGACTTTTGTTCCTTTGAAATGTATTATATCATGCAATGTCTGCCAAATAGGACATATGTTACAAATTAAAAGCACTGGTGAGATACTGATAAAGGAAAGAGGTTATATTTAAAAAAAATAGTTGTGTTTTCAGTCTATTCTGGGAACACTGAATCCTGATGTTAAAGTGCAATTATTTAATTCATGAGAGGATCCATGATTCATCATTTAAACAGAGCAACTCATCTCCCTTTAGACTGCTCCTAAATTAAAAAAAAAAAACAAAATACCATCCCAGCACCCAATCATCCCTGTCTGAATGGACTGCTTAGGTCTGCATGAACAAACTGGTAGGTTTGAATACTTCATAGTCAAAACATATTCAACAGCAGTGCTGAATACTTTGGAGAAGCAGATCTGATAATCCCAGTGGCCAGATAATCTGTTAGGAAAGGTTCTTCTTCAGGCAGTTAGCACTTGCCATATGTCCTCAAGCATAAAGAAAAACATGCTCTATAAATGTGTCTTATCAAACAATTGCAGATTTCTTATTACGTGGAACCGACTTCTGTGAATTGCTGCACACTTGTTCCCAGCATTATCATTTGACTGTGAATTTCAGGTGCTGCATGCTCTGTGAGAAGTATTTCCCTTTAGCCTTTCCCTTTCATTTAATGTTGCCTTGATCATCTTCTGCGAAAGGGCGAGCGAGAGTCCTTTGAACTACCTTCTTTGGATCATTCATTACAATAGGCAGAGGTGATAGAGCTTCTTATTATTAAGTTTGGTATTTCCTATTATAATACCCTGTTTTCAGTTGCTTTTAGCTTTGTCAGACATGAACGCTTCAGGCTGTAAATATCAGTGCTACGTGCCCACCCTAAGATGAATTTTTTTCAGAGGTTTCAGGTAAAGTAGATTAGCCACTTCTGAGAAGGAAGAAAACAACTCGGGATAAAAAAAAAAAGGACCCAAAAAGAGCAGCTGTTTTCAGTATTAAGAAAAGCACTATGATGCAATTTTGATTATTCACCTATAATCCAGGCCCTCTGGCTCAGGGTCTTGGGAACTATGTCTTAATGAGTTCTGCTCCTTTGAATATTCACTCTGTAACAGCTACTCTGTTCAGCCAGTAGTCCCAGTCTCTGTGTGTCCTTCCCTGTGGAGCAAAATAGGCCTTCATGGCCTCACTGGCCCCATATCGGCCTGGGCAGAGTCAGGGATGGAAACATCCTCTGTGTGGGGACACTGAGGATGAAAGGGGGAGTAGGGGAGAGAAAGTCAGGTCAGAAATGGTAGTTAACTGTGTGAGAAGACTGGGCACTGGGAGGAATCAGAATCCCCCACAGCATCAGAGGCCCCATCTTGTGCACTCATCTTGTGCTTCAAACCAGCAGTGTGGGATGATGGCCAGGGTGTCCCAGGGGGGCTGTGGTGACATGTGTGAGGCAGGAGTCAGTCTGGGAACGGCAGCTGAGGTGCCTGAGGTGATCCAGCACCTGGCCATGATGGGAACAATACCCTGTGAACAAACAGAAAGGAAAAATGGAAAGTGCTTCAGAGCAGAGGAATACGAGAATTCAGCTTGTAAGTGCAGTGGGATTATCTCTCTACTGAGCACTCTGTTTTGATGTCTTCAGTTATATGATTATTTATCATTTTGGCTAAATGTCACCTCCTCAATCAAAACACAGAATTCAACTTCTTAAGGGATAAATATTGGACATGTAGCAGAGAAGACGGCTCCTTGTTGTGGGAGCAGGCAAACCCACCACAGCTCTGCCCTGGAGAGAGGCCTGCTGAGAGATAAGGAGGATTGCACAATAGCTCTGACCAAACCCTTAGATAAGAAAGCAACTCTTAGCTGATGGTGAGGGACAACAGGCCCACAATTCTTTGGGGGATTTTATGTAGATCTGTTGGAACCCATTGGCTTGTACCTCCTCACACCCACCTCTGTATCCCTATAAGAACCCCTGTATTTTCCCCAGACACCAGGGGATCTCTTGTCCCTGGCCTCCCTTTGCTGGGTACTTTGCAATAAAGCTACTCCTGCAGAATCGCCACATGGGTCCCTCTCTCCTCCCCGAGCCGGCTTGGGGCAGCCGCGCAGGGCAGAGCTGGAAATCACTCAGAGCTGAAATCACTAAGAGCTGACTGCCTGCTAAGGCAAGCACCCCTGCACAGGCACCCTGGCAGAGGAGAGAATGCCGCTAACCCCCTGGAAGGATTTCTCCAAGGAGATTTCCTCTCTGGGGTGGTCCTGGCCATCCTGGGCCTGAGCTACTCGGGCCCCACCCGGCTGCTACATTCTGGCACCCGAACTGCCTCTGGACCCCAGCCTTCGCCTGTCCACTGCTGTGAGCTGCGCCCTTGAGAGACAGGGCTGGATCAGCTGTTCTGGCACTGATTTCTCTGAAGAGCTCTTCTGCATTGTAGCAGGAGACTCCGAGAGAGGACGAGCTGTGACCCTTACCAAACATCTGGGATGCACCCCTGAGGAGCAGCCAGCTGGCCACTCACCCACTAGACTTTCTTTTGGACTTCACCAGACTGCCTCGCCTAGGCTGATAGCTAATCAGGCCCCACCCGGCTGCTACACCTTGTAAGATCTCATCACCTTTTATTAAAGATGGTTGGTGGAGTTGCAGGAAGCTGTTGGAGGAAAAAAACACAGACAAGTGATGCTGTGGAGGATCAGCTGCAATTATTGGCTCTGCCACTGTGTTCCTGTGCAAGAGCAGTCAAGGCATATGGTGAGCTTTTCACATATGCTCAAAAACGTTCCTCACTTTCTGTGATATGTGATATGAAACTCTGAGATCAGGTCTATCAAAGCTCTGAACACTCAGATTTGTTGCTTAGTTAGAATTTGCTATATAAGCTTTGAAAAAGTAAGGTTGAAGTTGTCTGTAAATGGGTCCTCAAAATTAATGCATTTTTTTAAACTCTAATAGCTTTGTCTCAGATCCCTCTTTGCAAAGTGGATCCCCATTCATTTGCTGGGTACATAAAAAATACAAGTCATTAACAGATCTCACATAAAGTAGGCATCATGGGAAGAAGCAAATAATTCTGCCTCCAGTGTGTTTCAATAGCCTGCAGGAGGTAAAATATGGAGACAAAACAGAGAAAAATATGGCAATAACGGGCTACTAAATCTGTACTAAAAAAGATAAGGTGCCTAGGAAAAAACAGTATCATGTAATTACTATGGTGTTTATGTTTACGCTGGGATTGGTCCTGTAAAAGCAGTTAAAGAAATGTTCCTCCATTGCCTCTCCAAAAATAAGAGGCTCAGTCTCCACAGTTTGTCCTCACCTGGAAATTCCACCACTGTGATTTTAATGACCGATCCTCGAATGACCCCTGTTCCTGACCTGCCTGTTGAAACAGAATCGCTAAATAGTGAATGTTCCAGAAAAAGCAGCACTGCTCATTTATAGTCTCAATTAGCTCACAGTGGCATTGATGCTCACTGAGCTGCTTTGTGTTCCGTCCCTCTCCTGAGAAATCCATCTTTACTAAAACTTTAAAAACTATTACCAGATAGACATAAATTTTCACATCAGTTTTTCCTCCATCAAAATACCAAGACAGATACCTGAATACTTGGCTTGGAAAAGTTAAAGAGAAAGGGGTGGTGAGGGAGGGAAGTCCATTTAAGCATTCTCTTCCAGTTCAGCTCCAAATTAGACATCTGCTTTAAAAATCTGGAGTAAAAGAATTTCTCTTTTTTTCAGGCCTTTGACTATACTTTTTTTGTCAGGAAAGGGGATGGTCCTCAGAAAAAAAACCCAGCAGAAAGTTATCTTCTATAAACTAGTTTCAGAACAGGAGATGGACACAGTACTGGCTGGGCTTTTTCAACACATCATGGGAAATAAGGCACATTTTAGCAATGATGTCTGGTGGCTCCTGACTTCTAGAGTCACAGTGACACAGTGCTTCTGATACATGCCCAAGGCTCCAGGGGTGTGAGCTCTGAACAGTCTTGCCCATCTCTGGGACAGGATCCCTTTCAAACACTGTGCATGATAGATAGGACACATAATTTCTGAGAAGTCTCAAAACAGACCCAATACCAAGCTGTTAACAAAATGTATTCCTCACATTAAATAGAGGCAGTGACTGCCTTTCTCCATCCAAGACTGGGCAGCTGTTGATTCAAAATTTCTTGGTGGAAATTTTTTTTCAGAAAGAATGGGATGGATGGGATTCTCCAGCTGAATTGAGGAAAAGTCTGACTGCCTCTAGGCAGTAGAGAGAAAGACAACATAGTGAACACAGTCTGATTTCCTTCAGGTGTCTCTGTTGCGATGCCATGACTCATGTCCTAGGAATTCCTGCATCTCCATTGATTGTAAAGGAAGGCAAGGAACCCATCTGAGGTCAAGGGAGCTGCTCACATCTAGGTTTGGTGAGATGAAACTTGCCATGGGAGATGTTTCATTTCCTCCCTCTAATAGGCAGAGTAAACAAGAAACTTATGTGCTACACAACATTATACAGGGAATGAGAGTATTCCTTACAGTACCCAGTTAGTCCACATGGCAGAGCTAGAAGGATGAGACTCCCCACAAATGTGGGCAGCTGCACTGTTTTTTAAGCTGAGCTGGGCTCAGGAAACACAAGAAAGTAGTTGGGAATGGCCCCTGTGCAAGGAGTGTGAGAGAAGACACTGCCTACACTGGGTTATAAACTCCTTTGGGTTGGAAGGCCCTACCTGTACTGTATCTAAAAATAATATGTCACATTTTATAACTGATCATACAGCAAAGTCTGTGCTATTCAGAATTTCATCATTATGATTTTCAGTCACAAAAGACATTGTTCCTCAGCTTGATGAAAGACTCCCATTTGGAGTGGCTTAATGCAGACTAAATAGTAGTTATGAGGAGAAAATCAGGAAGTGAATAGTAATCGCACTTGTCTGTTCATGACTAAAAAGGATATATTAAAAATCATACAATGCTTAAAAGATCATTTAAGAGGGTATTAGGTTTAGTAGTGTGAATTATATAAGTCCAGAGAAACATATTTTAAACTATGCATAGTAAGTAAAACCTATTTCTGGTAAATAAACCAATTTCTATTTTGAAAAACATATTTTCTGCACCATTTAAGACAGCATTAATTTGAATGAACAGCTTTCTCAGTGTCAGTTCAGAGGTTCTAAATGACAACAAACAGAGTTGTAAAGAATCTCCTATTCATATATAAGTGGTGAAGGACTATTACAGCTCAAAAAATGTTCTCTTTACATGAATGGGGCAATCTGTGCCTTTAAACTAAGAATATATTAAAGAGTTGCAATTCCTGTAACTAGAGGTGCACTGGCACTCTGTGAAATTCTTCCTGTTGGCACAGAAGACAGTGAGTTAATGGGACACTGTTGGAGCTGTTGCATTAGGAGAGGGTACATTTTTTAACCTGTGAGACATTTATAGGAACAGGATTCTGAGCCCTGAGTACCTTATCTGGGCTATAGACCATAAAAGCAGGGCAAGTGTGAGAGGAGGCTGGGAAGCCTCTACCTGTGCTTTTAGCAAGTAAAAAGATCTTTGGGTTAAGATCTGTGGTTAGAAATTTGGACACCAAAGGAATAGGAAGTACTGTAATTTTAAAAGCACAGGAATCAAGAAAATGATGGCATTAGCAACTGCTCTTCAGCTAGTAAACAAGCAAGCTGAGAGACTATCCAAAATGTATTTTGTAAATGAATGCAAAGACCCTGCAAAAGAAAAACCCCAAAAACGAGACAAACTTGTGATTTCTAATGCAAATGATGAAAAAAGATTTTACAAGGATGAAAAGGGAAAGAGCCTGATGGAGTGGGTCTGAATGCATCAATCAAGTGACTAAATGACCAGAATATTGGCTTTGGGCTTTCCAAGAGATATCAATACAGACTGTGACTAGCATGTGTGCAGGAAATCCATTGCACAGCTCCAACCTGGCAGCCTTGCCAGGCTCCCAAACCCACATGGAACATGCAATAGTCCTCAGTGCAGGACCCTGTGCTTCTGCAGACGTAAAAACCTGACCTTTACCCCAGAGACTATGAAAGGAGGACACCAGAAGATAATGTATAACAAGGGGTATTACAGTTTGATAGTAAAGTTTGCTACACTGTTTAAGACACAATTAAGTCACAGGAGAGGAACAAGGAATGTAAAAAGCAAACCAAGAGTCATCATACTGGGAGAGAGATAGGAGAATGAAGGGCTAAAAAATGCCAAAGTGAGAAAATTAAGAAGCATGTTTCTGAGAGCAATCTGAAGGAAAAATAACCAGCTCACTTTTCAATATTCCTGTGCATGCAGTACACATCTGCCACTGGCATCCTCCCTCACTGCTCAAGCAAACCAGCTCTCTCAAGTCCCCTGGGCATCCATGCATGCTGACTGAGCTCTGATGTTTTCAGGATGCACAAATTCTGGTACTGGGTGAATCTATCACGTCCTTCTCCCTGTGGCAACTTTGATGTCTTTGTGAAATGAAAGTGAGATAATAGAACTCTCTGTTCTACCCAACACTGCAGCAGTCTCACATTTAAATACACACTTCTGACTTGTAAAATACAATAATATTAACTTCAAAAGTTCACCTACACTGACTATTTAATATTTTCTTCTTTTCTGTATTCATAATTTTTAAAAGGTAGGAGTGAAGCAAGGTTGATACAAAGAGCAACATTTAAACTTTAGCCTTACTACTGGTATAAGCTAGAACGACATGTATTTTGACATACGGAATTAGGCTAGAGGACACATCTATACTGTTATAGATTATGAAATTAGAAATGCTCTGTAGATATTTTTATATATATATAGTCACACCCCCACAGAGTCAGGCCTCACTTGATTATTGGCAAAGTTCAAATGTAAATTTTGGATCAAAGATTGACAAACTGTAAAAGCAAGCGTATCTTGGGATTTAGTTTTTGCATGAGCTGAAGGACTGAAGTTACATGTGTGGAATGCTGATTAAAATGCAGAATTGAAAGAAAAAAAATGGCAACCAATGTGCGTAGCTTAACTGCAATGAAATGCACCAATAAGCAAAATCACCCTGATGTATTGGGAGAGATGTAACTAAATACATTAAAGGAAATGGCTGAAAATATGATTGTGTGATAACTCACATGAAAAGTGGTGCTTATGAGCAGAAGAAATATGTTCTCTCTCCCAAGGATGTGATCAGCTAGAATTTATGCAGACCAAATCAAAACTGACAGTGGTTAAAAAATATTTGCGTAGATAACAAAATGCATTACTATATCATTTAATATTTGCCTTTGCTTTGTAGGTTGATTTTATTACTTATAATAAAATGTCATGTTTTATAAATCTCAGTCTATTTGCAGTTCTGCTTCTAATCCCTTATTCTCTCTACTTTTGAGCAAAGCCCTTGAGCAAATTGAAGTAGGGCTATCAGTCAGGGGAAGGGAGGCCTCTTCTGAGCTGGTAACCTTCATTAGTGGCCAATTCATTGGTCAAAACAGGCAAAACACTCACAAGTGTACATGCAGCACATAAGCAATAGGCATTAGAAAATTTCCAATTTTTTTTCCTAATATTTTCCATTTAAAAGTGTAAATATTCATCTCAATGGAGGCCATTGATTTTACACTCACAAAAGGAGCAAAGTGATCAGTTTTCAGATTACAACCCTCAAGTGAGTGTTATGTTGTGATTTGTGACAGTGGCTGAGTGTGGGGTGTGAAGGGGCTGGAAAGGGGATGCTGCAAGGGCACCAACAAGGATGATGAGTGCTTTCCTTGTGGGACACTGGCCTCCTTCCCTGGTAGCTGAATCAATCAGATGACAGTTTAGGACTTGTAAGAAATCTTTAATTGCTCCTTGATCAGCTGAGATAAGAGAGATGAATCCAGCTCTCAGTGACTTAATGATGGCAAGATTTTCATGGGCAGCAAATCATGTCGTCATTCTCTGGAGCTGTCTCTACTGCACTGGAAAGGAGCTGCAAGAGCAGTCCCTCAAATCTAATGGAAAGCTGTGTCAGATTTATGTGAGGGTCCCTGAAATGATGTTCTTTCCTGGCTGAGAAAGTCAATTGTCAAGAAATAAATCTCAGGAGTCTTTAATGCTATCTCATAATGATACCCTTAATTCAGCTCTGAACTACTCAGACTCAGATTAATATGACAAAATATAAAAATCTGTTATCATAGATGGGTTAAATAAACATACTCTCTTTTCTATCTGCAGCTGGAAGGATGATTCCAGATTATGTCACCACAAAATGCCCTTAATAACTGATGGATGCACGTGTGTGTCCAGATGCTCATCACTGCTTGTGACAGCTAGTTGCCCATCCCTGTCATATAGCTTTTTGGATCATCCTCTGGCTTTATTCTTGGCTCCCCTGGGATTAAAAATATTCAGCTAAAAGAGTAAGTTAGCTCATGACTTGATGCCCTTAATATTTAGCGTTCTTTGTGAACCCTCTTATTTCTGTGTGAGACCATGTACAGAGAGAGAAAAAAGAAGAAAACCAGACAAAAATCTGGAACATGGGAGTGAGAATGTGCAAAGAACAAGAGAACAGGAAGAGCTATTTTACAAAGAGGTGGAAGACAGGCATAAGGAAGGCATGAAGCCCACAATGGGTAAAAAACAAACAAGAAGGGACAGAATGAAGCAGGAACAAGACAGCAGAGTCAGGATTACATGAGTGAAGCAGAAGAATAGAAAGTGTCCACAGTTTTCAGAAGTGATTGTTTACTATGCAGTTCTTCTTCCTGCACTGCTCTGCTCCTGCCTTGGAGGCAGCTTTTTACAGTGACCTCTTCTGAGGGGTCTCATCCACGCTTCCAGCACATTCCTTGCTTGTGCAGGTGTTCAGCATGACCATAGAAATCTCAGTCCCATTCTGAGGACCAACCGTGATTGTTAGAAAAATAAAACCATTTAAGTTGGAAAAGACCTCTAAGATCATTGAGTCCAGCCATTACCCAGCACTGCCAAGCTCACCACTAAGCCATGTCCCCAGGTGCCACATCCACGTCCTTTGAACACCTCCAGATATGGTGACTTCACCACCTCCCTGGGCACTTGTTCCAATACTTGATGCCCCTTTCAGTGAAGAAATATTTTCTAATATCTAATCTTAACTTCCCCTGGCACAACCTGAGTCTGTTCCTCTTGTCCTGTTACTTGTGAGAAGAGACCATCTGGCTACAGCCTCCTTTCAGGCTGTTGTAGAGAGTGATAAGGTCTCCCCTGAGCCTCCTCTCCAGCTCCTCCTCATCAGGCTTGTGCTCCAGTCCCTTCAACAGCTCTGTTCCCTCCTTTTCTCCAGGCTAAACAGCTCCAACTCCCTCAGCTCCTCATAAGACTCCCTCTCCAGACCCTTCAGCAGCTCCGTTGCCCTTCTCTGGACACACTCCAGCACCTCAATGTCCTTCTTGTCATGAGGGACTCAGAACTGGACACAGAACTCATGTAGCCTCCCCAGTGGGACAACCACTTCCCTGGTCCTGCTGGCCACACTATTGCTGATCCAGGCCAGGATGCCATTGACCTTCTTGGTCGCTTGGGCTCATGTTCAGCCACTGTTGACCTGCGTTTCCAGGTCCTTTTCCCCCATGGCATCATTCCAGACACTCTTCCTCGAGTCTGGAGCGTTTCCTGGGGTTGTTGTGACTCAAGTGCAGGACCTGGCACTTTGTCTTGTCGAGCCTCGCAGAACTGACTGGTTGATGTGGACTGTTCAGATCCCTCTGCAGCACCTTTCTGCCCTCAGATCAATTTGGTGTTGTCTGCAAACTGACTGAGTGTGCCCTTGATCCCCTCATCCAGACCATTGATAAAGACATTAAACAGGACTGGCCCCAGTGCAGGCCCCTGGGTAGGCAGTATTGACAGCTGGATGTAACTCCATTCACCACTCCCAGGGCCATCAGCCAGTTTTTTACCCAGCAAACAGCACTCACTCATCCAAGCCATGAGCTGCCAGTTTCTCCAGGAGGATGCTGTGGGAAATGGAGCCAAAGACTTTGCTGAAGTACAGACACAAACAACAACTTTTCCCTCATCCACCAAGCAGGTCAGCTGGTCGTAGGAGATCAGATTGGTCAAGTAGGACCTAAGCCTGTGCTGGCTGGGCCTGACCCCAGTTGTCCTGTACGTCCCATGTGATGGCACATCACAATGAGCTGCTCCATGACCTTCCCCAGCACCAAGGTCAAACTCACAGGTCTGTGGTTCTCTAAGTCCTCCTTCCAGCCCTTCTTGTAAATAGGCATCACGCTCACTCACCTCCAGCCCCCTGGCACCCCCCAGCTGGCCAGGACTGCTGGAAAATGATGGGAAGTGGCTCAGTGAGCACTTCCACCAGCTCCCTCAGCTGTCCCAGGCTCCCATCCATCTCCATAGACTGGTTTGTATCTAAGGGATGTAACATGTCACCAACCATTTTCTCTTGGATTAAGGGGACTTCTGCTCCTTGTCCCTGTCTTCCAGTTCAGGGTTCTGGCTACCCAGAGAACAGCTGGTTTTACTATTAAACACTGAGGTAAAGAAGGTTTGAATTACTTCTGCCTTTTCCTTATCCTTTGTCACTAAGTTTGCTCCTGCATTTAGTGAAGGATGGAGACTTTCCTTAGTCCTCCTTTGCTTGTTAATGCATTTATAGCAATATTTTTATTATCCTTTACAACAATAGCCGTATTAAGTTCTAATTGGGCCTTGGCTCTTCTGGCCTTTCCCCTGCATAACCTCACAAAATCCTTCGAAATACATTTGATATTTTAAAAAATTCTTCCTTTATATGCTTATTAACAGAAAGCCTAGGGATTAGTGTGCTGTGAATAATTTCCAGATTGCATTTATCCAATTATTGCTTTCTCCCTTCCGTTTACAGATCTTATGCAATTTATTAATTTCTTTATTCAGTGTTTATTTGCAGGGTTTAATAAGTGACAGATAATATGAAATACTGCTTTAGGACAGATTAATACATATCAGCTTCTTTTGAAGCCTGGGTGATAAATGACACCATGCATAAGTGAAAGATGGGCTGACAAATCTCAGAATGATAGCGTGTCTCTTTAAAGCCTCGGCCCCAGCCTGCTCACACATCTTTCTTTGAACTCAGCTTGGGATCAGACTCTATTTTTCTTTTCAAGTTGAAACCGGAGATCCACTGAGATGATATATATTCTGCTTCCATGAAAAAGCATTTGTGATTATGATGCAGTCAGCTGGGATCGGTTTCTGCAACACGAAGGATATTCTCTCTCCCATGAAGTCTTATTTGAAAGTTAAATAGCAACAAAGTGAAGTCATGATGCAGTCTGGGAACTGTAATAGTATTCTTTCTTGTGCCATTTAAAAAAATATATATTCAAACCCATGGAAACAATATAATTAAAAGTAATCTTTTTACAATGGCCCAAAAGGAAGGACTTGCCAAAGAAATTCAGTAGTTTCACACAATCATGGCTTGACTGGGTTAATTTTAAAGCTCAGGAGGGCTATTTGCAAAATGGAAGACAGATTTGGTGCAGTGCCTGCGAAACACGAAAGTGTGAGGGGACCTTTCTGCCATTTGCATTTCTGGTTCTCTCTCCTGCCCTGTGGCAACGTGAGCAGCAATCTCATCCACCAGGAAGGGCAGGTCTGGAAGCACTCTCACACCAGGTGTCACGGATGGCTTCAGAACCCAGAGCCCACCGTCCCTTCCAGAGGACAGGGCACCAGGCAGCAGAGGACACTCTCAACAATTTTGAACTTATCATCTGATTTCCATGGATTTTGAGACCCCTTTGACATGGATCTGGCCTGATCAGTGGACTGTGAAGAAGCTTGGAGAGTGCTGCTCTTTATCATTGCCAAATGACTTTATTCATTTTAGGAGAACAGGTCCTGTTCTCAGGCCCAATTTAAAAGTCAGGCTCTTCCCAAGACATCTCACCTACTACATTCAGGTTTCCTTCATCAAGGAATTAGGGAAACATGGAGAAAATAGACTATTCACACTTTTATGTCCTATGTGTTCCAGACAGTGCTGTTAAAGCTACTATGCAAAATAAATCAGTATATATGGTAAGAAAAGAGATAGTATTTATCTCTTGTTTTAGGAGATCTAAAGGTCTAGAATGTCTTGGCAAGTATCTAGTGACTGCCAGGTCCCTAAACCGTATCCAAAAAACCCTTCTTTTGTCCCTTGAGAAGATAGAGATTAGCACAAAGGGTTTGCAAAAACAAAGTTCTGGAAAATATCAGTAATGGCCCCTTGAGCCGCAGGGTTTTTTTTGACCATTATTTGAGCTCTGATAGAGGGCTAATATATGGCAGTGAAACAAGGCATATTTTACCTTTAATTTCATGATCAGTATGTGTGATGCTGAGAAAAGAGTCTGTGGACCTTAAAAAAGCATTTAACATAAACAAAAGGTTTTACTAAATCCTTAGAGGTTGGGTTAAGGATTTTACCCGTACTAACCATTGAACTGTCCAAATCACCACACACCACTCTTTTCATGTTAAAAAAAATCCTTTGGAGATCTTCTGATACAGAAGAGAAGATGAATAAAAACAGTAATTGCAGCATGGTAAAGTCCACCAAAGAATTGTGGAGGGTGCTTTTTCTTGACATGGTGTGGGTAAAACAAGGGCCATTGCACAAAGCCAAAAAAATAACCTGTACCAGTCGTGGTCTTCTTGATACAATCCAGTTCAGTCATGAGCTGCCAACAGCACCAAAGTCTGCTTTGGATTTTCTGAATGTTTGATCCCATGATAAATGAATGTACTAATTCAGCAAGAAAACAAATCTCACTCATCTGGTCAAACTGGCCAACTAGAGAAACTCATTTCCCTGTGCAAACCAGAATCTGGGCTGTCAGAAACATCTCTGGGTCCATCTCAGGCTCCTTGGAAAAAGGTTTAATCTTATTTTTCCTAATGCTGAATCAATGGGAAGAGACGATTGTTTTTGCAATGTGGTCACAGTGTCCCATCCAAATGTGCCAAAAACAGACCATGTGGTCCAGCACATGAAAACAGATGCAGGAACTGTGTATCGTTTGTCTTCCTTCAAAAAATAACTGTGAGGGTGGAAGTAGGAAAAGGTAGAAATCAGGAGGCACTGTGGAGAGGTCAGGTAAGGAAGAGAGTACACTGACAGCCCATAACAGGACTCCCTGGTATGGGGGAGTTCTGTTAGAGCAGCTCTGCTACCCTGAGGGACACTCCCAGCATGCGGATGCTCTTGGAAAAGTAAAGCAGAAAAGCAGGGTTAAAGGATTGCCTATTTCATATCTGCAGCCCCTGTCTGGGCTTTTATTTGATGGTGTCACTTGTAACTGCAGCCCTCAGGAAAGCTGCTGGGCCAGAAAGGTCTAATTAACACTGAATCACCTGTCCCCTGCTTGCTGCCATCCCACTGGCACTGGGAGCAGGTGGCAATAAACAGCTCGGCGTAGGTGGCTCTCTTTTATTATCTACCTGGAAGCTACTGAAAGGAAGGGGAAAAAAAAAAAAATAAAAGAGTTCCCCAGCTGAGAATTAAGCCAAAAACATCAATTGAATATGAGGCTGGAAAATGGCAGTACTGCCATAGTAAAGAGAGCAAATAGCAGTTCATTCCAGTGCTGGAGAAGTGCGGATAAATTCTCATTGTTCCCTCTCAGCTGACTCACTGCTTTCATTGCTGGATGTTAAATGAATCATTCCTCTCATTTTCCACTTTGTTATAATTTGAGGTTGTGTTTTCAACCCTTTTTTAACCAGTGTAGAGGAGTGCTGAGCTGGTCTATTTGCAGAAAATTGAGCAGGTTTAAAGTTTCTGTTTCCCTTCCATTGTTATGGTAGGGTGAGAAACGCAAGGAAGGGGAAAGGCAGTGATCACAAGCAGTAAGTACCATATATCTAACCTAGTCTAAGGGGGTAAGAATGACTGTCCCCTGATGGGGCACACCTGCAGCACTGCACTCGGCTTCCAAGTGTGTGCAAAAATTAAGAGATCCTTGGCTTGCCTGTCCTACATGAAATCAGGAGTTTTTCTAATGGGACCCATCAGGAAAGAGCAATTATTTCAGTCAAGATGTGCCTCATTTCCAGTGGTTTGAAGAACAGAATTGAGCTAATTAATTAAAAGAGTTTGGGTCATGATCAAGCCAAAAGACATACAATTTGCTGATTAAATTGACTGAAGACACAGCTGCTCAATGTGCTAAAATAATAGTATGAACCTCAGGGCTGTTTCTAAGAAGTGCTGTAATTTCCTTACCGGCACAAGCTATGCTGAAGTACTGCTCACTCTCCTGTGATAGTAGCATTGTCTTCAGCTTACCTGAAAGAAACAATCTCACTTCAAGTGGACTTGAGGGTTGAGTACCTGTAGTAATTAGAGCCCTGAAGGACCCATCTTTGAGGAGCTTTTAAAAGTTTTGCTTTGATTATCTGCTTTCTGGTAAAATGGAATGTAACTCTTCAATATTGAAGTTGCACTTTTTGTGTTCTGATAACTTCAAAATATAACTATAAAACAAAATTTCTCATGAGCAAAACACCATCTCTACTATCACAGGTGTCAGTGTAGCAGTAAAGACATTAATTATTTGAAATTGTTAAACCGAATATTTACCACTAAATTAATGTCCTAATAAAATAGTCCTGTTCTGTGAATTGAACACTACATTTCTGTCAGAAATTTATGTGAAAGAGTAACTCATAGATATTTTTCTTACATTATGAAATGGAAAACTGTTAAATTAACTGATGTTGCATATAATAAGACTAATAGAAATTTCACTCTGTATCTTGAAAGAGTACATATATTATCTGAATTCTTATAGTGATACTATATCAGAAAGAGCATTTTCAGTTCAGCAGCTAAATGATATGAATTAACATATCTTCAAAAATCAATCCATACTACTCATATCAAGCTTAACTGCTCAATTCAGATAAAACATTTGGCAAAGATTAGAGAAGGACAATAAAGATGATAAGTTACAGACCAGCTTTAAAATGAGGAGCAATCAAATAAATTAGTTGTCCTCCATTTCCAAAAGAGGTGCCTGAAGTGGATGCAGCAGTTTTTTGTGAAGTTATGAGTAACCCTAAATTTATGACTTACACTGGGCAGTGACTGCACACTCTTCCCTAGTATAAAAAGAAAGGCATCAAAAGAGCTCAGCAGGATGCTGATTCAAAATAAACAAAATAATTTTTTTCTTCATACATTGCATAGTTATGCCATGCTCATTGACTTACGATGCTGTGGATGCTAAAAGTTTAAATGTGTTGAAAACAAAAACCCATTAAGGGCTGCTAAATGCAAAGATAATGATTAAGGTTTAGTAGTATCTGAACCACCAACTGCTGGAGACTAAATAACACATAAGGAAGTATTGCTATGAGCATGGTCTGTCCTGACAGTGTTGTAAATATGCACATGTAGTCACTGTCAGAGACAGGATTTGGAGATAGCTCAACCTCTGATCAGCACAGCTATTCTCAGATTTTATGTTTGTTAGACCTGAGGTCTTTTTCTAGCACTATCTCTATAAAACTAACTTCTGACACTGTAAGTCTTAGCTTTTGCCACTGAGGAGCTCCTGGTGTTTGATCCAGGCAAACACAGCTGGAAAATGCAATGAGTACAACACAGTACCTCACAAAGCAACCCAGAAATTCAAGGTAAATTAAGGATTTCTGTAGGTCTTACGTGATGCTGAGTGTGAGCTATTGCAGCGAGGTGTGATGAAGTGGGAGGGTGAAGGGAGAGAGTTGGAATCTGCAAGGAAAAAGAATCTTCCTTGTCACTCTGACTGCATAGCTTAGAGGATAAAACAGCTTTTGAGATGCATCATGTAATGGAGGCTTCAGCAGTCTATATATTGGAAATTCACTCTACTTCTAGCCTAGATTTTTGGTTACTAGAGAACTGCAACATTTTGTTCTCTTGGTCTCTTCAATGAGAGCAAGCTCTTTAGCAGCTCTTTAGCAGTAATTCCTAGACTCTTTCTTAGATTCAGAAGCTGATTCCTAAGTTGCCCCTTTCACATGCCAGTAAAGACATAATGTATATTTCATGTCTTAATACACAAAGTTAAACAAGTCATCAGCATACAGCCTTATCCTTGTTCTGTAAACTGTCCTCCTCCCAAATCTACAGAGAGCTCTATACAAAACACTATATATGGAACATTTTTTCTAATTGTCTGCTCAGAGGAGGTTTATTTCCCTATCTATATATTCCGAGGCACTGTAGAGAGGATTAATAGTATTAATAGTGTCTATTTAGTGAGGAGATCACAGGCTGCTCCCATGAGTTCCCAACATGCTCAAGGCTGGCATTCCTCCTGTCCTGCAAAGTATCTTAGACCCCAGAAATCACCCCTGGCAAATACCTACATGTGAGCATTCAGCTCTAGGTATTTCACTGCAAGACACCCCAGCAAAGCTGCTCTGCCCAAGAACCTTAGGAGTCCTCTATATTCTCAACTGAAGCCTCTCTGGTTAAGCCAAGCAGAGGATGAAAGCTGATGAGAATCTGTGAGGCAATGCCCTGTACCTGGTGCAGACTGACAGCACCTAAGGGAAAGGCATGCATAGGACCTGAATATAATTTTCAACACGGCAGGCTACAGTTTTCTGTGCAGTATTTACAAGGTTTCCTGTGATGTTTCATCAGTGGAAACAATCCCCGCAAAGCATGTGCTCTGTCCTGTGCCCTTCTTGTTTGACACGGCTGACAAAGACTGTGATAATTGCTGTAAGGAGATGGCTGTGACCTGCAGGAAGGCACACAGACACGGTCTAGGGAGTCACAGATGGGAGATGGCTCTCACTGCAGTCTTCTGTGGACAATGAGTAGTACCTCACTAGCCTCGATTGCTCACTCTTTTCTGTTAAAACCTTGATGTGGCAAAGATGAGGCCCTAATAGCTAGGGCTTGTCCACAAAATTACTCCATCTTCTTAGAATTTTTTAGAAGGTTTTATTTACATCAAAAACAGGGATCAAACCTTTTCTCCCTCCAGCCATGTGAGCTGGAGGATTGTCTCTGTCTGTGTGACTGTGTCTGTGTGTCTCCAGCACAGTCTCACAAATAAGAAAACAAACAAAGACAAAACTCTTTCATTGGTCAAGGAGAGCACCTTACCAAAACATCTTTCGTTATTTACATTCTTCTTCTGGGAACCTAAAGAAGTTCCCTTTTAGAAATGGAGTGTTACATTTCGAGACAAGTTAAAAAAGGAATTGCTTTCTCCAGCTTTTTGCTGAGATCTCTCTATGATCCACTGAGGAGGCAGCACCACACCTTGAGAAAAGGAAATTCAGTTTTGCAACTACATAGTTTGTCGGCGCAGCCATCCTTCTCTCTCTCATTTCCTCGCCAGTACCTACTGAACTGCTCGACAGGAGTGAAGATTTTAAGAGTGGGAGTCCCAAGAGCACATGTGCTTCTGGAAAACCCACAGCCAGGTAAAATGGAAATCAGATTTGTATCCCTCTTGACAGCACAAAGCCTGATATCATCACAGGATCTGGCTGGGATGTCAGCATTCACCTACTGACTCACTGGTGCGACCATGTTCTCTCCAGTCCAAGCACTATTTACTCATCCTTGGTGTGGCATCCTGTGGGGAAGAGGGGACTGGTGAGGGAGTCCATCCAATGGTACCAAGGGGGTACCACTACTGCAAGAGGAGCAAAATCAGGGTAGCTCTGCTGCTCGCCCAAAACAATGTGTTCTTTTCCTGATGGAGCTTTTGTTCCAGCTGGCCACCACCGAGCACTGCTGCAAATGCCCAGCTGCAGACACGAGCCAAGTGCTGGTTTAAAGTCAGTCCTGCTGAAATTTAGGATCTTAGCCCAAACTGCTGCTTAGGAGAGAATAGAGCTTCCCCAGGAAGGATGACAGTGCAGAAGCCTATAGATCTGTGTGGATGACAGCAGAACAGGGGACCTGAGCCTCACAACTGATACCTTCACAAAGCTACCAATGCTCAGGCACAGCTCCAGCAATGCTGTCCATTTGGGCAGGGCTCAGCAGGGTGCAGACAGCATTGATGCAGAGCCGAGAGAGGATGTGGCATGCTTTCACAAAAACACTGAGGTGATGAATGGAGTGGATGCAAGAACTGTTATTTGCCAAACCCTGCAGTCCTAGAAGAGGATTTATAAGTAATGGAAACTGAGTTCCTGGAATGTGCTGCTCTGGGAAGGAGTCAAGGCAACATCATCAGGCTCCAAAAGGGTTTGGACAAATTTGGACAACGCGTTCATTAACAGGTAGCAAAGGGAGTAGGCAAGGATGTAGCTTCCATCATCCCTAATCCAAGTGTTGTGGGTGCTGGGAGTAGAAGAGGATGCCCTGCAGAAGGTGGGCTAGTACTGTCCCAGGCTCACGTGCAGTGAAGCAGGAGGCAGAGATAGAGGGGACCCTGGTCTGACCCTGGCAACACCTTTCCTCTTCTTCTGCCCTAACTGCAACAGCTACACTCAGAAACACTCCACAGTTCTGCACAAATTCCTAGGTGATGTTTCCCACAAAACAACCTCAGGATTTGAGTGATTATGATATTTCTTGAGGCTTTCTTTTAGATCATACTTTTCCCTCTCACTGAGTCTTTTTAATTATTTTTTTCCTATGGCTTTAACAGTTCAGAAACTCTGTTTCCTCTTGGAGGGCACTCTGTAATCCCCTCAGCAAAAAGAATAGAAGGGAGAAATGATTAATAGTTATTCCTTTACCTCAACCTTGGGAAGAATGGTAATAAATGAAAAATAGCAAAGACCATATACATATCCTCAGTATTTGCAGAAGGCCAAATGTTAGCAAGCTGTTTGCAACAAGAAAAAAAAAGAAAAGTTTTGGTTCAATCTAATTTTCTGTGTTCTAGCTTATTACAAATGTCATTTAATAAAGAATGATTTTCACTATGAATTTTATTTCCTCTGAAAAGAAAGTTAAGAATCATTAGCAAGGAAAAAATGATTCAGTCTTTTGAGAGATCTAGTTATTTTGCAGAGCTCAGCTGCCAAATTACGATAAAAATCCCTGGGAGGTTCTTTCTGTGCAGTATGTAGAAATAACGTGTAACAGTCAAGACACTCAAATACAATTTAAAACAAAGCCTTGGAAATACCTGACTAAAGATACAGCAGGTTCCTACTTGTACTACTGCATGCAGAATAGAAGATTTTAACCAGAAAAAGTGAATAGTTAAAGGAATGGTTGTGCTCTCCATAAGCTTCCTAATCAAATCTGCTACTCTTAATTGTTATGTAAATATTTTTAATAAAGTATCCAATAGCATTCAAAAGGGGGCTGATGTGATTCTTGGACTTTTCCTGTTCAGGATCAGAGTTGGACTTGATGATCCTTGTGGGTTTCTTCAAATTCAGGATATTCTGTGAGGGGCTAAAATGAGGATCTGCAGGAAAAACCTTGCAGAACTGCCTTGGGTTTTTTTCCTCAGTTCACTGAACATTACTTTGAAGGGGGAAATCATGCAAAGGCCAGCCCAGCTACAGCTCCTCTGACAGATAACAACATTGCATATTCATGTAGTCCACAGAACAAGATGTTTGTTCATGAATCCATTCCAGGGTTTTATGATAGAAGTTATATTTGAACTTAGCTATTTATTTATTACTTCCATTTCTATTTAACAAATAAAACATCTTGATCTGATTTTGGTTGGTTTTTTTTTTTTGTTTGGTTGGTTTTTTTTTTTTTTTTGTTGGGTTTTTTTTTTTGTTTTTTTTTTTTTTTTTTTTTTTTTTTTTTTTTTTTTTTTTTTGGTTTTTTTTTTTTTTTTTTTTTTTTTTTTTTTTTTTTTTTTGTTGAAGTGCTTCCTAAATAATTTCCTAGATAATTTGCTTTTCTATCAATTTTGGTTTCCATCATAATTTCAGTTTCCAGTCAGTGCACTAAATCAACACCCTTTTTGTTATCTTTCCCCTTATTGACATCTTCATCTGCTCCACAGACTTGGGCAGCCCAGTTCTCTAGAACAATCTCCTTAAGGTGGAGAATTGAGTTAAACTCAAAAGTTTCCACTGTGATTGCTTGAAACTTGAAGTTTCTCTTTCTGACCATACTGGTGGTAACTTGTCCCCTTTTCTAGCTGTGCTGTTAAGCTTCCCCTCGTCCTATGCCTCTTGGGGTCCTCCTGGTGCAGATTTTTTTCTGCCAGGATGGTTACCCACTGGAGAACCACCATGCAGTCTGAGCTTCTGTATGACACCAGCATCAGAGCTTTGCACTGTCCTTAGAATACTAAGCCAGTGTATCAAGCTTGAGTTATGGCAGCATGATAAGAAGAAATTTAGGGTGTAATTAATTTCATATGACTTGTGATACCTATAGAACAGAAATTCACAGGTGAATCAGTTGGGCAAAACTTTCTTTATAGTCAATGGGGCAAAATGGGCACTTTTCTCTTACAATTCATATGTCCACTATTTCCACTGTCCACTTCAGACTGACATGGACTGGGTCCCCAGTATGCCTCCCTCTCCACATTGCCTGTCCAGAGAAAAGAAGGTGACTGGCTCAGTTTGCCCATCGGCACTGTCAGGATTTGATCAGTTAGGTCCCATCCTCAAGTGGTAGAAATCCATCATGATTCCAAGAAAACTGTTCCAGTGCTTGAGCACCTACTCCGTCATGAAAAATTCTGACTTATTTCAGCTTTGGGCTTTCAGCACAGTCTTTTCCACTTGATTAAGGAGAAAATCTATTGTCAGGCACATTTTGCCTCATCTGCCCTCAAAGCATAGCTGGTGTTTAAAATCATAAACCAGTATAACCTCCATTATCTATGAGAAATAACTGCTGAAAGTCATGCAGCAATACTTCATTTGACATTGTAATGAGAGCTAACTGGCTAAGCAGCAATAGATTTAGGACTCATAGGTGTGGTCCCAGTAGAGCAACTGGATTTGAGGGCAGACACCATGTGCAGACTTTTCTGCTCCAAACTCATGCATCAAGTATGTTTGATCCAAAGCTCTGCTGTTGTTTCCATGTTGATTTATAAATGAGGAGAGTGACAGTCATGGCAGAGAGGATTCAGGAGATGTTCAAACATCTGAAAAGACAGTGAGAGAGCAAATATTTATTTTCCTTGTCATGGTTAAAATAGGGACGTCCTAGTAATATCTGAGTTGTGTCTTGGAGGTAATTTCCTCCAGGAGCTGCTGCTTCACCTTAAGGGGACAAGTTCCCAACTCCCCTGCACAGAGCCCTGACTGCATTTGGAGCTACACCTTCATAAAAAACCAGTCTGTCCTATTGTTGCAACAGTTTTCCTTCCCTTTTCCATCACCTCTAGCTCAGAGAAGATCACATTTATACTTAGAGTTTAATCAACTAAGGAAAGGGCTTGTTCCTTTAGTTTTTGGATGAAAGCATCTAAAAAACATTTTTGGTGTTAGTTATAAAGTTAATAATCTGACCCACTAAATCACCAGGTAAAATACAGCCAAACAAAAGGACATTTAATCCAATTAATTTCAAAATTAAAGCTATTACTTGGCAGCTGAACACTAACACTTTACTAGCACTTTTCACTGCAGAGCTGCCAGTTACATCTATATCTGTGTCATTACATGGTTTGAAGGTGCAAAACTGTGGTACTTCTAAGTGTACCAAAATATGTTACTTTTGCTTATTTTACTTGTAATAAATGAGCTTTTATTTAAAAAAAAACCCCACTTCTTAAAACAGTTAAGTAAAATTGGATGAGAAAATCTCATCCAGATTTGATTTCAGGGTAATCATTGTCAACAAGTTTTCACAAATATCTTTTGTTATGTGTTTTCCTGGCCTAATAAATGATACCTGGCTTACTAAAGGATAAGTGGGCAATCTACTTGGAAATCTAAATGCCATTAAAGCAAAAGAATGGGCTTCTTTTTGACAGAACTTAAAAAGTCAAATCAAATATGCCTATGAATATTAAGCACCTTCTCTCTTTTCAAGATTTATCTTCATTCAGCTATTAGTTTTCCTCAGAAAATAGCTTTTCATTACTGCTTCCTCATGCCTTCTAATTGAAACCAGTTTAGTACTCAATCAAACACTTTGATTTCTGAAAATGTAATTGAGGAACAAAATACACAAACCTACACCTGGAAAGAAAAAAGTGTTTAATTCAGGCCTAGAAAATGAATGCATTTCAGTCAGCTGCTGAGTGACAGTCAAACACCAGCTTGGGTGATTTATTTAATTTTTATGTGCCATTTTTTACTTAGCCAAAACATGATTAGTAGATTGTATATCTTGATATCATTAGGAAAAAAAAAAAGATTCATTGCTCTTATGCAGAGGCCCAGTGCTCTGGGTAGGTTGTTCCAGACTCAGACTTGCAAACCCAAGCACATTCAATTTCAGACTTTTTTTTTTTTTTTTTGAACATTATATCCTATGTTAAGTTAGTCAAGATTCATTAATGCAACTGGGAAACAGTTCTCCTCTAGGAACACCAGCACAAATACATGGGGTGTCATTATTGCGTATGCACAAGAGGATTTTCCCAAGGCAAGGTGTCTGATGTGAGATGTTGTCTTCTCCTGGCCATGCTCTGCCTCTGGCCTCAAGAAATAGCAGTATAGATGCTGCCCTCAGTCCCTGCCACAGAAACCCTAACAGAGTGACAAGAAAAGCCAGGCATCTGTGGGGATGGCTGCTGCAGAGATGAATGCCCAGGCACTGGCAGGTTGCATTGGCAACTGCAGGATTTGTCAGCCTGTGCACCCACGACATCTAGAGTGCACTGCAGGAGGGTCTCAGTGCTCTCCACCGCTGAAACTCCTGAGTTGAGAGGAATCCCTACTTCCCTGTGGCTCAAGGCCAAAGTTAGGAATACTTTGGTCCAACAGCATATTGTCTGGATAGTCAGCGACATACAGACTTTTGCCTCTTCACCGAGAAATGGAGCTACTACTTTGTCATGTTACAGGTGAGAAGTGGTGGGACTGGAGGCTGGATCCAGGGCAGGTAACCAGGTGTTGGACTATGGCAATAGCTGTGCACAGTGTGGCTTTGCAGCAATGTGAGCAACCTACAGGTACCTGGGGGGTAATTCCCCCAGGACAGATGCATCTGGGGCTCCCTCCTCTCTCCATATGGTCTGAAGGGAAGCCAGGTGTGACAGCTAAATCAAAAAGAGGTGATTTCTCCTCTGAGTGATAACATCCAAGAGCACACAGGAAGGCCAAACAGGAGCAAATGGGTGCTGGTCCAGTGCTTTTTTATGCATGTGACATGATTGTCATACAAAAAGAAAAAATCTCAGTCTATTGAGAGACCTGCTTGTCAAAAGAACCTCCACATGAGACAGTTATCTGGTATGTAGTCAAGAATGAAATGCTAGGGATGAATCAAGGGCTTTGAAGAGAAGAGCAAAGCAATGTGTATCTTGTCTGTGGCTGTCATTTCCCTTGACAGCCATGGCCTGTCTCTTTTGTCCTGTTGGAAATTATGTCAAACAATTTATTTTTAACCATATGTCTAAGCATCTGAGACAGTGTGAAAAGAGGAAAATAATAAATCCAGATGTGATTAATGTAAATATCATTTGATGAGTATCTGCTTATGTGAAGGAAGACAGAATTCAGCCCATAAAAAAGATAATTATCAAGAAGATGATGTACAATAGGACAAACAAAAGACAGAGCGTGCTAATAGAAAAAAACAAAAAAAAATCCAACCCAAGGCCCACTAAAATATTCCAATTAAGCTCCTAAGCTTCCACTTGTAAACAGTTGAAACTAAATTTCATTTCATTTACTACTGTGGAATGACAATGCTTTCTTCAGAACTATGAATTCTCATTTTCTAGATGTGAATCATTTCAGTTCATTAACAAACAAGCAGATTGCTGCCATCTTTATTGTAGCCAAAGTATTATTTTCAGTAACTGCAAATAACAGGGTCTGTTGACTTGTAGTGAAATGTGACATGTTCAGGATTTCTAAATTATAAATAGAAGAAAGAGGGAAAATATACTGGAGTGACATAACTAAACTCAGTGTTACTATTCTAAACAAGACTCAGAGTTGCATTATTGTGAATAGATAATGAGAGTTTCTGTTGAAAATTCAACCTACCAGCTTTCCAAATAAACATAAATCAATGCACAAATCACTGATTAACTTCATCTGAACAAGCTGTACAGCAGCCCAGAAGCACCAAAAAGCCTTAGGGAGATTTCTCCATGTTCCCTCATCACTGAGGCAGGCTTTTCTCAGAATACCTGCCAGTGCTTTACCCAGGTTATAAAGGGCTCAGGAAACTACACTTTTCACTGTCCCACAGTAAAACCCCATCCTATTTTCACCTCCTCATCTAACTCCCTTTTCTCCTTGACCTTCTCATGGAAATTTGCAGGTTTGGGGAAAATAAAGAATTTCTCTTAGATCTGGAACCAATAGGACCACAGCTGCTGGGTGCAGGAATCAGAGCAAACCCAACAGGAAGACCAGCAGCATGGAGCACAGGCTAAAATCCTTTTTAGCCACAAAATAAAAGCTGTCAGGAGAAAACAAAGACAGAGGCATGTGCACATTGGTCAGCAGGCCAAGTCTCTGTAGGTCACTTCATGGCCAACTATAGGACAGTGTATGAAGGAACATCTACTGATTTCAGTAGCCCACGAAGCCTCCATCACTTTCAGTTCTGGGATTGCTTTAGGGAGACGTAAAATCATTGAAAGTACTGGAAATGCATAATGCAAACAGCAGCAGCACACAAGCCATGGAGACTTTAATTATTAAACACTAATGAAAATGGACAAACCATGGAAAATGCACCACAATTTTTGGAAACAGAAAAAGTAATTAGATGTCTGACTGCTAGCAAAACACAAGACTTCTGCTGGTATTTTGAGTTAAGTTTTCAGAGGAGCTCTTGGAACAGCTAAAACAGAACCTCCAGGTATTATTTTAACAATATAGTCACTCTTAAAACTTTTTGGACAACAATGTTACACTAACCATTGAATTTTGATGCGGAAAGGCAAAGGCAAGGTACAGCAAGGCAAAACACAAGGCAAGGAAATGACAGGGATTTGATATACTGCGATAAAAGTGCAATTATTCATCTCAGTCTGTGAGGAATTAGAAAGGAAAAGGAATAATAAGATCTATATGCAGACAGCTGATACTCTGGGGGACGCATGCCTTTTGTGCCTACTCGATGTGATTTCCCAACATGCATAACTAAAATTGTCCCTGTGTCCTTTCTCTTAGCAAAAATACATTTTTGTATCAAGTCACAGCTCCTCAATTCCATCTGACTCGGTCCTGCTGAAATCAATCAGGTTACTCAGGGAAAAAAGTTTCAGACTGCTCAATTTTTAGCAAATTTTCTCTACTTGAAAATGCATTATATTTGGTTCAAGAGATGGGATATAGTCTGGGCCAACTTTTATCTTCTGGAGATGAGTTTATTCATCTTAGTGAAAAAAGATGAGTCACTTCTTCCCTCCCTCAGATGATAAGCCATAGACTGTGATGAAAGTCACTTAGAATTTAGCTTCATACTCAATAACAGTAGCATAATTAAATCTGGTTTTAGTAGGAGGGAGTAGACGAATGCACAGTAGATGAATTAGGGGCAGACAAGAAAAAAATTTAAATAGAATATAAATTGCTTTTTATTCTTTAATGTATGTGTTATCATAAAACCAAGTTATTTTTCATCAAGTGTTTTGTCTCCCAAAGCAGAAAATAGCAACACAGGGGAAACCATGTAGGTTCATTTCTGTACACCAATTTGTGTGCCCTGGCACATGACCAGGTAGGTATGCACAAAGTGAACAGTGCCTCAAATCTGCCCACTCTGCCCATGAGTCTGATATCGTACAGGATTTAAATCAGAATTGTACTTCCACCGAAGACTTGCTACGAGAATTTTATTATTGTAGTTAAGCTGTAAATACATTCTGTAATAAGCAGGTCTGATGTGTTCTTGGCCGAGGGTTTATGGGGAGAGCAGTTGAATAACAACTTTATTTGCAGCAGGAAATGAATTCTGTTTTCCTACCCTATTCCACTGGACTTGTCCCTGACAAGGTGCTGTGATTACCTAAATTCTGCAGAAAATATGCAGAAATTGCTCAATGACCTTTTTTTCAACATTAAGCTCTTCCTGCTTTGGGGAAATTTCTTCTTTTTTTACCAAAAGGTTTAGCTGGAAGCAGTTCTACCAGGGTATCTTCTTATCATGGTACTACAAGATTCAGAATGCTGTATTAGGAAGCTCTACTCTCTTTTTGGTAATTTGGCCTGTTTTATTTTCTCCATCCTTCGGAAGAGCTCAAGCACACAGGAATGAATCAGCTTGTGTATTTCTTAGATCACCTGCTTTATTGTGGGCACTACCTTCTCACTGAGAGTTGGAGAAGCCTCTTGGATGGGAAGAAGGTGTTTTTTGCAGGCAGTGCTTGGAGAGGATTGTACCCACACAGCAGAACTCTCCAGGCCCTGGTGACACAGCCCCACCAGAAACACACCACAGCTTTACTTTCACTACTTAGGTTTTTAACATCACTATGCCTGAAAGTTAGAAAAGATTTTATTTATTCCTGTCCCCAAATAACCATCAACAGCTCAAGTGAGATGCACGCATGCCTGCCCACAATGGCTAAATCTCATTGACTTCTTTGCCACAAATAATTTCTGCTCATTCTTCTGGAGCTGAACATTTCTTCATCAGGAATTTAATCTTCAATTAGTTATTGCTCAAATTCTATTTGAAGTGGAAAAAAAAAATCCAAAATTTCCTTCAAACAGAATCTTGGTGGACCTTGAAGCCAATGAAAGAAGCTAAGACTTAAGAAATGGTCCCTGCTTTGACACACATGATATTGCCAAAAGGCTGAGAACCCCTTTTTTCAGGAGCCCAGATCTACACCAGGCCTGCTTGGACATGTGCAATCCCCAGAGAAAGGTACTGGGCCTAGAGAATGGGGCAGGGGTTTGCTGGAATTCTGCTTGACCTTTATCAAAGCCAGCTAAACCTGAGGTGACCTTTTTGGCCATTTACAGCCATCTCTAAACTGACTGGCCCAAATTATCACTGCTTTTGCACTTAATGGCTCCATCACCAATCGACCCCCTTGACTTACTCTTCTCTAAAACTCAGTTCCAGGTTAATTTATCATATATGTCATCTAAAGAAAAATAGTGTATTTTATGTGAAGAGTTCCAATTTAATAGGCAGCTTCAGGACCATGTAGAAACTCGAGCAGTATTCACTATATGTGGCCTGGGAAGAAACTTGGATTATTCATGGGAAGTAAAGATTTAGGAAATGAGTCTTTTGGGATGGATGGATGGATGGATGGATGGATGGATGGATGGATGGATGGATGGATGGACTGAAAGACAGATTTGGAGGGCAGGAAACGGTATAGAAATCTATGAGTCACTAGCTAGAATTCCTGAGAGAAGATCTGTGGTAAAGTCCTGATTTTCATTCATTTATGCAGATGAGAGAACCTACTAGTTTCTTGAGGGAGAATTCCAGGGTTATCTCCAGCCTCTGCAACAAAAATGTTCATTGCACTCTTGGGAAGGGGAGGAAATTGAATTTAGCCTAACTGTAGTCTATAAATGTGGTGTATAGTCTTATTTAATGGCAGCTCTTTACAGGCTAATGTATGAATAGCTCTAGGTGTAAAGGACACTAAGCTATAGTAAAATCATATCTCACAGTCATGAAATTAGTAAGGCAAGAGGGAATGAAAAGCACTATATAAAATCAGTGAGGCAGCTGAGATGCAAAGAGCAGAGTGGAAAGGACCTTGCTGCAGAGTGTTCACATAGCACCAAGCCTTGCAATTCCTGCAACTGCAGCAGAGAGACACTAATGGCACAGAGAGGTTTGCCCACGTCTCACTGTGTGACTTACATTGCCCTGAACAAAGCCATGCACACGCAGCTGTGGCCATGACTGTCCTGCCTGAGGGAGGAACTCATAAAAGAGAGTGAGATCCACAGATTACCACGTCTTCTAAGGCTGGGACACAGGAGGTTTCATATTTTTGGGTGATTCTATAAAGCTCTTTCCTTGGAAGCGAAATTCATGAGTCTCAATTGCCAATCTGATTTGCTTTGATTTGTCATTGCAATAGGCAATCAAGTAGGGAAAAAACTTCAACCAACCAAAAAAACACCCAAAAACCCAGAAAAGCAACATCATAACTTAAAATTACAAGATAATGCTACTAAATGTAATTCAGACAACCTCTTCACTTGGTTCAGACACTACTTGCCTCTTCATCTCAGCTATCACCTTTATTCTCCCTTTCCTCTATTTCCATCAGCCTCCAGGCTCTTTTTCTTCTCCTGTCCCTGCAAGGCACAAGGCATTTTTTCTATGAACCCCTTCTTTGTAACTGGTTTTACTGATTTAAAATTGATTAGCATTTACTATCAACCTGAATACCAGTTATCACTTATCTTTGTTTGAATCCCCTCTGTCTGAAGAAGAAATTAAGTGACTTTCATGCTTCTTGTTTGCAAACTCTCACCTAGAAGCAACTGCACAAAATGAGTGAGATCTTCTTAGGTAGGCACCTCACTTCAGGAAGGTGTCCCTGAGCAAGACATAAAACATTTGCAACTGCTTGGGTAAAGCAGCTGTTGGAGGAAAGGGATTGAGAGTCACACCATGCTTATCACGTTCTATGGTAGCTCTTTGTCAAGAATGTGAGATCTTTACGAGACCCCAATGCTCATCAGGGAGTGATGACAAGTCCTAGACATTTAAAGACAGTTGTAGGATCCTGCTGGACCCAAGAAATTATCTACTGGGTTCAGAGGTATGAAGAATATGTAGATGTTGCCTGTGAAGATAAGAAGTATCACAGAGGATAGAAAGAAAAAGGCAGAAAAATGAAGTGGGGACAGGAGAAGTAGAGGTAGAGATCCTCAGTATATCCAGTGTGAGTGGGATAATGAGCAGTACTGGTTGAAAGAGCAAATTAAAGGGAAAATACAAAGGTAAGAGAAGATATTTTCTCTAATTATAGTGATAGGGGATTTTGGATTTTGAAGGTCATTTTTGTCCTGAAAAGGGATGGTCTTCAAATGAAGATGGCTGAATGGCCAGGCTCATTTGTAAGCGACAGGATGAACCACAGAGTTATAGGAGAACATGCAAACAAACAAAAAGCTTCTCCTATGAAATCTTGTCCAATATGATAAAATCACAGGGAGTGAAAAACATATGTCCTCTATAGCTGAGCAGTCATCTGTTCTATTATCTGAGGCCAAGAAGTTCTGCTATCTATAGGCCATTGGCAAGCACCTATGTAATTAACTACAACCATCATCCAATTGGGAATCCACTCTTTTAATTAACTCAGTGTGGTATTTCAGCCGCATCTGTTTAAGTCCAAAAGAGATTCTCATTTCTTGTTACTTGCAATAAAAATATTACTCTGTTGTAGGAAAATTATTGCACTTGAGTGATTGTGCTCAGTTCTCTTCTAAGTGAGAAATACAAATTAGAGATAAAAATAGAGGCACCTGAAGATGCTTAATAGTAAACATAATATTTTTCCCTATTAAAACAAATTGAGATTTGCCTTTTAAAATTTAACTCCAAACTCACAGGACTACTCATGCTTTAGAAGTATTCCTGAGAGTAGTAATTTTCACAAGTTCTTGCCAGATTTTTCTCTGTTGACAGCATGTTGAAAAGAGCTTTGTTAAGGAGATCAGTAAGTAAAGCCCAAGGCATTTATAGTAAGATGCACTTGAGCAGGTGTAAAATTCTGGTATCTCCATCTGGGTTTGTTCAGTATATTGTTGTTTTCAGCTGTACGCATATGGAAATGTGCAGAAGGGACTGGTTCTGTTCTAGTTTGGCCTTTCTGGTACTGCAGAACTAAGAAGCTGGAAAATAAAGCTTGGATGTGACGAACTGCGGATGGCTCAGGACTGTGGGGCCTTCACCGAGGACTGAAAATCCACTACTGGAAAGTGACAGAAGCTGCTGGTAGGGAAGGTAAGTCCCAGGCTCAAGTCTTGCTCCTCCTGAGGTCAGGCAGTCCAGTCTGGATAGTATCTGTGACCTGTGGTAGGATCACCTCTGACTAATCACGCTGACGTCCTTACAAACACCTACAGCCTTAGAAAAGCAGAAGTCAAAAAAAGAAACAAGTATTTTATTATCAAAACCAAATTGTGTTTTCTTCCACCAAAGCTTCCGCCTGCTTGCTTTTTCACCTTGTATGTCTTTAGCACCGTCTGGCAGAGCAGAAGGCTTCTGCTCTCTCCAGAAACATCACCTTAGGGACAGTGCCAAGGAACAATCTTTTAAGCTTTATTTTATCTGTATTACATTTTGGTTTCAAAGTATTTAATTTTATTGATTAAAACATTAGGGTATCCAGTTATTATTGGCAGCACAAATCACTCTGTTATATCGAACTTACATCAATATTTATTATCAAGTTACCAACACTTCTACAGTTATTATTACAAATTAACTTTGTATTCCAATTAATCAAAAAGAATTGCAGCAAAAAATGCAACAAATTTAACTCAACATCTATTTGTTTTCCTTTCTCATAAAAAAAATTAAAAAGGTCATTATTCACCTTTTGGGTAACAAAACCTGCATTTATAAATCCATTACATCTGAAGTCCATTCTCCTATTTAAAGCAAAATTCATAGAACTGTATTTCTGCAAGGAATTGTTAAAATTCAACTGTTCAAAATTAATTGATAAAATGCAATTTCCAAAGTTGGAAAACAATATCTTTGGGATTCTACTGACAAGCACTGTCAATGAAAAATTTTTAATGTATGCTAGTATCATGATCTGTTGAAATTTTCTCATTCAGCTCATTCCCCTTCTTATCTGTAAAGTCTAATAATAAAATATATCCCTAAATCTGAATGACTTGTTAAGAAAAAAAGGAAGGGGAAACAGACAGAAAGAGAAAGAAAGAGAATGGAGGGTGGACAGGGAAGATTTCTTGTAGTGAGGGGCTCAAAACTGGACACAGGATTTGAAGTGTGGCCTCAGCTTTGCCAAGTACAGGGGGCAATCACTGCCCTGGTCCTGCTGGTCACGTTATTGCTGATCCAGGCCAGGATGCCATTGGCCTTCTTGGTCACCTGGGCACAGCTGGCTCATGTCCAGCCCCTCTCAACCAACACCCCCAGGTCCTTTTCCACAGGAGAGCTTTCCAGACACTATTCCCCAAGTCTGGAGCATTGCCTGCAGATACCTTGTTGAATCTCATGCAATTGGCCGCAGCCATCAATCCAGCCTGTCCACGTCCCTCTGTGGATCCTTCCTGCTGTCCAGCAGATCAGCACTCCAGCTCCTGCCCAGGTCTCAGCTGCAAACTGACTGGTGGTGCACTCAAGCCACCTGTCCAGATCACTGGTAAAGGTTTGAAACAGGACTGTCCCAACACAGAGCCCTGGAAACACCACCTGTGACTGGCCACCAGCTGGTCAGGTAACTCCGGTCATCACCACTCCCTGGAGCTGCCCACAGGCCAGTTTTTTACCCAGAACAGTGCATCCATCCGAGCCATGAGCAGCTAGTTTCTCCAGAAAACTGGAAACCCCCCAAGCATTTAGAAATTTCCTCTTGTATTGTTGGGCACTTAAGGTTTTTGAAAAGTTGCTTCATAGATCAAATTTGTATTTTGCCTGGTGAATATCTGAGACTCAAAGAGTTTCATCACACATTTGCTATCATGGGTTTCAGCTTAGAGGATCTCATACTGTGTGTGTAGTCTCCTGACTAAATTTCAGTAGAATTGTAATCCCGATATCCTGTGCTGCATAGATAAGAGAGACAATCAAAGGATGGATATAATTAATTTCCAGGATCACCTATTTTCCTTTCTTGTTTAATTATTACATAATTAATCTTTATTTTATATATTTCAAATAGCAAATAATAGCATTGTTTCAGTACCAAGATAACGATGGCTTAGCGACTTATTAATGTATATCCAACACTATGTGGATTACTAGAGAAAATATAAGAGTATTTCAATCTTCCCTATGTCTGTGTATGAAGATACTGGATCCTGGATAGCTGTAATATATTCTGAGTCACAATCCAGCTGGAAAAAAGAGCTGATTATCATTCCTCTTACTTGGTATACTGCTAAAAGTTAGGTCTTGTCTCTGCTTTTTCTTCTGCATTGTCTCTTTGTTGCTTCCCAGCTATACATTTTAAATTTATATTTCTCAAATTATTTAAATGCTCTGAAGTGGTTCTTACATTACTTTGCATCTTAAATAAAAAGGCAAAAAGGGCCAAGAGTCATTGTGCCTTTAATTTAAATACATCCTCTGAATTAGAATGATACTATTTCATATTGACATTTTAACAGAAACTGAAAGGAGTGAGGTAGTGAAACATAAAACAGCAACACATCGAAATAAATTGATTTCTTTTCCCTCATAAGAGAACATCAGTCACACATAAAATGCATCCATGTGGAGCAGGAACAGAGCTCAAGGAAAAGCTAGTCATGCAGCATCCATTTCCAGATCTCTGTGAGGGAGGGGAGCTGTCCCAAGCCGGCAGCTCCCAAAGTGCTGTGCTGCTGCTTTGCTATCCTGAGATGATGCTGTGGCTGGGGAGAGGCAGGGCAGCAGCCAGGGCAGGGATGCAGCAACAAGTGGGTACCACAAACCCAGCAGAGCAAGCTGATAGCTTGGAGGAGCTTGTGCCCAACCTGATGTACTAGTTTTGCTTATCCTGATTTGGAGTTCACCTTGTCAGCTGGATCCTGGTGGGTAGGAAGGGCCTTGAAAGGACCCCTGTGTCTGTGGGGCTCGACAGGAAACTGGCTGAGACAAGTAGGTAGAACAGAACTTGGTCCTTGTAAAGCCTTCATGTGGAAAACCACAAATTATCGTGAGAGCAGGTAGTAGCACGGGCTGCTTTATATCAATAAATGATTCTCTTAAAATTCTATCTATTCTCCTAAACACTGTTTTGCTCTAAGGAAGCTCTTCAGTCACCAATTACAACTTTTCTTGTAGCCAGAGAGAACAAAATTACCAAATGAGAGCCTAAATCAGATTCACCAAGATAACCACGTTTTACCCCAGGGAACAGCACACTCCATCCAGCTCTCAGAGCGGTAGAATCAAGTTTTTTCTCAGAAAAAATTCAGTAGCTGAGGGGCAAAGACCAGGAGGATACGCCAGGGATGAGGAAGCATCGGAAACAATCACCTGGTGATTGTAACAATTGGGTTTGAGGATATAAAGAAAACCTGCATTTGGGTTGTTTCCCTTGTAATTACAATTGCATTTTGGTGGCATAAGATGGGCAAACCACAGTGTCCAGCATTGTCCTCCTGCATAGAGCCCCAGAGGCCACAGCTGCGACTGACAGTCTGCAGAGGAGATTAAAAGGGCAGCTTCCCAAGAGAAAGGAGGTGCATTAATTTTGCTCCTCCTGGCCAAACAACCATAGCAGCATAAGGTTATGGGTTCAAATGGATGCCAAGGCTCAAATGGAAGCCTGTGCAGGCCGCTCCTTTTTAAGGTATTGCTCGAGCCTCCAAGACTGACCAGCCAAAGTAACTGGGAAAAACATACAACTCCTTACATGTAAGGCAGGAGCAGGGTGGGTGTTGTGTTGGGAATCTCTGCAGCACGTTCCTCTCTGTCACTTCTTACTGGATCTCTGTGTTCCTAGTCCCAGTTTAGGTGTAAACACTGAACCATACTTTAAAAATGCCTTTCCTCTTCCCCCCTCGCTCTTCAGCCAGCCTATGAAAGAGCCACAGATGTGGTTTAAGTGCCTGTAATGTCACATTGCCAAGCCTCCAAACGCTGCCAGATTTCTCAGCCAAGAGAGGGAAGTCAAGATGTGACGTGGCATTTGGAATGATTAAGTTGCCTTTATGCACCACAAAGGGCACAAGTGCCATTACGAACATGAGTGATGTGATGCATTTACAAACCATTTTTTAAAGTAATATTGGAAGAGAGTGCTAACAGAGCTACTTCAAAATGTGTGAAAATGAGTCCAAGTGAAAGTGTGGTGGGTGGATACAGTGTATGTTATCACTCAGAAGCTAAGCCCTTCTCAGACCCATAAACAGCAGACGGGCTTAAGCAAAACAGTCATTTATCTTAGTTTTTACAGCCTTGGCACTTCATCTTAGCTGCTGATGTCCAGTGGGTCTGCAGCCCTTACTGTGAGAGATTAATAGTCCTCGTCAGATGCAAAGCATTGAATTTTTCTTTCAGGACCTAATTATTTTATTTAATGTAAGTTAGTTATGGAAGTTACCCTTAAAATAATAGATAAATATCATATACATTTCAGATCATAACAATTACAGCTGGGGGAAGTAAAGCATGAAAGCAAGACTGTCATTCTGCAGATATGAAGAGCTCTTTCTTGGTGACATTAAATTGCAGGAAATGGATGTTTTTGAAGCTTTGAAGGGGCTTCTAAACATCACCACATTCAAGCGATGCTGGATTGCTCAGCAATGTACCAAAGGTGCTCCCCAGCCTGAAGATGTGTTGATCTTCATCATCCCATTAATAAAGCCCTTTATGAATAAATCACAGAAAAGAAATCTCAAGCTAGAAGCAGAATGAGCAAACTGATCTAGCTCATTCCAAAACCAAATTTATAGAAGACCTAAACGATGTAGTCTTCCTACATACTGATAATCAATTTAAGTTTCCCTTGCAGTTTTCTCTCTGGGATCATGTCATGTCATTTGTATGCAAGATAAAGGTTCCCCACTAAAATGAAAAGGGCTATTTTCAGAGTTTTTCTCTTTAAATGAAAAAACCCAAACCAAACCAAACACTGAAAGTTTGCTTAAAATCATCAACCATTAATTTGTTAAAACCCACCTGGTAGTAATGTGACCTTGTCCAGTGAGAGATTAATTAAGTAATTTCTGCTCCATGAACATCACTTGCTGCAGTGAAAGTAGAAAGAGTTAAAGCAATCTAGGAAGACAATCAATATTTCATTTCTTTGGAGCTAAGTAGCAGCAAAGATAAACACTTTTGATGAAGATGTTTGTTGGACCAGTGCTTTTCAGTTTTACAAGGACATCCTGATGAATCCTCCCAAAATCCTGTGGGAATGGTTAAATTTATTCTCATCATTTAATAGGAAGCAGCATTGAAACACAGGCAGAAAGGCTGACATTTCAAATGTCCCTGCCTTAAATTAGGGTTTAATCCATCTTTTGATATCAAAGCAAAGGTCTGGATAGAGATTTGCTGAAGCCAGATAAGTTTTCAGTGAGTATTTAACTGGGTCAAAAATAATTTCAGATTGGTTATATGGCAAATGGGACATGCAAAATTCATAAACCTTTTATGAAAACAGGCAGAGGCTTTGTAGAAATGCTGGTGTTAGAATTCAAATGTTTCTTGCTTATGTTTCCTATTTTGTATTTCTGGCATAGACTACACAATCAAATAATACTTCTACACATTCACTTTAATTCTAAATAGCTGCAGGAATATGCAACAAGCCCCAAACTGGTTTTGGAAGAGGATCAAAAATGTTAATTGCAAATCATATTATATTTGGTTAGAAATATTTATTTGTTTAAGGGAATTTCTTCAGAGAAAACTAGCAAATTATTTTTCAATACACATTTGCAGAAAAGAGTGCTGTGTTATTTAAACCCTCGAATTCTGACTAGAAGGTTCTGCTGCCTCATCTGGTGAATCTGATCCTGTTTCTACCAAACAGTGGAATTTAATTACAAACACTTGTGAGTACATCACACATAATGATATACTCCCAGATGTTGAGTCCATCAACAGCTTTCTCTGAAAATTAACAACACATAGTAATGCACTCAGGGGAAAATAGCAGCCTCAACAGTTTACTGATGTGGATATGAATTTTTCTAAGGCAACAAAGGGCTTTTGTCAGATTTTAAACAATAAAAAAATTGATTCAGGTCTGTGTAAATAAGAATAGGTTATAATTTCTGATTTTACACATCTAGTTGATCATATTTTCAAAGGGTTGTTGAGCACTCAGATGTATAACCTTCAGAAAAAATACTGAAAATCTTGTAATTAAGATGCAATATAAGAATGAACTTTATGCATTTTTGTAATATTTAAATGTACATAAACTGACAATTAATCTAGCTAATCCTTTCTGAGATAGATAAATAGATAGACAGATTGATTGATTGATTGATTTGAAGAAACACTGTCCAGTATAAAGGAAAATACTAAAAAAGCTGAAGTGCTCATTCTTCTGCATTGTCATAAGCATATGGGAGTTCAATGACAGACTCTTGCAATAGTTTAATTCTGTTGTTACAAGATACTTTAGAATCTGTATTTTGGAATAGTACCATCATCTCAAGGTAAAAATCCTTCCTGATATAAGGAGAGGAGGAAAAACTCTCCAGTTCTAGCATCTCAAGGAAACCTTTGCAAATAAGCCCCCATGAAGCATGTTGTAAATAAAAATGTACCCTTTGAGCCCCGAAAAGAGAGAGCTCAGCAGTGACATTATGAACTCCATAAAATCGCAATGGCATAGGGAGGTGAACAGAAAAATGACATAATTTAAGAACTAGCAAGAATTCTAAAACAATCAAACAAACAGAAACACTTACCCCAAATCATGAAACATTAGACTGGAAAACTTAATGCTGGAGATAACTTTGCAGGCAAAAAAACTTGTGTGAATTTGAAAATTATTCAGTTGAAGAAAGAAAAAAATCTGTCATCAGTATCTCAGCGTGAAGGTGCAGCTGGAACCTGTGCTTCAGGAGGATCGTGAACTGCTGTGAAGCTGGCAGATAATATCAAGGATATATTGTTCCATTCTTAAAATGTAGCCCTTTTTTTCTGTTACAGACCATTACACAAATAAGGCTGGAAGGACCACTGGTTTAACTCAACAGTGTGCCTCATTATTACTGTTCAGCAAGAGGTGCACCACTGTTAAACAGAACAACTCCAGGTCACAGACCAGTTATTTTGAGCAGTTCATTCCTGCTCTGCTTTCTTGGTTCATTCTTATATTGCATTTTAATTACAAGCAGTTTTGGAAGGCATACCTTCTCTGTTATAAATGACACTTGCAGAGGTATTTTTTTAGACAACAGAGACAAATGGACATACAAAAAATCATTCCAAGAAAGAGGTCAGTTGGGGCAGAAGGTCAAATTATTATGTTCACCTATCCAAACTACCCAGAGTGGCCACAGAAAGGGAATCCCTGGTGCAGCTCTAAGATCATCAGAAAGATCTCCATAGCCTTCAGGATGGGCAAAGAGAAGCCTTCATACACTGACTAGAGCTTTGGAGGGCTCCAAGGGTGCCCAGGCTGCATGCTGAGGTGAATGACACCCTGGGGGGATGGGGTTGGCTGGCTACAAACACTCAGTTGTGTTTCCCACCTGAGGTCAATGGTTGTGCCATCATTCACGTGAGGCAGAAACTGATAAGACTGTGGAACCACCTTATGCTATTTCAGATCAAGGGATAGAGGTGGGTGCTGTACAGTAACAATAACAACAGCAGAAGATTGAAGCATTGCTTGTGGTTTGGTACAGCTCTCTGCCTCTCTTCCTGGTTGACACCTGTGGCATGACACCTCCCACAGGAAAGGGCTGCGGTAAACCAGGAGCAAACAGCTGGAGAGTGGAGCTCAAAAGCCTGATTCACACAGTGCAATGCCAAGAGCAATACAGCTGTGGCTCAAACAGCTGAGATCTTTCTTGACAAACATCTACCTCTGAGTAATCTTCTCCATGTTGAACTGAGGATACCAGCAGGGCATGCAAAGGAAAGTTTCCAAAGTAACAATGGGATGCTCCAGGTCACTATTGGCTAGAAATGGGCATTGTGCAGAAGGACAGTTAAAAAATAAAAAAGGGATAGCTGCCTCATTTATGAGATTAACTGTAATCTTACTGTAAGAGTGACTCACTGCTCCAGAAACTGTCTGAGAAGAAAATATTTCAAGCAGATTAATTGCTGACTTATGTCCAGGAAGGGCAATGGACAGAAAGAAATTACTGTACATATGTAGGAGGTACCTCAGAGATTGTTTGGCTGATCTTTCCTGTTTTTTCCTGTGCCTGCAAGTGTGCCACAGTGCAAGGGGCAAAGGGAATGGCTGTGGTGACTGACTGAAAAGAGCTTGTGAAACTTTCAGGTCCAACAACAGTAATCTCCCTTAGAAGTATGTGATGGCAAGTATCTTACTGTGAAATGCGCAACACAAAGAGGCACTGACAAGGGAAATTACAGTATTTGAAGTGTAAATTAGGCACTATACCAGCAGATGTGTAACAAGGCAGCCAAAAAATATCACAAGTGGATTTTCATGCTCATTGTTTCTGTCCACCTGCAGTGGCTTAAACACTTCCTATATGTCAATGTGTGCAGGGGTGTCACTTGTTAATCTCTTGCTCCTCTTGCAAATCTCTATAAGTACCTTTATCTACAAAAAAATTCTCACCTCTAGTAATGGGACCAGTCTTGGACTAGGGCATCACCACTCCCTTTTCCTTTTCCCCTTTCCCTTTTTCCTTTTCCTTTTCCTTTTCCTTTTCCTTTTCCTTTTCCTTTTCCTTTTCCTTTTCCTTTTCCTTTTCCATGACTTGCATTGATGGAGTTTGTAGCCATTCCTAGAGCTGAGGTAAATCTTTCCAAAAGGCAGTGGACCAGGTTCTGAACAGTCAAACAAACCCACCAGCACCTGCACTGTTTTAATTCAGCTTCTGTGTCAGCCTTTTCTGGATGAAATAATTTGTTTCAAGGGGAAGATTTGATTTTAGAGCAGTAAAAGAACCCAAATATTTTACCCAGAAGCCATGAGATGCAATCACTGCACAAAAAGTAAATCAGGGCAAATTCTCAAGAAACTTGAAAGGTATACTGCTGTTAAGGTTGGTAAATAATATTCAGTAAATACATTTAAACCCAAACCAAAATTTTTTCCTTATGTTACCTCTGTTCACTCTCAGGTGTGAGATCATCCAATAAGCTCAACTGTTTATTTGCTTGCACATGTACTTCTTTAAATCTCTCTTGAGGTTTAAAACTCTGTTAGCTGGAATTCCCTAGGTGCACTAATTCCCAAATAAAAGCAGGTACTAGGTACTTTGGGCCTCTGATCCAGAATACTTTGTAATTTTTAATTGATTATGGGAAGTAAATATTAGACTGATGTTGTAGAGGTTTGGTTTTTTTTTTAATATACATCTTAAAGATCATGAACTCATGCCCGTGTCTCACAGGTTAAAATTCAGAATTTCTGAAACATCATCTCAATTAGTAACACTAAATATCAGGCAAATCCCTGCACAGCTTGTGATTTTAATATGGTCTGTGAGTTTATAATATCAGGGCGACAGAATACAGTGCTTGTAAACAGCATAATAGAATTTTTCTTAAACAGAATGACAAGAAATTATAAATGAAAATTTGCAACAAATAAATGCAAATATGGAATCATTGTTCTCATCTTGTGAGCTCTAATTACATGTTTACATAGGAAAATATGCGCAAATAATATTGAAATCCATTAGTGGAGGTGGTTAAGTAAACATTTAGCTGAAGCCCTGGCCTATAAAGTCCTTTTGATGCTACCTAGTCCATGGCTATGAGGAAGGAAGGTTACCTTTATTATTAGACCCAATGTACTTTTAAAACTAAATTTAAAATTATTAACAACATGGAAATTCTGAGAAATGCATGAAAAACATTACTCTGGAGCCAAATTTGTTGATTTTCTATGAAAAAAAATTCAATATATGTTTTTAATATGTCTGTGGGTATTTAAAATCTGATTCAAAGGTATCTTAATGTATTTCTTATTTTATTCTTGCTAAATTTTTATAAGAAATCTGAGAACTACACAATTCCCTGAAAGTGCATAAAACCAAATTCAGACAAAAAAGCCCAGAAGGCAAACTGCCAGTTTCCAAGACTTCATCCAAAGCGAGCTTAAACATTTCACTTGATCTTTTCTCATTGCATTACCTTTCCTGGGCAAATACCTTAATTTATTCTCTCTTGGAAGAAGATGTTCCAGGAACACAGGAAACAGCTCCTCAAGCAGGTTTGAGATCAGCATCTGCTGGCACCTTTCTGATGCTCCTGATTGCACCATGGTCAGGCAGTGATCATCCACCTGCCTTCATATCAACTATGAGGCTCATAAGACCCAACATGTCTGGTTTTTGCCTTTCTCTCTTCTTGCTATCCTTTATGTAGTTATCTCCTTATATGAGTCCAAATTATTGTTGAATGTGGCAGGCTTGCCCTTTCTGCAGAAGTGATGTTGGCAGGGTGCTCTAGGACATGCTTGGCAAGCATAGCTAGTAATCTGACTGCTGTCCATAGCAATATAAGGTTGTTAGACTTGTTTTGATTTATTGTTGACAACATAAAAATGTCTCATGACTGTTATGTGTTGCAGAAGAATTTTTGATACAAGTTGTTTTGAAATAAACAGTGAAAACACATCAATCTATACAGACTCAAGGCAAAATCATCATCATTCACTTTCAGTTTTTGAGAAAAATTGATAACAGATACAGACCTTGTCGATTAAGCCCTCAACCTGCAAACACTGATGTAACACACAAATAATTCAGTGGAAAATTAGGTGACTACTTCCATGTGCACAAGTGCTCTCAGAATGGGTGCCCAGAGATGAAGAAAGGAAATAAATAGTATTACTTCACCTTTTCTTGCTCAGTACACCTCTCCAAGGCAGTTATTCTTGACTAGTTCAAGCCAAAATCTCTTTTGTATTTGCAAAATTAACAAGGCTCAGCTAAAGCAGATATCCCCTTGCTGTGAATGTATTCAAAGAATTTTAGGTAAGTGGAGCAGTGTCGAGACTGCAGTGGATAGAACCATTTCACTGTCTTAACTTCTCCTCCCTACATGCTACTGAATAGCTCACCTTTCAACCTTTACTTTTGACAACAAGTAACTTGTAACCCATCTGTAGTTTCTCAGCTAAGCCATATTGTTGAAAGCCAAGACCTATTTGTGTTGTGGAAACCCAAAGAGGCATCAGTCCCATATCTTTCTCAAGCACTAAAAAACCCTCCCTGTCCTAAGACAGCTGACAGTCAATACAAGGTCATGTGGGCAAAACCTGCTCACACTGAGCTCCAAGTGTGGAGCTGGGCAGTGGTGGTGCTGTGATACAAACACCCTGATGCAGGGCTGGGCTCTAACTGCATACATATCTCCGAACAGACACTTCATGAAAAGTTTATATGGCTGTTTTGATGTAGCTAAGCTACCCAAGTGGTCCTGATGCACGCATTTTGTTTTCTCAAAAGGTTCTCACAGTCAAATAAAACAATCTGTTTGAGAGAAGCTTTGTTCCATTCCTTTATAGTTCTTCCAGTTGGTAATATTTCCCTTGATTTATACCACGGAAAAGTAAAAACAGTTCTGAGTTGTACTTGCAGCCCCTACCAAACTGTTTTCAGTCTCAGTAATTAGTACCTCTGAGAGATTTCAGCTATATTTTTAGAGCTTAGTATCTTAGATACTTAAATTTTATTTCCGGAGCTGTAGTGCTTTTGTTCATCAATAATGCATGATATACACAGAAGCATAAGAAAGCATACTTAAAGTGTATAAGTTGGGGTCAAAAATTTTTGACATTTACTTTTTTGAGATACTTTGAGTTTTCTTCTCCAAGTCATCATGCTTTCATTCATTGCTCATGAGTGACATACTGTAAAGGCAGAAATTCTTTGAAAGGCATCAGATGTAAGCATGAGTCAAAATTTTGTAATGCTAAGGGTCAATAAACTCATTATGGAAATACTGCTCAAACTCAGGAGAAAATATATTCAATAGTGACTTTTATCATGGGTTTCTAGTCAGTCAAGAAAGAATTGCATATGCTGAGTGGATAAAGACATAAGAAATAATTTCCGATCAATTCTATTTGTAATGGGTGTAAAACTTCCTCTCACTTTAAATAAAGCTGGGTAGAGCATTAAAAATGATGGCAAGGGAAATGCACATTTAGCACTGAGACCAGTCTGCAGTGAAGCAACTTAATTTTAAATTCCCTAAACCAGCAGAAAGGTGACTATGGTTTCAAAGATAAGCACCAAGGAAGCACTGAACACAAGTTTGATAAAAACAACTGAAAAAATATCAGAGAATTTAAAATAAAATAAATGGTAAATTTATGCATAAATACACATTATTTTCCTCTGTGGATGTATTTACTGCACAGGATCTTCAGTTCTTTATATTATAATTCTGAGATCTTTTTTCAATTACTCTATATTAATCTCTGAATCTATGAAAAGATATTAAGCCTCAGCTGTCAGGCATTAAAACTTAGTGTGCTGAATACAAATCTTTCTCACTACAGGAGTGAGGCAAAAAGAGTCCACCTTACTTAATTAGAGATTCAGTGTATTAAAGTATCATTAACATTCTGGACTCTACCTCAAGGTAATTAAAATGCAGGAAGACTTAGAGTGGAGGTCATTTGGAAAAACACCCATACAGGGGCATGAAGGAGTCTGGCTGGAAAAGAGAAGCAAGACATTTTAAGGAGGAAGACAAATGCTTGTTGACTCAGAGGTCCAAAAATACCCTCAGAGAACCTTGATTGAGGAGACATACGATATCTACACATTTTTATAAAGCTTATTTTATTTAAGTTCTTTGTACATAAGCTCTCTGACATCACCAGTACTTTGAGGCCAGTTTTCAATGAAGTGTTTTTTATACAAACATTTCTGTTGAGCTCTCTGTGCTTTGTTTAACCTTTAACTGTGCTCAAGAAACCTGTGCAGCCAGTGCGGTCCGCGAGCTGTTCGGTCTCAGGGCCTTCTGAAAGGGAAGTTGGCTGGTCAGCCAGGTTGGAAACTGGAACAAGTTTGCTTCTGCAGCAAGTAACACACATGCCTTCTCCTTGCTTCCTTCAAATGCTGACCAATTTTTAAAATATTTTTTTTTCACACCCAGATCTCAAATTCAGTTTACTCAGGTCTAAAATTTCATTTTATGTCCCTCTGACACTCATCACTTGAACTCAATACTTAGATAAATGAGAAATTATTTTCCTGCACGACCATTTCCCTGAGATTAGAATAATTAAAATTTCTTTGGCTAAAAAGAAAAAAAAATAAGCACCTTATGAGGCAGTGGCAGATTTAGCAGGCACATTTTACTCAATGCTGTATGACATAGTTGTGACATCTGAAGGAACAACATTAACAAGCATTGGTTAGTAAGTGAAAAGGACAATGATGACTGTCCTATGTAGTCTTCTGCAGTTTTTCTTCTACACTCAGCTTGTTTTTTTCAAGAAAGCATTTAAATAGTTTAAGTCCTCAGTATAAAAAGAAAGGACAGCTTTGTGATTAAGACATTTGATTTGCATTTCAATTTTAGTCCTGTTTCTGTCTTTTTCTGGCATCCTAGTGCCCTCCTTAATTTCCTTGCTTCTCATTTTTCTCTTCCATAAATTAAAGGCCTTGGTTTTGCCTATTTATACTGGGTGTCCTTCATTTTGCCTATTTATACTGGGTGTTTCCAAAGAAGACATATGAATTGGAGGCTCATAGGATTTTTTGTTCTGAAAATTGCCACAGAATCTCAAATGCTGACAAGTGAAGTTTTCCTGTTCGGCCATCAGAACCTCCATAGTTTTGGGGCTAATTATTGTTTCTTTTTAAAATCCCATCTATAAATTTTGCTATTCAAAGAGTTTAAGTAAACTAAATAACAGCTTTAGGCTTAAGAGTCATGCTCTGTATTTGTTGCATGAGATCATGGGAGAAAACATTTGAAATAAACCTTATTGGATTAATTCCGGTTCAGGAGAAGTTGCAGATTTTGGTAGCAGGATGAATATTGCTAGGTAAAATGAAGTGCAGTAACAGAAAATGCTTCAAGTTGCCAAAGAAAGTTGTTAGTATTAGAGTTGGAAACGGCAGGATGCTAGTGACTGAAGGATTACTCAAGTAGGGGAATGATTTGTATTTCACAGATTAGCCCCAAAGCATTCCTGAGAGGCAGAAATTTGCCCATGACACTATTATGGAGCTGCTAGGAATACTTCCATCCTGCCACAGGAGAGATGGATTCACAGACCCCTCAGAGAGGTCATGAGTTACTGTGTACCTGCAGAGCAGATCTAAACTGTGGTGCTGCAACACTTTCCTGAGTGCCAGAGAAGAACGCCAGCTATTTGTATCTTATGTTCATTTCTGTTGCAGGCACCCAAAACCACATAATGGCAAGTTAATACCGCTCAGGAGTGTGTGTGATCCAAGGGCAGATCTGGGGATGATGATCACCAAGCTTAGCTCATCTGGGGATGGTGGTTGCTAAGCTGGGGTCCCAGAGGGAGCATGCCTGCACTGGTTAAACCTTCCTTTCAGAGAGCTGGCATCTGTCTATCCATGCTCTTCTGGACCTTTTATTTTCTCCACTGCTGTCAGCATTTCACAGTAAGGTATTCACTAAGCCTATATTTCCTGGATAAAGTACCAAAATAAGATACAAAGGTAAAATGCACCACCATCCCTGGTCTGCTTACTTCCTTGGAACATCCCAGGGACATGTTGGCTTTCTGATGTTTTGTCTCTATCTGTACTTGAACTGTAAACTGAAATGGTCATAAAACATTGACTCAGATACTAGACTAAGCATGCAGATTTCCTATCAGCACATACAGAAGCAACACATGGCTCTCCCTTACTTTTTCTTACAGCAGCATTACCTCTGAAGGGATTGAGCTCACAGAAGATAATCAGCTGTTCTACACAAATGTGCAAAATTGAAGTCATGCTCTTCACCCAAGGACATGTGCTCATCTGGACATGAAGCTTGTCTAATCTAATAAATGCCAAAAAATTACCCATGCAGCAACATGCCTTAGAGGATATGGCTTCATGTGGCTTCATGGTACCACTGGCTTCATGTACCACAAAAACTCATCACATAACAAGTGCTGTGCAGGGATCTCCAATCCCACCACATCCAGGCAGTTCACCAGGCGCTGCAGTGCTCTGTTCAGGGTACCTGCTTGGACACTGAAGCAACTCATCTGGAAATTGCTGGCAGGTTCCTCAAGCTCAGCCCAGCACTGCAGCACAGCTGTACTGCCTCTGGTACCAGCTAGCTCCCTGCAGAAGCAGTTCAAGTGCTTCTGCAATGTGTTGCCCATGATCCACTTTTCAAGTTTACCTCATCTGTATTTTTGTATTTGATGAAGTATTTGCAGCTACTTTGTCTTCTGTGATGTTAAGCGTGGTATAAAAAATATTTAGAAGAGAATCCGAAAGCACTGCTTTTTAGAAAACAGTAATAAGTATCCAAACCCTGTGAAATGTTTGCAGTGGTTATTTTAGGATTATGTTCCTTCCTAAAGTCCTTCACAGTTCTGTGCAAAAAAGGCCTTTTTGCTAGCAACTTCTGTTGCCAATTCTATTGCAAGCAGAACACGACCTTTACAAAAGATAAACAAAGTGAAGCAAGAGCTGCCAAGCCGTCCAACAGTGCTAATACCTCTCTATGAAAAGCAAACTGTAATGCTCATTTACAGAGTTGAAGAGGAAAAGGAGATGCATCCACACTTAGACTATTCAAATCTAGCAATTACTTTCAAATCTTAAAATGGAGCTTTCCCTTAAGCCAAGCAGCTACCTCTTCTCCCTTGCTGTGAGGAAGCTTTGGCTTGTTCTGCAGAAAATGAGTACTTTTATAAAGTGAAGACTGACTTTAGATCTCATATCCCTGCATACAGGGACTAATATTTCATTTCAGAGGTGGCTTCACAACTGATTGAGGGCACTGGAAGTGTGACAGCCACCGTTGTTAATAATAGTGTTGTATTTGATGAGAGACCAGTTCTGCACATCAGAGTATGCTGTAAAGGTACACAAGTTAATGGAAGTTGCCTTTGTGGTAAACAGTAGGAAACATTATTAAGAGTGTATCAGTTTTGGATTGAATTGTGTGGTTTCCTCTGGGTCCATGGCAGCTAAAAGATCTGTTCTCTAATGCCAGCATTAAGAGTCTAATCCTTTTCCTTTCTAACACCAAAATGGACAGTTATTTCAGTGAGGTACATGATGAATTTCACTATTTCTCTGGCTAATATTGCTGTCTTATACTTCCGACATCCACACCATAGGACAACCAGAGGATTTAAATTGATTAGTGACTGTTTGTAAAGTTCCTTACAATTTCAAAAGCTAAAGGCAAGCTATTAGTGCCTTCTTTTTATAATTTTGCTATCATTAATTGTCACTGTTGAGTCCAAGAAATGGCAAAAATGAGGCATGGACTTTTCAGGGAAAAAAGCCATTTATTAAGAGAAATCCTCCATTTTCATAACCCAGATCGCTAGAGGCAAGGCACACGGGACACAGACATTGGTACTAGCATGAACACCTCTCTCACACCATTGGTCAATTACACAGAAACCTGTTAGGATAACAAAGGTAAAAAACACTTCAGTGAGACAGAAGTTTCCCAAAACAATTTCCAGTTGTTTACAAAAACTTTCTTCAGTTTCCCATCCTCTGGCTGTGAGAAGGGTGTGCTTCTCTGACTCTCACAGCTCAGCTCTCACAGCTCTGGCTGTGAAGATTTTTCACAGCCAGAGCCGAAAGCCGAGAATTTTCCCTTTGACTAACTTGTCAGAGCCCACAATTAATCATTATACTTTTTAGGGGGAGGACAGCTGACAACCTCTGTAAAATTTGATTAATTTGTATTAATTAGAATTATTACCCAAACCTTTCCTGGAGTGAATACATTAAATACTGCCAAAACATAATTGTTACATTATTCATATTACTATTCCTTTTTGACCTGGTTCGTTAACAGAGCTTTGGGGTCCTCTAGGCTATTTCTCGTTGGCAAAGCCGTGGATGGTAGACTCACGTGCCCCAGAAGCAGTGTGTGCACTGTTCCCTTGCACACAAGGGCAGCCCTCTCCAGTAGGAGAAGGTGGCTATTTATTTGCTCACAGCTACAAACTGCTTTCAGCCAAGGCTTGGCACAGACGACTCTCGGGGCATTTTTACTGTGCAGTGCTGTCCATGCTGTTTCACAGTGGGCCCAGGGTTTTTTTGATCTTTCTCCACTTTTCTGGTGTTTCTCTTTTCCTTCTCCTTATTGAGATGCCAGGCTACAATCAGCTGCTTTCCCCCACCGTACTCTTTCCTACTCCACGCTGTTCCTGTGTGTGGTTTAGTTCAGGCCCATGACTGGTTTTCACCTGCAGTCCATACCTGGCTTGTGTTGCATTAATGCAAGTTAGACAAGTGCAGAGACGGCTGAGAGGAAGAGAAAGCAGAGAGACAGGTCTCATATGGAACAATAAGAAGACTCTTGGTGAGGACTCAAGTGACACTGTGTGACTTTTAGTAATGAAAGATGCTGGACAAACGACATAAATGTGTGATCAATTCTCCTCTTCAAGAATGGAGCTGAAAGACAAAATTTGTGGACAAGCCCTTTTAATTTCTGGTTTTCTAAGTTCTGCATTTTTCTTTGTTTAAGGGTTTTGTTTCCATAAATTTAGTTTTCCCATTTGATTTCCTTCCCTCCCTCTGGAGTTCTTTAGGGAAAAGATTCATGTGGATCCACATCAAAGTTCTGGGATGTCTCACCATGGGTGAGTATTTATAGTGTGGTCTGGGGATTAATTTTGCAAGAAATTTGTATTCAGAAAAACTGAGCAGGCACAGCACAAGAGTTGGCCAGGATTTAATAACTTTTCACTGTAATTATCTTAATGCCTATGCTCAATTGCCCTAGATGACTGACTCTTAAAGGACTTCCATGAAAGAAATGAAACCGCCTTTTCTGGCAAAGCAGGCTATAAACAGAATCTGATGGAAGGGTAGGAGTGAGCATTTGGTGTGGGAGAAAAATGGATTCCTTGCCCTTTTTGCAGACTGTATCCGAAAGCTTCCTGTCAGCCTGCCAGCTTGTCTGTCATCTGTCACTTTTCCAATTAGCCTGTCATCAAGACAGAAGGAAATTGCTTTGGATGAAAGTTATTGACTGTGTCTTGAGAAATCTGAATTCAATCCACAGCTCTGTCCCAGGGTCTCAGGATGATGCTCTGATAATTTTAAAATAGGTTCTGTAAAGGCATCTCAGGCTGCCCTCTGCCAGCCCCCTCTCTGAGAGGAAAGACAACGTCAGTTTTGTTGGTGCTTTCATCTGCTGTCACTTGGGAGGACACAGTTCATGCCGTGCTTACACCTCCTAACAAATACAGCAGAATATAATCTCCAGAGGAGACTTCAGGCCTTTCTGTATTGCAAATAATTATGTCACAAAGCTAAGGAGAGTGTGTATTTTCCCTCCATTTTACACATGGACTGCACATGGAGAATCTTTAATCTGGTGGTTTTAGCAGCATGGTCTAAGAGTGTTGAAAACTTTGGACATGTGCCATACACAACCTAAGAGCCATGCAGGCAGCTTGTTCCATCTATGAAGGAGGATCTCTCTTGTCCTGGGGTGTAGTCAACTCCAGAGGTGTAAACAGGGATTTAAAATGAAAAGAAATCAAAACATATGAAAGCATTAGTAGAGTCTTAAAATAAACTGCAGTAGGGCTCAGAAAACACTCACTACATCCATAGTCCTGAAACTAATGCCATGTGTGCCAAGTGTTCGGGAGCTCTGTGAGCCAGGGCACTTGTCCATGCAGCAATGAGCTTAGATGGTGTCAAGCATGAATTTTAATTATCACTTCAGCCTTTGCAGCAGTCAGGATAAAACCTGACACCAACACACAGTTGATTGTGGCTGGAAAGAGGTAGGTTTCTCTCTCTCCCTTTACTTTTTCAAAATTAGAAAAAAGTCCTGTTGTTGAACCAGTAGGACAGATGGATACCAGTGTCAGTCTGCCTTGCACCATATTTAACTTGGTGCTACCAAATGGCATGCAAGATAAACTCGTGGCAATGCATGTCATTCCTGAACTTCTTGGGGACTTGACATCTTTGGGGACTTCAGCTTTCTAGAAGCGTGCTGGAAGTACAACACAGCAGACAGAAAACGGTTCAGGAGGTTCCTGGACCGTGTGGAAGAGGATCTCCTGACACAGCTGGTGAGGGAACCAACCAGGGGAGGTGTCCTGCAGAGCTGCTGTTTGTGAACAGAGGACTGGTGGGAGCTGTGGTGGTTGGAGGCTGCCTTGGGCATAGCAACTACAATTTCAATTCTCAGAGAAGTAAGGAGGGCATCAGCAGAGCTGCCACCTAGTAATTCTAGAGGGCAAACTTTGGCTGGTTGACAGAATCCCTTGGGAAGAAGTCCTGAAGGACAAAGGAGTCCAGGAAGGTTGGACCTGCTTTAAGAAGGAAATCTTAAAATTGTAGGACTAGGCCATCCCATGTGCCAAATAATGAGCTGGTGAGGGAGAATACTGGCCTGGATGAACAAAGAGCCTTGGCAGGAGAAAACAAGAGTTTATCATCTCTGGAAAAAGGGGCAGACAATGCATGAGGACAACAAGGATGTTATGAAGTTATGCAGGGAGAAAATTAGAAGGGCTAAAGCCTAGCTACACTTTATCTGGCCACTGCAGTAAAACACAACAGAGAGTGTTTCTACAAATACACATTTCCTACCTCCTCTACTTATACTCAAAATAATAACTTTCTGACTCACTGTTATTGTATTCCAAACTCCAAAATCATATTGGCCGGCTAGATGATCTGTCTGCATATATTCCTTAGTCTCAGAAAATTTTGTTCCTTAACACACAAAAGAAAAAATTGAAGAGCTCTGGAAATACCTTCCATTGGCTTTTTTTTTCTGGTTTCACTTATGACATTCTTATTCTGGTGGCTTTCCTGACTGCAGATGGTGCTTATTGGAAGTGTGAAGGTGCATATGTAATTTTAAAGTAAAGTAGCACCTTTAAGTCACTAATTTCTTTTGATTTAGCCAAAAGATGAAACTTTGAGAGTTCTTAGCTGCTTTCTGGACTATCTGAATGGTATCTGAGTGATAAGATACTGCTACATACAATACATGCAAAGCCCTAGATCCCAGGTCTGGTGAAAGCTGAGGCTATGGATGTGGATAAAACTGTGCCAGGAAGGGGAGGGAGCATTTTAATATCCTCTTGTCTTTTATGAACTGCCTGGGATCTTGTTGGAGACAGCTGATGCAGCCCACCTTTGGTACAACCACTGACCATGGTTCCAGTCTGATTACAGTGTAGTAGGTTGTGTCTATATGTCTGTATAGCCCTTGTTGAAACTATCAAATTATTTCATGGGCAAATTAGGTCTACAGTGTTTCCTGGCGGACATCAGGATCTTTTGAATCTTTTCTGGACAAGCAGGCATTACTTGGCACATTGCTGTTCTCCCTTTTCCTTTCCATTGTATTAACCTACAGTAATACTTATGTCTTAGTAAAGAGAATGATTTCGCCAGATGCTCTGAAAAGGTTAACCCAGTGCCTGGTAATATCCTCTGGAAGTTTAGCTTGTAGCTCAAGAACAGTGCCTACAACTCACACTCCTTGTACTGGGCTGTGGGAACTGCCCTGGTAAACTCGTGAACAACTCATGAATGACAATGAGAGCAATAATGTAATTATACTCAGAGCAGTGATCAATAGTCTTGGAAACTGGAACTAGGATTTTGAAAAGAGAGCATGGAGGAGAAAAATTGAGTCCAAGAATAATGCAGTAAGAGAAGACCATGTCCCCGGGAAAGTAAACTGCTGCATTCTCCTCTATATTGCACTAGTTACCTATGGTTGAAGTTCTTGCCTGTGTATGTAGTATCTGTACTATGGACCATCATATCTTATTAGCATGAAAGGAATTTTGGCACTGAAAGGCCTAATGAATTAAATTAAAAAAAAATTTTGGGGTATGCAGTGGAAAGAGACATTTACACTTGATGTGGATAGTGTTTAGTTTTTTTCTAATTAGGAGATAGAGCAATAAGCCTTGTGATGTTAATTTTTTAGAGTCGGCATGTGGTTTTTTGACTAAGAGGAAAAGTTGCTTAATTCTTAAAATGGGCAAGACATTTAATGACTAAAAGTTTCATTTTAAAATATTTGACATCTGTGTGTGATATGCTATCATGAGATAAATGCAAATGAAATTAAACCAAAGCAAGACAGGACACTAAGTTCATTGCCAGGTGGTATATATCATCTTTAGCTAATTAATAAACATGTCAATTAAGCAGACTGAGGATAAAGAATGTGTCAAAGAATCACTTTTTGGAAAGATTTCTCTAGATGATGTCATCATGGCAATCATTTATCTTGTTTCTTCCCCAATGAGTGGAAGTATGGAGAAAATGCTCTGGTTTGATAACACTATTTTCGATTTTAGCAGTAAATATGGTTATTTCAGACATCATTTGACTGCTAAAGAAGCATATCTCACACAAGCTGAAAACTTCAGAAGTCAGAAACTTCACTAAACAACAGGATTAGTACATGGAAAGATCAAAGAAGATAAAGCAAATGCAGGGATAAAATGTTAGAAGAAGTACTGTTTACATCTAAGTCGTAAGTTAAATGCAGCGCTCATCATGTTGAGAAGGAAGCAGCAAGTGGAGCTTCCTTCCTCTGGGAGAAAATGACAGTCCCTCAAAGTATTGCTCCCTGCTTATCAGATTCATCTCAGTGCTGCTGGGACTGAAGGAGATGTCTACATCTCAGTGCCAGTCTCTCCTCAGAATGACTTTGTACAGTAACACACTAAGATGGAAACAGTGGTACCAGCAACAGGACTGACAGCATCTTCTCACCCACTCAAGCACTCTCATACAGACACCGACGTGCCAGGGCTCAAGGTGCAGAGTTTGGCCCATGGATGGGCAGGCTCTCTGAGTAGATTTTTCTGCAAATGAGACCCCAACTCAACTTACACAAGCCCACCATGACTAACTATGCCACAGGCAAGGCAAGGCCTTTTTCACCACGGACCTCTTTATGATGGGCTTGCCCAAGGAAAACCCTATTTGAGTCTCGTGTTTATGGATCCCCAGTAGCTCAGTTCTGCTCTGCCTCAGCACTGACCTGGCATGACTGGTTTGGGAGCAGCATGGAAAAAGGATCAAATATGTTTATTAATGTGATTGTTAGACAAAAATAATAGCAGCTCCCAAATTCAGTAATTTGAGAAGGCACTGAGAGGTCATTATGTGTACCTGTGAGCATAAAGAGAAGCATGAAAGCCCAAGACACTCCACTTTTTAGAGTGCTCGAAATATGCTACACATACCCTACCGAGTCCAGCCAGCTCAGAACGAAACACTTGATCCACACTCATCTTGCAGGTGCTTAAAATTAGGTTAGAGGGGCATGTGTCCATGTGGGCTGCCCACACTCCTTAAGACAGGCTGCAGCACTGCAGGCTTGCACCAGGCACAGGAAGGGATGGGGCTGACACATCCGCTTTCTACCACGTGAGGAAAAACCTTGGCAACACTCGTGTGAGGCATGAACCACCCCTAAGTGTCCTACATAATCAGTCTTGAAGCAGGTAGTGATTTAGCTCCTACTCGGTCCTTTTAAAGGATTTTTCTCTCACTTAGGACATGTCAGCATTTGGGATAGTCTGGAATATGTAGCTCCTTTGCTAACTTGTCTTAGTCCTAATGGAGGAAAACAGGTTAGCAAAGGAACTACCTATGGCTGGGCTACCTGCTCCTAATAGAGCAGAGGGTATGGAGTGGTTCCACTTGGTCTGTGGGACATCTGGAGTTGAGATGAGGGAATTTATGGCTTGTGGGACATTGTAAAGAGAGACCTTGCCAGGATGAAAGGCAAGGATTCTCTGTACTTTTTATAGCCTTTTCCATGTCCTTTAATTTTTTTTTTCCTATTCTATCTCCTAAACTTAGCATCTGCAGCAGATGTTAAGGAACATCCCTCTTCTATCTCTTACATGACAATGTGCAACTGTTTTCCTGTGGTCAGCCGCCTATGAACTCTGACACCTTTTCAATTGAGCTTTTACAGAGCTTGTTTGGCAGGAGAGAAGAGCGCAGTGGCACTGCCAGGGCTGGGTGGCCCTCTCCTGGCCACGACTGGCCCGTGCTCTTGTCACACACCCCGCTGCAGCCCCACACCCAGCCCCGGACCTACGCCTTGCATGGCAGCAGCTCGCAGCACACATGAGGAATAAAACAAGAAGTTCAATCAATTTGCTTTGGACTAAACACTTGTATAGAAGTATGTTGAACATCACAAGTAGGATCCAACGCACATAACTTTGGTCCCCTATTTTGACACCTGTTTCATGTTAGCATCCTCTATAATCATTCACTTGGGCTCCTTCAGGTTGAGATGCTTTCTGGAGGTGACTGTTTTCTCAGCACATCAGAGATCCACCAGAATATAGTCAGGTAACTTTCCTCCTTCTTTGTGAAAGCCTGGTTGTCCTTTTATTTTCCACAAAACAACTATTTCAGTGAAGGCCACAGTGCTTTAGTGTGGAAAATGGTGTAGGTGACAACAGAACTGGGCCCCAAATCTATTTGAGGATAAAAGGGATTTTTGCCACTGTTGGAATTCTTTCCCTTCCTTCCTCTTTCCCCGTTGTCCTCCTCCTGTCCTTCCACCATCTCACTGACTCAGAACCAGTCAGTGTAAGCTGACTGGTCTTGTAAGCTTGCACTGCTGTCTGGAAGCACGGCAAATTCTTCCTGTCTTGATTTTAAATATTTAAGGTGAAAACATTTGAAATACAGTACTCTGTCACCATATCTTTCATGAAGGCTGATGAGTCACACAGCAGAAAAAAAGAAATCAAAATACTCTGATGGAGTTTGCGGGTGACAGAAAAGATTGTGCAATGCTAAATGATGGAAAGGGTAGGTCACTATTGTAGTCTAATCAAAGTTGGTTGGTGAAGTGGTGAAATTCAAAGGTTTCTGTTTTTATAACATCACATGGCATACGTGTGTAAGAACACAGGAATTTCCACAGCATTGGGAACTGAGAAGCTGTGACTGTTTCCTGTGTATCCTTTTTAACCAGGTGCACTTATTCAGTGCAACCACAGAGTCAAAAATGCCAACATGGCCCCAGGAGAGATAAAGTACCAATTATGAGACCATTGCCCCCTCTCTGGCCAGAGTAGGGGTGTGTGTACAACTCCCCACCCAGTCTTGCTGCCCCGGATCCATAGGGGGCTGGAAAAATAGAGCAGTTATTAAAGATCAAGAAGAAAAGAAAATCAGAGAAGTGGAAAATGTGCTTTCCTCATGAAAAACAGGAGACAGTTCATATCTCTTCTACAACAGAGGGTTAAGTTTGTGAAAAAAATTTCTAAGAACCTACATGAGAACAAAACTTTAAGAGCTCTCAGACCTGTAGGATATAATGAGCCGCAAGGATTGGAGGGGGAAGTTAAAAATATTCATATTAAAATAAAAAGACTAATGACCTGCCTGGAAAAAAGAGGAGCTATAAAGGCATAGAGTAACACCCCACCATGAGATTGTTAAAGGCTGGTTGATACCTAGGAGCAAGAAGCAGCCTTGTTTGAGCATTTCAGAAGTGTGGGATGCCAAGCTCTCACTAATTTGTCATTGACATTTTCACACTTGAAGTTAACTATGAAAACGCAGCATAAATGGATAGCTGATGTGAACCATTGTTAGCATAGCAATTGCTTGGAAAGCCTAGGACAGAAAGAGCTTTGGGACCACTAATGAGCTGAATGTATCACTCTCATTCTCAGCAAGGTGATTACTTCTCATGGAGCAGGCTCACGGTATGAAAAGACCGACAGTATAAACAGGCCAGACCTGATCTTGATCAAGAGCCAAGCCTTTAATCCAGGTTTAAAAAACACATGTGTGTGCTCGCTCTGAAAAGCAATTCCAGACTGCCTTGGCAGCAGCCACCACTACTCAGCTGCAGGGCTGCCCCAGGCTGTGCCATCACGTCTCCTTGGTTGCACTGCTGCTACACAGCTCTTGGCTATAATAGGGCACCCCTGAGAAGAACCACATCAGCTAACACCAGGTTAAAATGACTCCACAGCACTCTGCAGCCTTGGAAAAACAGCATTAGGCTGGCTGATGGTGGCTAGAGCCTGGCAGAGGAGCATGCTTACAATTTCAAGTGGGAACAAAATTCTGCTGTAAATATTTAACAATACTAAATTCTAATAGCCACTGCTACAGTGAGAAACAAATCATAAAACTTGAATATTTATCACAATGCTTTTCTTGAAAATGTGCTAGTATCTGTGGCATTCTTTTGAGATTAGTACAGCTATTAGAGGTTCCTTTATACTTCTTCATATTTACCTCCAGGACAGGGTCATGAAACTCCCGAGATGATGAGACCTTCCCAACACTGCCTCATGTTCCTTCTGGGTTGGTTTGCTCCAGATTGAATCAGTCTCACATAGGCAGAGCTATCCTACTGCTGACTTCTCAAGACTTTTGATGCTGGAGGAAAAGGCAATTCCTGCACATTCTGAATTTTCAAAGTCCTGAATTTTGAAAGTCCTGAATTCTGCACTCAGTGAGAGACCCGTAGTTGCTTCAAGACTCTCTTGCTTTTCTACTTCTCCCATCACCTATTCAGTAAAAGAAAGCTCTTTTACTATCTGGGACAAAGAATGAAGAGAGCTGTCAAATGCCAAAACATAAGAAATCTTTGGACTGCAAGGACTGCTGCCAAAATATTCACTGCCTGCCTATGGGCAAAAAATATGAGGTCCAAAGAGAATGAAAAAAAAATCATTTAACTGCCATGGTAATCATTTTGGCCATTTCAAAATTACATTTAGGTGAAATCTAAAGCAAAACTCCTCTTTGAAATGAAAAATCAGTGTTGTGTTTAAGAATTCAAAAAAGTTTATAGTGTTTCTACTTTTCATTTTTTCAATGCTCTGATTCTGTCAGTTTGACTAGAACTTGAAAATTATTTCAGCCAATTATCAAACGTCCCCCTTTTTGGTGATTTTTTTTTTTTTTTGGTTGGTTTTGGGGTTTTGGGTTATTTTGCAAATTATGTGGCTTTTTTTTATCTTTAAAGGAAGAGCTGATATGGTTCTTCCTTGGTAAGACCTCATTCCCTGCATGTGTATGGGCACACAGTACCATTCATGATCCTTTGGAGAGGGAAGGCTAATACTTCCTTCATCCTCAGAAAAAGAGAGATGAATACTAATATGCTGCTAGGATATCCTTTCCTTGACTCTCTCACTTTTTGTAACCTGTTGGGATGTAAACAAACCTGGTTGCTACAGAGAAAATAACTTTCCTACTTCACCCTAAGCAACTGCACTTTTTACAGGAAAGTCTATCATACCCTGTATTTTTAAAGCATAAGAGAGAATTAGTTGGTTATTTCTCGCTCCAAAACATTGGATTAGACAGACTAAGTGTTCAACTGGATACAACCCTACTGCTAAAGTCCTTAGTAGTAACTTTGGCAAGACACAAATCCCACTGCTAGTGCTAACAAAGAGAACTGCAGATTAGTTTTTCCTAACATACATACACCTTTAATTTCACAGAGTCTGACTCCATGTGGAATTTCACATCACTACCAAAAGAAGCCTTAATAAAGCTGTTCAGACACAGTTGCTGGATCTATTGGTACTGTCAGAATACAGGTTATTGAAAAAAAATGCTTTGTGAAAACATCAGTTTTAGGATGACAATACAGAAAAGATGAGGTGTAATGGCTACAAGTGGCTCCTGGGGAGATTTCAATAGCACACAAGATGAAAATTTTACACAATGCAAACAGTCACTGAAATAATCTCCCCAGGAAAGTCATGGATTTCCCAACATTGGACACTTTTAGGATTCACCTGGACAAGGTGCTGGGCCATTTGGACTGTGCTTTTGCCAAGAAAGGTTGGACCAGATGATCCTTGAGGTCCCTTCCAAGCTGATATTCTATGATTCTATGATTTTCATGGGATACACTTACAACAGAATTATTTTTCTATCACCTCACATTCTTAAATACCAGCCTTAGGTCTGATTTGTATTATGCAAGTTTGAACTAGACACAGGGGTTGAATGGCCCAGAATGTTTGCAAGGCTTCCTAGATTAACAAATCTGCCTTAAAATATCCTTAAAACAGACAAAGTAGAGCATCCCCTTTGATGATGGGTGAAACAATTTGTCTTAACTACCTTTAAATAATTTTAAGTGCTGAAAAGTTTGGCAATGCTGAGTAGGCCTAAGGCACTTAATTATCTAAAAAGATTCCAAGGAAACTCCAATAGTGTTTTCTGCCTCATTAGGTAAGAAATGCAATTTTTCTCCTATTTCAACAAACGTCTCCTCAACAACCAATAAAATGTGCAAGCTGGAAGTTAAAGACTGGTTAATGGTCCCTTGACATGATCCCATTGAAGTAAAAAGGTAAAACCAGCATATGCTTTGTACACAAAAGAGACATTTCAGCTTAGAAGTTATATTTTAAAGAAAACATACTGAAGGCCATGAAGAGCTCTGTATCTCCATTGATGGCAATTGCAAAGTTGTTTTCAGCATACATTTTTGGTTTTGATGTAGTTTCTAATACTGTGTTTCCTGTCATTCAAAGGCAAAGGAGGAGCTGTAAATCAAATTAATACATAGCTTTTCTCGAGCTGTAGACAAAGCATTTACTTTACTGAATATGCAGATACCAGCTGTATGAATGTCTTCACCCAAGCATGCCATGGTTCATGAATTTTCATTCCACCTATTACTATTTACTATTATTTACTAGTCTTTATTGTGGCTGGTTATGAGAACTCATAAAACACATTTTATAAAAAGAATAACAACTAAACAGAGTTTGTAAAGGAAAGTCTCCTTTGACTTTTCTAATTTATTGAAAGAATCTAAGATTGCCCTCCAGAAACAGTGGACACCAGGTCTTGAGTTCCCCGTCTCCAGACTGCTGGAGTGCTGGCTACCAGGGACAGTGTCCATTTATTGCCCTCTGCTGGTACCATCCCTAAATTTGATGTTTCCAACCTGACTCATCTACCTTTTGTCTCATTAATTATTTGCGATTCGCCGTCAGTGCAAATGGTATTCTAGAGGAAAGGCAGATCTGAAGATCATTGCTGGCAGGATGAAATGCAATGTGCTTAATTGTAAAGAAATTAGGATGTTCACAAATGAATTCCTGAAAACCTGAATCTCTCAGGCTGTTTCATTAAAAGGGTCTTCCAACATGAGAAAGAATATGAAGAGGAGGTAAGGAGGTGACTTTATTCCTCTTTACATCTCCCTAAAAAGAGCTTGTAGCAAGGTGGGAGTCAGCCTCTTCTCCCAGATATCAAGTGACAGGACAAGAGGAAATGGCCTCAAGTTGCACCAGAGGAAGTTAGAATTGGCTATTAGGGAAAATTTTTCACTGAAATCATTGCCAAGTGTTGGAATAGGCTGCCCAAGAGAGTGGTGCAGACACCATCCCCAGAGGTATTTAAAAGCCTTGTAGATGTGGCACTTAGGGACATGGTTTAGTGGTGGAATGGGCAGTGCTGGGTTAATGACAGAACTCTATGGTCTTAACAATGTTTTTCACACTAAACTATTCTGATCTACCAAAACACCTTCACAGAAATAGTCTCCTAAGAAAGGGAATCATAATTTGAAGAAACTAAAGAAACTCCTGCTGATTTTCTTTTAATAGAAATCTTGAAGCAGTAAAATTTAAGTCAAGGTTCACAATTTTTAAGTATTCATTGCTTTACTACATCATAAAAAGAATGCTTTAGATAAGAGAAAAACTTAGCAAATGTACTGATAATGCAACATTTGATTTATCATTTGTACAGGTAACTTTTCTCTTCTTTTTTACATCATATAACCAATGATTAAGCCATTTTGGAGAGAAACTATATCCTTTGTTTTTAATAACAAATATACTTGGCTACAGTAGTATCTGCCAACAGATGTGGTGCTACTCAATTGCTAGCAATATAAAAAAAAAAGAAGCTGATTTGTGGGATATTTCTGTTTCTAAAACAAGAAGCAAGAAGAACTGTCTTAAATAGTGATGGTTTATGGGAAATCTTAGGGCAAGCAATCTACCTGGGTCCTCTCTGTCTTATGATCAAATAATCCAGCTGCACAGCTGAGATCCGGGTACCTCTTTCCCATATTGTTCCTGTCCTTCATCATTCATCTCCTTCATACATTCCTTTTTCTCCTCATCCTTTCCTCTTTCTCAGCTTGTATCTTCATCTATTCCTACCACTTCTCCACTTGGTACATTCAAAGAGTTCTAAAATAAAAGACACCAGTTCTTACTTTGTGTATAAAACTAGCTATAGACTGTCACCTGAAAAAGTACAGGAAGCCCAAGATACTGTAGTGGTCAAAGCACACTCTTTGGAGACAGCAAGCCTGGATAAGATACCAAAAGTAGTATACCTCTAAGTAAATTTATTGCTTCTTTTAGGAATTCGTTACAGTGCTTTCACTTCCTTTCTCCACATGTCTGCCTAATCTTTTATTTGAATGCAGTTTTCTCGTATGCTGTTACAGTACACCACTGAATCTTTCTCTCAAGAAACAAAGACTGCTTTAGTACCTAGCATTTTCCTCTTGTTAAAATAATTAGAGAAATCACATCACCCATGAACATGTTCTTAAATAAACAGGTTGAAAGAGTTAATCCTCTCATCACACCACATTTTCTCTAGACTCTCTTTTTGCCTTTCTCTTCTGTCCTCCAGCCTCCTTTGGTACATATTCTTGCTGCTAAACGTCTCTTTGCTGGGAGAAAAAATAAAAGAAATTTTCTTTTTGTTACTCGGTGAATTGAGGACAACATCCCAGATGATCCCAGGCAAATTCCAGCTCTGAGAAGCAAGAAAACACTTGGACTGGATAGCTTTTGGAGGGTACAGCTGAAAAGTCTTCAGCATCTGCAAATTTATAGCAGTTTAAATGTTGCGACTCCACAATTGTAGGTGATTTTTCAATGAAAGAAAAAGGTATACCTCCACACCCAGGGAGAGTTCTCTGCTCCTGGAAAAGTTCAAGTTCCTGTTCAAAAGCAGGAAGATGTCTGCTGACAGTGCTGAAAGCAATTGCTTGTAAAAATATTTCAACCCAGTAGAATAATCTGTTATTTTCTAATTTCAGTACTGAAAATGGCCAGACCACTTTTACCAAAACTCTCTTTCTCCCGGAGCCTCCAACATCCCAAAAATGCCAAGCCTGAACACATAAGCAGCCTGCAAACATCCAGCATGTGCACTGAAGTAACACGTAAAGAGCAGCAGGGTAGCAACACAACATCCATGCCAGTCCTAAAGCTGCAATAGACCCTCCTTTTTGCTCTATCCATTACCCTTTTCCTAGAAACACTCTTCCACTAGATTTCTATATGTCTCCTTTTATTTTAGTACTGAACATCTCAATATTAGTGAGCAGAGTTAAGGTGATATATTTATGTATTAACAAAACAAAACCAACCCATCTTGTATTTCTTTAAATATGAGCCCCAGTTTGCATGATCTATCTCTGCAGGTGTTCTGCATTCTAGTATACTAATAGTAAAGTCCAGTTTGAATTACCATTATATTACATGACTGTCACCTACAATGAGGCAGTTTCCTTTGCTCCTTGCTTTTCACAAGTGTTGGTATCTCTAAAACTGTACAGAGAAATTAAGTTCTGAAATATTTTTGCTAGTATTTCAAAGGTATTTCTAAAAAATTTCTAAAAATCTTGCTAAGAGCATTATATGTATTTACTACAATCATATATTTAAGTGGTTCTTGTAACATCTTTATCCATCAATGAATATCACACAACACTGAATAAACAAGAAATTGCTGAGTGCAGTGGAAATTCTGTATGACTTTGTTGTTATAGATCTCCTCTTTTGCTTTGCCATAGAAGCAAGTTATTGAGGTCTGCAAGCAGATGGTTCACTTCATGCCACAGAGGAATACATCAGCCCTGACTAGTAAAGCAGAAGATGGACTGTGCTGGATAAGGAAGGCTGGAATTGAGCTAAGTCATGTTAAATTAATGGGTAAAGCTTTCAGAAATACCATTTTATACAAGGAGCTCTGCTACTCTCACAAGTTGCCCAAAGCAAAACTCCTTAGTTGAATTATTCACTGAGGGCAGAGTGAATAATGAGAGTTTTTTCTCCCCTGAGAATGAATTTCTAACTTCCATCAAGGATGCATAATCTTCAGCCATGGCACTCTATGGTGGATGAGGTTGGATTGATGCTCTGCAGACACTGTGTTCCCTTGTAAATTTTGCCAGGACAATTCTGACAGTAATGAGGCCAACTGTATTTTCCAGCTGCTTGGTTGATCTGCATTTTCTAGGAGACACCAGATTCGCACAACTTGTCATCAGCTTTTCACAGACTGGTGCTAGACCAGTTAATGAGCATCATTCCCGCCCATTAATCTTTGTGAACCAAACAAATTGAAAGAGGAGGCAGGTGCCAACCTCTCCCAGAGCATCAGTTAGCACTGAACACAAGTAATATGGATGTCCAGTGACACAGGCTGAGAAGGACTCAAGCTAGACATAAGACATCCAGCAGGATGTAAGCTCTAACCTGAATGAACAAGATCCACTTTTTAATGTTTACCATAACGACAGCTCTAGAATTCAAGAAGCGCTCAGGAACTCTGCTGGTCAACTTGACCTCTTGGAAGTGCCAAGAGCAAAACTAGTCAAAAAGGCTCTGCTTCCCATGACAGCAGGATATCCCTGGTACACAAGAATCCCTGGTACCTCTCCCCTGTTGGGGTTTGGTTCCTCGAGTGCCTTGCATAGAGCTCTGCAAGGTGTAAAACCTCCCCATACAGGGCCAAGATTAATGGCAGGATTTTGCTGGGGAAGGCGCATGCATCTCTCCCCCAAGACTGTCAGGATTTGCCATCTGCAGGATTTGGCATTCCTGACTCCCTGCTCTTGTGAAGCTCCTGCTTGGGATCATCACATCCCCCCTTTCTCACAACTCTGCACCTTCAAGAAGCTGCTGCTCAGAAGCAGTTTTGCCAGCAATATCAACGCTTAAACAGATCTACAGTGCCCTGAGTCTTGCTCTATGCAGCCACTGAAGCTGACTGGCATCGTCCAATTATAAAACATAGTCAGAACTTTTAAAAACAGTAAAAGGTGAAGGGACAAAAGAGACATGCTGGAAAAGCTGGGTAGCTCCATTTGAGTTATGGTCTGTCACCCCAGTCACTAATCTGTACCCTTGGCAATGTGTTAGCACTGAGACAGAGATTGTGGATATAATCAGGTATCAGCACTGTGAAATAGCACTTTTCTCATAGCACAGCCTTTATAAAGTGCTGTAGCAATCCTGAAAATTACATGAGAAGCAGAGAGGCTCTTTAAGCAAGAAAGATCTGCTTGGTAATGGCTGCAGCATCAGTGCATGTGCAGAGGAGCTGCCAGGATGGGGACATGTCCCATTTAAAGCCTTTGAAGCTCCACTATCAGAACCCAGTTCCGGGGGAGGGGAAAGGAGGATGAGTCCCTCTGCTCAGGAGGGAAGATCTATAAACAATCACAGGCAGGTGGGATAGAAGAGCTCAGTGATGTTAAAACTGTGCTGAAGAATGGAAGAAAAGGTGGGAAGAGCATCCTGCAGGCTGACAAGTAGGTAGGGAGAAGACTGCATGTTGAACAAAGTGAGAAAATCCACTCACAAAGGACACTCCTCAGTGTGGGGGCAAGTTGAGTGCCAGGCCCTGAGATTATCTGAGATGTGGAAGCAGCTCAAATTGCTAAACATCATGGAGAACTGCACTTGATGGGTTTCTTTTTCATTTCATTGCATTTTAATATTAATTTCTGTAATCAAATTATATTATACTTTTCTAGAATAAATTTTCTTTTTCTTCTGAAGTTCATCTCTTATCAAGGTGAAGTCCATCTTTACATACATTAAGTAGTGACCAATCAGTTAGCTATGGCTTCAGGAACCCCACATGGTGTAAAGGGAGTTTTAAAACCTTCATTCTGTTTCTTAGGGGAAGATACAGACATGCAACTGCACATGTATCTACCAAGGAGTGGAATTCTTAGAAGGTTTGATGACCTCTAACTTTAATTGCTGACATTTCTAGTAAGACTTCTACACAAATATCACTTGATCAGTAGGCCTTTATCAGTACATAACCCTTCAAGAAAATCCATTACTTATGTCATTTTTCATATCATCCCAATTTTGTCTCCAGCTGTGATGGCAAGATGCAAGTTTGCCTGATTTTCAGAAAGTTGATGGGAAATATTTCAGTCGTGATTTCCATATCAAACAGATTTAATAATCAAAATATAATTTAAAGGAAAATAAGTAGCTTTAGTCAAGTAGGCAAGTTCATCACTGTAACAGACATTTTTTTTACCTCTGTTCATAATTATAGTGTGTGGAATCGTCAACTGGGAGATACTTTAAGGTAACTGGATTTTATGCCTTCAACAGTTTCACTGAGTAACTCAGGAAGATGCCATGCAGAGGGTGTCCACTGAGAAACAGTAACTATTTGTTGAGGTCTCTCATAACCTTTAAGGCTTCATCCAGGGATTTAGAAGCACACAGAAAAGCCCCAAGAAAAAATAGTTCAAACTTGGCAAGCTTTCCCCAACAGCAGCCTGTGAAAAAACCTATTACAGAATTCAATGATGATGAACAAGAGTTCATCAACCACAAATTATATCAATCCAAGAGCTGGCAGAGGTTCCAGTTAATGTATTAAAATACTTTTGCCCTCATGAATGGATCATGGGGCCAGGGCAGAGAAGAATAATGAGGAATATAATATCTACTCTTACTGACCAACCTTTGCACAGCTATTGAACTTCAAGTGTCAGCTGTCAATGGTGTTTGTATTTTTCCTTAATTGACTGACTTGACCTCAAAAACTCCTACTAATAGGACTAAATAAGAGAAGGGAGGCTGATGTGAAAAGGTGTCTTGGAAGTATGTTACAGCTTCTTGTCAGGCTGCCAGGAAAATGCTGTTTCTGCAAACTCTCAGCAACACTAAGGTGATGATTGCCCTTCCCCAGTATTGAGCCATTCTTTCCTGTGTTCAGGGCAACATGCTGTGCTCTCAGTCCTGCCAAAGAAGCAGTTCAGCTCAAGATAAAATATAACCCATCTTCTCAGACTTGACCCAGGCTGTTTCAGTGATCCAGTCACAGCTCAGACCTTGGCTGGCAGAGACTGCAAGAGCTGGGGTGGGCAGGCAGGAAGCTGAGATATTTATAAAGGAAATATTTATTTGAAAGGCCTTCAGAGGTACATTCTGGGGTCCAGAGGCTCCTGCCTCAGTGGGTCCCAAAATGGACAACAGGTCACGAGTTCTTCACACCTTTATAGGTTTGGTCCATTTGCATATCAGCATAAATTCACCAATTAAAACTTTAGCTAATGATATAGTTTCTCAAAGCTTTCCCCCTCTTCCCAAGATGATGGTTTACACTTTTTGGGCCTAGGACAATCTGGGTGTCCTTGGAGAGCGAGCTGGAGAGGCTTTGTTATGTCTATCTTAGCATAAGAGAACAGCACTTAACAAGCTACAGGAAACTTCAGAGTTACACTAGCAGTACAGGATTTGAAAAATATAAAAGTTAAAACCTAAGGCATCAGGGGCAGCACTCTTCCATAACGTTTTTGTATCAGTAAGTATTGTGGATCCATAGGAGCAGGTCTCTAGAGTGGAATACTTGTCAAGTATCCAAGGCATCTTTTTCTCTTGCCCAAACATCCCACAGTGGGAACTCCACTTCTCCCATCTAGGCATCAGACAGGGTCCATAAACTGTGGGTGGAAAAATATAGGATACATCACTACTGTTTGTCCTCCACTTTAAGGTCTAGAGTGAAAACTCACCCTGCTCACTGACAGCAGAGGGGGAAATGCATTCTTGCATTGTAGCCTTTGTTTGTCCTACTACTTTTAGGCAATAACTTTTAGTTAATTCACTATCAAGATGGGAGAAAGAGAAAGCACACAGAAGAAAAAAAGATATATTCAGAGACTGGATTTCACAGCTACAGATTCCATAATGAGCCTGAAGATAGATTTATGGCATAGCTAATTAACCTTTATTAATTTTTTTTTTTGCATAGGACACATAAATGACAACCAGATAAACTAAAATGCCTATTGTTTTTCTGAAAATGCACTGAAGAACAGAAGGATTCTGTTTTCACTATCACATTTTGGATGCTGTGCAATTCCTATGATACAGCTACTTAGGAACTTCTGCAGCATTACTAAGCGAATTTACTGATATTATCATTTTTACAATAGATTACCAGAGAATGCATTTAAATTATGAGCCTGACATGAATATAGTATTTAAGTATATTTAAAATTAGAAAAGTACCCTGAAACTTTCTTTACCTCAGTTTTAGTTCATGTCTTATTGAAAGAAATAAATGCTGTTCAATTATTTACAGTCCTAATGGTGTTACTTTCCATTAATTGCTGATTACAGATAATATTTTATTTATAGATAAATATATCTTATGTTTGTTCAGGAGTGAGTGGAAAGTAATAATTAAATAAACACAAAATATCCAAATAAAAGTAAAATAAATAAATTAACAATAACTAAAAGATAAAATTATGTTTATATTAGTAGAAAAATTATCTCCTATTTGTGACTGAATTCTGCCAATAATATATTACTACTGTCTTCATATTTTGCACACAACTAACTTGCCACTTCTGCTATAATTCTTTACAAAAGATATATTAAAGTCCCGTCAGAATTTCTGAGTAATCAAAAATATTTCACAGGGGCAATGATTAAGCATTAGAAACTAAAAAAGAATCCAGCTACAGGATGACTTTACAGGAGCCAGTTTTGGTCACTGAATCTGAGACTGCTGGAGCCTGATAAATATTAACAAACAAGTGCTACAAAAGGATTAGCTGAGACTGTGAGCATGTACAGTGAGAGAAAAGCCCTTCATATTGGGTCTCAGTAGAACTGACAGTGCATTATATTTGTTATACTTCTGAGGTGAAAGCAGAGAAGGGGATGCCTATTTAATGCTCAAAATGGTCAGACTTTTTGTCAGAACATAAAATAAGTGGGAATAACAGGAAATTTTCCAGTTTGTAAGCAGCGTCCCACATTTGGTAGTTATAAAACACTGTAGATTAACATTATTGAATAATTCTTTTTAAAAGAACTTAAAAAAAATTGCTTAACAAAAAACCTAAAAACTAGTTTGTGATGACTTTTTATCCAAGAAATCTAACTACTTAGAACTAGACATCTGTTTTAGCATATGGGAGGATGGTAATAGCTTCATGAGTTTTCAATTAATCTCTGTCTGTTTTGATCTTTCCAGGATTGTCACTTCAGACAGAATTACTGAGATGCTACAGGGGTGTCTTGTTAGTATCCTCCATGCTCTTAGAGTTGCAGAAGAATCCTGACCAACTTCTACAAACTAAACTGTAAGCAGGGAAGCAGGGCTGGGTCTGGTACAAACTCTGTGACTATACTTAGGTTATTTTGACACAGGAATCCCCCCTGAGAGCTGTAGTGGGTGTCTGGGTACAAGAAGCTGTGGGTTCTCCAGGCTGCCATGTGCTGGTGGCACCCAGATTAGGTATTTCTCTAAAAGCTTCTTAGGTCACTTAATATGGCTCACACATCTTTTCAAAAATCATTGAATCACAGAATGGTTTGGGCTGGAAGAGACCTTTAAAGGTCATCTAATCCAACCCCCCTGCCCTTGGTAGGTGTATCTTTCACTAGATCAGGTTGCTCTGAGCTCCATGCAGCTTGGGCTTGAACACTTCCAGGGATGGGGCATCCACAGCTTTTTCTGGGCAACTTCTCCCAGTGCCTCACCACCCTCACAATTAAAAATTTCTTCCTAGTATCAGTGAGCTCATAATCAGTGACAGGATATCGGGATTCAGAGAGAAGCAGAAATGCAAACTTCAGCAGAAACGTCTGAGGGGCTTAACCTGTTACAAACCACCAGGGGCCAAGGCCTGCACTCACAGCTCTGCGTGACCAGCCAAGGAAGGACTCAGGATGCCACAGCATGAGGAGAACTCCAGGCCTGGCCTGGGGACAACCACCCTGCTGCAGGCAGGTCTGTCTTTGGAGAGACTTTGCGTCTACCCTGTCGGATGTGTCATCTGGGGGAACAGACTGCTTCTCACAAAAAGCAGTGAATTGGGAAAGGACTTGGTGATGGCTGTAACACAGAAGAATCAATACATAAAAAGAAATGTCAGGCTAGGGCTGGAAGGTTATATTGGTTCCATATGCGGCAATTGTAAGATTGCTGCTAGAATAGTGTGTTGCCAAGGAGGATGTTGGAGAGGGGAGATTCAAAGAAAGGACACAAAAAAGGATCCAGAATGAAGAAGGGATTCTTAGAACCGAGTTATTGTTTGAGAAAGGGTAAGAGATCTTACAATCTTTTTAGATGGATATTTACACATGAATAAGTGCTGGTTTGGGGGTCACTTCTACAGGCATGAATTCATGGGAAAAAGGGAGGAGGAAAACTTTAACAGGGTTGCAATCTGCTCTCAGCTCTATCTGGGGCTGCCCATTTGCTTTCTTAGTGATAAGGGAGTGACACCCACACATTTCCCCTTCCTCCCTGAGACAACAGCACAGCTCCTCCAGCCTGGCTCTTCCACTCTGCAGACAGCAGCTTACCAGAATTCAGCAGTTAGTAGCTGAACTCTGCCAGATAAATTCAGACTTGAAATAAGACAGAATTTCCTTGAAATAAGGTAATTAACAGCTGGAATGATTTGTCAGGGGAAATGCACAGGCTCCTAAAATGAAATTAAGTGTCTTTTGAAACAGGCTGTCATCCAATTTTATGCCCTGTTTATGCAGAAGACCAGAGTGAAAAAATACAGGGGTTCCTTTCACCTCTACAGTCTATGAAAAATACACCTGATGTTTATAGACACTTCAGTTCCTGATCATGCTGACTTTGCAGTAGTGCATGTTCCTGAGCTGACTTGAGGCAGGAAGTGGTGCTGTTCTATTTGATACTTGTCAAATTTGACAGTTATAGGGAGGAGAGGAATGGATCACTTGCAAAAAAATAAAAATGCATTTTCATCACTTTTCTTCTATAATATCAATCAGTGTAGCAGCTGGTCAAAAAAAAAAAAAAAAAGTAGAGAGGAAAAATCCAACATCCAGTACAAAATTTCACGTCCATTTAGTAAAATTGTCAAAATAAATATGTGGATGTAGAGAAATCCTATAGAAGAAAGAGGTCAGTCAGACCTCAATAACCCATCTCTGGCAGTTTGCATTCCCTTTGGTTCCATCCCTTTTCATGGGGCGTGTCTGACCAAAGCCCAGAGCACCAGTGTCTGTGCTGACACGGATATGGATGAAATGGAACCCAGGAGAAATGGAACTGCCATTGTGTACTCCACTTTCTTCTCTGATCCCGATGCCTGCTGGCTATGAAATGGTGCTGTACCACTTCTGCTTTACACATACACTGGTCAAGCCTTCCTGTGCATTCAGAGCAAGCTGTTTGCCTTGGTCATAACAGCTGCAATGCAGAGTAAACGGAAAGGCAAACAGGCACTTAAATGGGCTTTGAAGCCTTCATTGCGATGCAGTGAAAATAAAAGCCTCTTTGCTGCCAAAAAAAAAAATCAATTTGCAGCAGCACAGAGGCTCTTTTTTCACTGTATCCTCTGCTTACACTCGGACTTTTACTTGTTATGTTCCTTCACAAATTGACACCAGTGAGATGTAGCAGCACGTTGTCTGGTGATATTACATGGCTGGCCTGGGAGAGCATCCCACTCCTCCACTCTCCTAACTTGTCTTGATCACCTGCTTTCCAGCATGGAGGTGGATATGACATGGAAGTGGCAAGACCTCCCTGCATTCCTCTGCTCAGCTGGGGCATGAGGCCAGGTGCTGATTGGGCCAGGGGCACCAGCGGGAGCTGGCTGCAGGTTCCCCTTTGCACAGGTGGGTTTTGGTCACAGCATTGCCAAAAGCTGTCTCTGCAGCTTTGGCCAGGCATTTCCATCCCTGAGCCTTTGTCTTTCTCCCCTCATCCTGAAAGCTCCTCAGGTCTGGAGGTCTTTTTCTGTGCAATACACAGAATTACACCAAATAACAAATAAACAGTCTATAACAATCCATGTTGCCCTATTCCTCCCCAGGCTGCACACATGGCTCTTCAACTACTTGATATTTGTCCACCTAGTCAACCCAAGCATGTTTCTGAGCACAGGACCACAGATGTCTACCCTAACCTGCCTTGGCTCCCACTGTGGCTGAGCAAGTGCTCCCCAGAGCAGCTTCCAGGCACAGTCTGGCAGTGATGCCAGCAGGGTGGCCATGGCTAGCAGGCAGTGTGCCTACAGCTGCCTCCGTCTGCCAGCCAGATGGTGAACTGGCATGAACATGGGCTGTCCCACAGCAGGCAGTCCTGGCTCCCAGGGAAGTTTCTGGGCATGCTTCATTTTTGAATAGAGACACGTGTCCATGGTCAGCATGCCCGTGAGTCCATTTAGCCCCAACACAGCCACTGTCTGTCTGCAGACTGTGTGCAGCTGCACCCTGAGAGCAGGTCCAATAGACGTAAACTGCTTTTAAGAACCAAGCTGGACTGAACTTGTAGCCCAAAAAAGGACATAAAGCAGCATCATATACATGTTATTGCTTTCATTCCTCAGCTGTTCCAGAGATTGGAATTGTTTCTGACATAATTAGGGCTCTATTGCTCTGGCTACAGAGCTTGTGGTACCGTCCTTGTGAAGAAACCTTGATAGCAGTTATCCTCTATTGCTAGAAGATTTCTGCAATCATACCCTTGGCTTTTCCTTCATTTACTGAAGAGGATGGAATAAGAAAGCGGATCTTTATGTTGCACAAAACATATCAGAACACTGGAAGTAACAGTAATAAATTTTAACTTTATGGGCAATTATTGAACAATCAACTGGACAAAAATCTGTACTTAAATAACTATTCTCAAAGTCTATAAACTTTACACTCCAAGCAGATTTTGCTTTCTGGTATTCTTATTACTCAGTTTTGTACTTGAGGTTGAGGAGTTAGGTGGAAAATATGAGGTAGTCCTAACTGCTATTTATATAATTCTAAATTATGGAAAACATAAACTTTCTCTTGAATAATGCTTGCACCACCTTTTTCCAAGCAGCTGAACAAAATCATTACACTTTCCAAAATTAATACGTTTGCTCAACTTTGGAAAAAAAGAATTTGCCCATATCAGCATTTTGTTTCAATAACTTAAAAATTAATATCTCCAAATGTCAGATTCTATATGATGATTAATAGCAGGCAATTTTACCTCAAAACTGTCCAGTTCTTATTGTAAAAGCCTGTAGGTCTTGGTGGAGGACTTGAGTTCATAATGAAATCCAAAAATGTAGGCTTAGTTATTTTGCATTCTCAAGCTGTCAAGACAGTTGAACTAGTTTCTGGGAAAAGCAAGCTCAGGTTTGTGAGATGAAAATCCCACCACAAGATGGCATCTCGTTCTCACAGGAACATCCAGTAATAGGCAGGAATATTGCTGAGAGCAAAATGAAGCAGTGCTAGGCATTTCAGTAAAACAAAACCATTTTAGACACGGGATTTGCTCATAGTGCTGCCCAGAATAGGGCTGGTATGAGGCTGAAGTAAAATGTGGAGCAACAAGCATTTCTTTCTCTCACCCCACCCATACTGTGGTTGTGACCTAATGTCTTTAATTGCTGCAACTGAAATAGAAAAAAAAATTTGAATCCACCATGAGCATAATGCAGGCACTTTGGGGCTGTTAAAGGGAAGCTGGATCACTGAAACTGGTCTGAGAACCTTTTGACTGTGAATTACTCCAAAAGACAGTCTGTGGCTGATTTTCTTAACAGGAAAATACTTTGACACTCTCAAGGATGAGCAATCCTTTCCTGTAATTCCTCATATCCGGTACATGCATAGTATCTGTGGTATGTTTCCAGTTACCAAAGAGCGATGAGACACAAAATAAAGCTAATGGTTCAGCTGAGAATTACTTCAGTAATATTACCACAGGGAAAATGTGACTGGCTCTGAAATTGATATAATATGAAAGCTAAATTTAAAAACACACACATTTTAGCTGACACTGCAGTTTACAACAGAAGGCTCTAGAAAATAAATGTCTTTTATTTCTTATGTGTCCTATTAAGTAGAACCTTTCCAGTCTCAAAGCACTGTATTAATTAAAGACATTACTATGGATCCTCTCTGGGCTCAGACAATTCTTTTCCCTGAGTAACACCTGAGGTACACCAGAAGCAGTACCTCAGGGACCCCAGTGCCTTGGGGAATGTGCCCCCAAGAGCAGAGGGAGAGAAAAGGCAGCAGGCTTCCCTCCAGACTGCCCTCTGCTCCATGGCAGCAGCAGCATCAGCACATTCACCACAATCTGGTTTCAGCTAGGATTTAAACACGAGCCATGGAATGAGGGACGTGGTAGGGAAGAAGCAGTGGCCTGCAAAGGCAGAAGCTGCCTGAAATCTCCCTCTTGGTCTGGGTCATGCCTGTCTGTGCTGGTGGTGGATGAGGTTACAGGCAGCCCCAAGAGCAGAGAAGTGGAGCCAAGTGCACAGAAAGCAGATGAGCTGAATGGTGGATAGAGTGGCCTGTGAAATCCCCCAAAACATCAGCCTGTTTGGGCAAGAGTGTCTTGTAAATTGTAGTCATTCCAAAGGTTGTTCCTCTAAGGGCACACGTACGTTGTTCAGGCGCTGCCCTACTTGCTGCTGCTGTTCTGCTTGCTCTGAAGTGAAATATCTTGTAAATGTCCTGTAAATCATAATCTAAGACAGCAAAAATACTGCATCTGGCTGAAACTGCAGTGAGAGTTTCAGGAGTCAGGCTGCTATCATCTGTACTGGATGGACTGCGCCTCTTCACAAAATTTTACATGGGCCTCTAATGACCATGAGAGGTCATGAACCCCCCACAATGGCTTATCAGGCAGACAGCACCATGTTCCCCGGTAAAATACTGAGGCTTCAGCTCATCTGCTCAACCGTGAATATTGACTGCTGAAGCACCTTTGTCCTACTAAAGGCTTTCACTAATGCATTGGACAAGTACCCTGCTGCAATTAGCATCCAAAACCTAAGAAACAAAAGCACAGCACTCTTCAGCTGTGGCTTGGAGAAATGCCTTAGCAAAGTTTTCCCAAGCTCTGCCCCTTTTGTAGCTGTGTAAGAGACAAAACATTAAGTGAATGATTGTGTATTACTCTCATGTTTATTAGGAGGAGGAAACACTTTCCAAAGCTTTGTCTGTTCTTGAAAGAACCATGCAATAAAAAAAAAAAATACATGAGAAGTGTTCAGGAAATATCAGGGAAAATATAATTGAAATTGTCCCCTTTTTCCCCCCATTGAATTCTGTTTAGTTTTTATCCAGCCTGTTTAAAAATGGATCTGTTCTGTTTGCAGTTGGAAAACAATAGTGTAGACAATCTACTCAGAACAATCACTTATTTGAGATCTGTTATAGTCAGAGAGCTCCAACAAAACCTGTGTCATCACGGAAGCTCATGAATGCTATTATACACATTTGCACACAGAGACTGTGACATTCCTGACACTCCACTGACATCTGAATAGATGAAAAAATATTTTAGGACACACTTCATAGCTGAGAGCATCTTGCAAGAGCTTCCACAATTTAAAACACCGAATCAAGGGAGTTTTTTTGATAAAATTAATTATGAAAATTTCACTCAGAATTATTAATATTTTTGTTTCTAGTGGCCTAATTTCAGCTTTCTCCTCAGCATTGTTTTCACCTAGAAGAGCCATGTTCCATCTTGTGCTGCACCAAACCCCTGACACTTGGAGAAAAGCCCACACTGAATGCCACTATGCTGGCAGAGCTCCCCAGAACTGAATCTTGCTCAGGACATAACTGTTTTGCCTACATATCATGAGTCTGAGCTTCCCAAGACAGAGAGGAAGCAAAAATGAGCCAGTTTTGAGATCTTTGCACATGGTCTTGGCAGCAGCTCCTTCATTTACTAACACTTGAAAGCTGGGACTTTATAATAAAACTGTTTAGCCTTGAAGATTACCCCAGCTTCTACCTCTGTTACAAAATCTGGAAGCACACTGAATTCTGGTGCCTGAAATAGAGCAAGCACCAATGACGAACTGGTGTCTCTCCTCCACTCTGGTTCCCTCAGACAGAATGATCCAATGAGAGCTGCTACATAGCTGCAGGGAAATACAGGTGCAACTTCAGCTTAAATAGCTTACGTGGAAAGTTTTCCCAGAGATTCAATACGATTCCATGTTCTAAAAAACATGTGACATACATAGAATATAATACATGCAGGCTTCTCAGATTCCAAAATGAGTGGATTTTCGCTAAGGTTATCCAAATAATTCAGAGAGATAGATTAAATAACAGATGCAACATGTACTTCCCTAACTTAGTATTTCTTCAAGCTGAAACTGGACTAAGATATTCACACAAGTCCCATAACTCCCTTTCTGACCATTATGCTTCTTTTGCCACTGAATATCAGCCTACCGGACATGGTGAGTTCTGTGGTTAAAAGATCTTCCCATTCATCACAACTCCTACCGAAAGAGCCCTCTTGACTCTATTTCTCTCTTTATCTCCACACTTCTCATGTGGCTCCATTTGCTGAAATCTTCTCCAGAGCTGTAACCAGCACCCAATCAACAACTTTGTGGAATGAGAACTCTCAGGGCCCAACACAGTCATAACATTCAGCCTTTATCTTGAATCAGAGTAAGTTCTGATTAGGCAGTTGTCAGAGGGAAGGGAAGTTGTGGGAAGTTGTGGGAAGTTGTGGGAAGTTGTGGGAAGTTGTG